>CM056602.1:15947775-16152775 GCA_029721355.1 Tegillarca granosa | reverse complement strand
GCTAACAAAGCGGGGAAAACAATATGCTTGTTGTGTTTGATAATGACGCCATGTTTAGATATCACAATGGAAGGGGGCAAAGGTCACGTGACAGGTTTTCAGAGTTGGTTGCATATTGTTTAACGTCGCATCAGACATTTTATTTAGCATTTTGAGACGATATATAAGGATGAATCTAAGAACAAGTTCGTGTACATGCGTAAGATGTACGATTATGTACCATGGTCTGACTTGTACTCGGAGAGCGACTTTTTGTTTAGGCCTAGTTGGCCTACACACATATCACTTCCTGGTCCCCATTCATATTATTCCATGATTAGGTCAACATAGCCTCAAAGACCTTGGCGATAAGAAAAAGTTAAAAAAACAACATATCTTCAAAAAGCTAAATAACAATGTATCGCAAACTTGGATTCGTTTTCCCATGACCACCTAGACCCACTTATAATATATATATCGTTTAAAAAATTGTAGTAGTTTGCTTTTATAATAATAATAATAATAATAATAATAATAATAATAATAATAATAATGATGATGATGATGATGATGATGATAATAATAATAATAATAATGATAATAATAATGATGATGATGATGACGATGATAATAATAATGATAATAATAATGATGATGATGATGATGATGATGATAATATATTGGATTGTAATTGTAACTAGTCATTTTATTTATATACCTCCGACAAAGGAAATCTTTCTTTCTTACTTCCGACAGGTATCGAACCTACAATGATGAGGAATCTTAAGTTTGAAGACTGCCCACTGCGGACTAATCGTACAGCGATAGCTAAGTTATACAGATAACTTTACAGGACACTTGAAGAAAAGACACTATCAAAAATTCTACAGTAAAATCTGTTTTTAATTACGTGCTCCAAATGTGCGGTAGAATTCCTGTTCATCTTTCAGTCATCTTTCAGAATAAAAAATACAAAAATAAAAAGCTATAATGCTCAGCAATTCTTACTGCAAAGCTACATATTACTAGTAATTGGCGTTATATTTTCCAATACACGCAATCGCCTAGCTCTTTGCTTTTCCATTTAGTAATATTTGAACAACATTTTAATTTGCATATTTTTAAATGTCATAAATAGAAAATAGGGTTACCATAGAAACCAACCGAGCTTCTGATTTTCTTTAAACCTCATATGCAAGACACTTAAGTTCAAACTGTTTCACCCTTATTAGCACAAATATGACGGTTTTCTGTAAGCCACGCCGATGATTGATCGAGCTTGAGTGCGTTTAAAAAATTATTTGCAATTTGTTTATTCCTGTTTACAATAAAGCAATGTGTTAAATTCGATGATGCTATTCAAAAGTAGCACATGCAAAATTTTTAAATGTTTTAATTTTTTTAATTTAAAAGCAATATTTGACAGTTTATCAATTGTTGCTGGTTTTCATTTTTTACTTATCAAGTAAATATATCGAAATCGTCCAGTGAAACACTTAATAGATAAAATTAAAAGCTTATATTGCTCCATAGTTACTTAAGGTACCGATCACAAGTGTGTTTGATAAACCCGATCTTGTTCTATAAAATATGGTGTGTAAAGGGTCCAAGTACGGAATTTTGAATTGGTACAAGTATATGATGTGCATCTATTAGGCAGAGGTAATAAGTAACCTGCCAAGAAATGTTGTATGAACTGTTAAAAACACGCGATATAAAAAATTGCCCATAAATTTATTATCAAGAACCTAAGCTATCTCAGGGTATAAAACTGGAGAGAGAGAGAGAGAGAGAGAGAGAGAGAGAGAGAGAGAGAGAGAGAGAGAGAGAGAGAGAGAGAGAGAGACTACTCAATAATACCAATATTTAATTCATGAACATATAAGTTTTGTTAATTTTTTATTTTTTTAAACACGATGTCTGAATACGGATTTTTATACCTGGTAATGTAAATGATGTACATGTAAAGTCCTAATTAACAGGTAACTTACAAAGAGAGTAGGACATGGTATGATCTGTTATTTATCTATTATACTTGTGATTTGTTATATATATTTATAAAGCATCCACTGACTAACTAGTCATTGTAACGTTAATTTTACGTTTATTAAAATAATTTTGTTAATGAAAAACAACTACATACTCTATTGGAATAATTCCGTTAAATTTCAAGGATATATATTTCAAAAAAGCATCTTGTAGAAAAACTAAAATTCCTATGATAATGTCTTAAGTGAAAGGTGTCGCTTAAATCTACAAAAAAATCTTACCCCCCCCCCCCCCCCCCCGAAATTAAACATCTTCCTTCTTGATCTGATTTTCTTTTCGAATTATTACTACAATTGTTGTTATGGCAATGATAAGCTCAATAAGTATGTAAAAAGTGAATGAAGATATAATAATAATATGATAATAATAATAATAATAATAATAATAATAAGAAGAAGAAGAAGAAGAAGAAGAAGAAGAAAAGTAATTTTAATGATGAGATAATAATTGTTCTCTAGGCCAACGTATTAGCTATTTTCCAAAAAGAAAAAAAAAAAAAAAAAAAAAAAAAAAAAAAAAAAAAAAAAAACACCATATTTAAACGGTATCTATTTTGGACTATAAAGTGTGTCACTTACCTTGAAAGTCTTTTCTGGCGTTGCTTATACTGGCTACTATATTAGATATATGTCCAAGAACTGTTGCAAACAGCAAGAGACCAAATATCATTTCAGCAATAATAAAGAGATAATCCCGGCTAGTTCTTGGTGTTGGAAGATTTCCTATCGTCGTTAGAGTAAGTGTGCTCCAATACAACCCATGTAAATATTGCTGAAATACATTTTTATCATCTTTTGGCAATTTCCAAGTGCTTGAAGACTCTTGTAAGCTCTTTGCAACTAGATAATAAAGACAAGCGTTCCAGTGAAACAGCGCAAGTAAATAGTGCATAAGAGTCATAGTCCGGATGAGGTTTGGATAATTTGTGTGACGTTCTGTCCGATCCAAGAACGCCCAAAATCTATATACTTTCACTAACCTAAAACATCTTAAAATTGAGCAAAATCCGATGGACAGGTATAGAAAATCTAACGGAAGTAAACATAAACAATCTATGTAAAATAACGTCGTATTCATGTAATGTATTCTTAATTTTACAGAGTCCGTCTGAAGAACACCATCTTCTAGATAACCTGTTCTAAAATGGAACGCAATATCAAGAATATATAATAAATCCGCCGTGTAATCCAATGGAAACCAGATATCTAGATTCTCGGAATTTATTTCTTGAAAAGCAAATCTGTAGATGATTACCCAGAAGTTGTATAAAAATGCTATACTGACCACAGATGACCACCAGTACGACAGACGACCGGCCGGGTCAAATACAAATGTCCAGTTACAACCATCCCTATCAGTGGTTGTAGTCGTCGCTTCAAATCTGTCATTACGTCTGCTTTTCTTACCAAAATTTTCTTCTATTTCTTTCCGACGTTGTTTTCTTAGCTGACTTGGAGTAATAACTTCACTCGATCGACCTTTCCTTATAAGTGAAAGCCCAAATTCACTCCTTGTAGATATGCTCTTTCTGGATTTCCTTCTATCTATTTTAGTACCAAAGAAATCTAGTAAACTTTGTTTTGAAGTTGATTTTGATTTTTGTTCCACAATTTTGCTAGAATAAACAGGCGATGACACACTGATGCGTCCACCGGAAGTGCTAAGTCTTTCACCAACAGCTTTATTTCTGTCACGGGACGAGGTAAAAGCTTGAAATATGCCTAAGCCAGGAAGATGCTTGGGACCATTTGCGGCCAAATGTGACATGGACATTTTCTTTTGACTTTTATCGTTGCTATGGGTTACGCTCTTGTTATCGTCCCTATCGACAATAGCGATTTCCTCAAGGTCGTCTTCGCTGTGTTCCTCTTTAGAACAAGGAGTATATTTGACCGAAACTCCAGGTTCACTGGTCCGTCTTCGGGCAGCTGACATTGCGTATTCGACACTTCGTAAAAATAGAACCTTCACAAAGAAACTTATCACAAATCTGGTCTCAATATTTACGTTGTAAAGCGTAGACAGCGAGTTTGAACTATACAATAATTGTATAAAAATATTTATTTTAATTTCTCGTCCGTCGTATATTCTAGAACTGGCCAAAAAATCTCAATATATCAAAAATTAAGAATTTTCTATTATATACTAAAAAGAATTAAAAAGAAACAAATATTCCATACCCACACAATTTCTGATTTTTCCTGAAAATGCGTATCCAAAATATATCAGCTATGTAAGTAGCTCCTCGAACCCACTTTTTAACCACTGTAAGGATTTTTGTAGAATAAAAAATACTTCTGTTAGGTTTGAACCCGTAGAAGATCTGTTATCCACAAAAATAATCCCGAACACACTCTTTATTCTACCATCTCCCATTATGCGTATTCTTTAAAAGGTAATAAATAAAATAATGCGAAAGAAGTCTAAAACAATTCCACACTTGTCGTTGACGATGAATTCCATGTTCCGATTTCCCCGCCAAATTCTTTCCCGCCATGCTTAAAGGAAGTCATATTGTTGAAATTTTGTCCTCTGTTTCCACTACCACTGTCAGTATTATATCTTGTTAAACCTGTAACATATGGTACAGAGGCGATTTAAAACGTCTGCTTTCCTTATACAGATTGTATAAAGTGAGGCAGACGACTAAGTTATAAACGTGAAAGGGTTTAAATGCAGAAATACTATTACGGCTCATTCAATGACAATATCAACGCTAATACATAAGTGATGCATTACTCTACATCGTAAAACAAATAACATTTAAATACACAATATCACTGGTTCAATAAATTAATTATTGATGCTAATACAAACGGTTACAATGGGAGAAATATGTCTTCCGTTGTTTGAGCTTTCCTTTTTTATAGCCCTTAAACCAAAATCGTCAATAAGTTTTATTAAAGAGTATTAATCCTTTAGCGTGTTATTGCACTGTCATTACTTACTCGGCGAGATAATTATAAATAAAAGAAATTTTCTTACAGATGAGAGTATAGATTTTTCCCTGTGATGGCTTTATACAACGCGTGAGGACATTCTTATTTCCTCTCTCACGCATCAGTACACACCGTACATAAATATTAATATCAATATCTTTGTTACTGCGGATGAACTACTACATTGTGATTACGTTTTTAATGATTATTCATTTCAAACAGATGCAACAATTTAATTAGGTCGATTAAATCGGTTTAATTTAGCCATTTGAGTCTTGTGGATGAACTCATGCATGCAGTGGAATTTACTTATCTTTGGGATATTATAATGATTGTCATTGACAGCCCTTTATCTTGAAGAAAGACAAACAAACGGTCTGCATCTTCATCTTATTTTCTCGTGAATAACTGAAACCTATTTTACTATCAAATGTTGACGTCACAATGTATATAGTAATACTAATATCATTAAAAATTACAATTTTCCACAAAAAATCTATATATTTTACAGTAAATCACTGTTATAAACTTACCCCTTACTTATCTAGGAAAATCCGAAAAAGTTCCGTAAAATCCATGTCTTCTAGTTTCACTGAATCATAAGAATTTTAGATACACACAGATGTTAAAACTAGTCGTGGTATCTGTCGTGTATTGATTAAGGAAGACCATATCATATCATTTTGTTACCCGCCACTCTTTGTGTGGATGCCTCCCGTACTCCGTCGTGGCTTTGCAGATTTTAACCAGACACAGGAAATGACAGGACAACGTTGTGACTAGCGTTAATGTACAGAGATAGAAAGACGCCTTTTGAAAACCATTTTGGTTTTTTTTTATATTGATTATTTTTCTGTTGATATTTATAAAGGAATGATTTCACATCTTTTAAGATAGAATTTACTTTTATTTAGACAATGCTGGTTAGGAGAGCTAGCTTAAAGATTTTTACAGTTAGCTATAGTGTATGAGTTCAGTTCACAATTAGCAACTAATATTCATTCAAATGACACTTGTTGAGAAAGGATTTCACGTTTTCAAAGAGAGAATTCAGTTTAATTTGGACAATTCTAGAAAGGAGAGATAGCTCAGTGATGTTAGACTTAGCTATAGTTTTGACTCCAGTTCACAATTAGCAACTAATATTTATTTAAATGACTTTACGTTTTCGGGAGAGAATTCGGTTTTTAAGAAAATGTCGAATAGAAAAATTGCCAAGGAATTTTTCTGCTAGCTGTAGTGAATATCTCTAGTTTACAATATTTTTTGTAATCTAAAGTGTATGACTTCAGTTCACAATAAGCAACTAATATTAATTCAAATGACACTTGTTTAAAAATATTTTTCAGTTAGAGAGAATTTTGAATTCTAGAAAGGCGAGATAGCTAAGTTTTTTTTGGAAAGCTATAGTGTATTACTCCAGTTCACAATTAGCAACTTAGCAACTAATTATTCAAATTCAAACTTATTCAAATGACACATATTATTAAGAGAGAATTCAGCTCATTTATTTTAATTATATTGAATACAAATTTAGGGAATTTTTAGAAAAAATGAATGTGTTGGATTACCAACGGCTTTATTTACTATAAAAATAAAATATTTATCCTTCGTTTACTAAATACCGGTGGTAAATGTAATATTTATTCAAATAACATTTGCAATACACAGCCAAATTTTATTCACTTAAATTTAATGTAATTTTATTTGAAATTTAGTTGATTTTTATATGAAATTTACATAATTTCACATGAAATTCAAATTTACCAGACGTAAACTTCACGTACAAGCTCGATTTTCGTGGAAATTTTTATGTGAATTTCACGTGATTTTTATGTGAAATTCACGTAAAGAAAATTTAACTGTGTGGTAAATTTAATATAAAAAATGTTTTATATCTTTAAAGGGGGAATACGGGCTACCCTGCTTAAATAATGTTGCGAGGAGAGATTGCTTATTTTAAAATGGAATGTTGTATTTCACATGGTTTAAAAATAACGTTTTGGTTTTGTTGAAAATGGGTTGCCAAGCTGATCTCTACTAATGCTAATATCTAAAGAGTAAAGAGGAGAGGGAAGTGGAAAGGAGTAATGGTACGCCTTAGCAAATATTCTTTCACAAATATCGAAACGGTACGTTCTGAAACGGTAGATGAAACAGGAGTGACCGGAGGAAATTACCGACCTTCGACAGCCGAAATGACAAAATTTAAAACACTAGGATCTTCCCGAGCGAAGTTAGAACCTAGGCGGTGAGAGGCTCTGTGATCACTCAGCGCGCGCTTTAGACCACTCGGCCACCGAGCCTCCAGAGAAGAGACAAATAAAAGGGTTTAGAGAAATAGTTTTTACGCCACTGTTCAATTTTTCACATGCATGTTTATTAAAGCTGTTAATTCTTTAATGACAGAGGAAACTGGAGTATGCAGACGACAGCCGACATTTAATAAGCAGATTGACATTTTTTTTGTTAGCTAAGGATTGTTTTGTTAAGTGTTTTTGTTTTTTTAATTTCATTAATTATCGCAATTAGCAATTAATATTATTTCAAAATTACACTTTCACCAATACAGGGCAATAATTTATATAAGAAATATAGAAATTCTTCAGTCAAATGTTGTTAAGGAAATTCCAATTAACTGTCTGGTAGTAAATATACCGGAAACACACTGTGTCCAAATGTTCTGAATTGATTCTGTATTATTTATTTGAAGAAGTAGAATATTTATACGATGGTCAGTTCTAAATGACCGCTTTTTAGAGTAATGAAGTAATATTCTTAAGAGTGTTTGATCACTTAGGATAATTATAACAGCTTTTATATATCATGTGTTTAGCAAATGTTAGATGGAAACCCTTATAGAGAAGAAGGGGGATACACTGCAAAACAGATGCACTTAATTTTCAGGTTACACAGTTTCAGATCACACGCTTAATAATAGACGCGTATAATAGACAAGCGGCGTGACACTTAAAACTACTTTTCACATGTGATACCTATAACTAACACGGGCCAAGGCTAGTAGGCTAGTAGTAGGGCATATCTTACCTGAGCATATGTGTTTAATTGTTGAAGAGAACATCCATTCATAGTTGGGTAATAAAAGTCTTTAATATACGTATAAATTCACCACCAGTTCTACTAGAGGGGTGATAGGGGCTCCCTAATTGTGCTACAAGCACACCCCTGGACATTTACTCCAAAGATGGAATTTAAATAATCAGTGTCACTGGTATGTGTTTGATGACAGTTGTACAATACGTGTCACTGGTATGTGTTTGATGACAGTTGTACAATAAGTGTCACTGGTATGTGTTTGATGACCGTTGTATAATAAGTGTCATTGGTATGTGTTTGATGACGGTTGTATAATAAGTATCACTGGTATGTGTTTGATGACAGTTGTATAATCAGTGTCACTGGTATGTGTTTGATGACAGTTGTACAATAAGTGTCACTGGTATGTGTTTGATTATAGTTGTACAATAAGTGTCACTGATATGTGTTTGATGACAGTTGTACAATAAGTGTCACTTATATGTGTTTGATGACCGTTGTATAATAAGTGTCATTGGTATGTGTTTGATGACGGTTGTATAATAAGTATCACTGATATGCGTTTGATGACAGTTGTATAATCAGTGTCACTGGTATGTGTTTGATGACAGTTGTACAATAAGTGTCACTGGTATGTGTTTGATGACAATTGTACAATAAGTGTCACTGGTATGTGTTTGATTACAGTTGTACAATAAGTGTCACTGATATGTGTTTGATGACAGTTGTACAATAAGTGTCACTTATATGTGTTTGACGACCGTTGTATAATAAGTGTCATTGGTATGTGTTTGATGACGGTTGTATAATAAGTATCACTGATATGCGTTTGATGACAGTTGTAAAATCAGTGTCACTGGTATGTGTTTGATGACAGTTGTACAATAAGTGTCACTGGTATGTGTTTGATGACAATTGTATAATCAGTGTCACTGGTATGTGTTTTATAACAATTGTATAATCAGTGTCATTGGTATGTGTTTTATGACAATTGTATAATCAGTGTCACTGGTATTTGTTTGATGACAGTTGTATAATCAGTGTCACTCACTGGTATGCGTTTTATGACAATTGTATAATCAGTGTCACTGGTATGTGTTTTATGACAGTTGTATAATTAGTGTTACTGGTATGTGTTTAATGACAGTTCTATAAGCAGTGTCACTGGCATGTGTTTGATGACAGTTGTATAATCAGTGTCACTGGTATGTGTTTGGTGACAGTTGTATAATCAGTGTCATTGGTAAAAGTTCACGTGTTTAGCTTAATTTTCCATTTAAATGGTTTTGACTTTATAGGATATTGATTTAAACATGGAGCGGTTTTTGTGATTGACCCCCCCCCCCCCTCGCCGCTTCGAAGGTAACAAGAAAACTATATCATATCTTGATGCTAAGCCAGTATTTTAATTGATAATTAAAAACTTATTTTATTGATTGGATTATAATGCATTTTTAAAATTTGTTAAAAGTCACGTAAACAGTTAATTTTAATGCGTTTTTAAAAACTAATCTAAAAATTTTAGACCGTAGTTCTAATTGAATATTGAAATGAAAGTTTTCTAATAATGACTGTTATAATATTCTACGAATTCATAAACAACATTTTTAAAAATTTACTGAAGTGTCAATACTTATTCATGCATATATTTTAAATCTTAAATGTCAGCTTCTCACTTGTAAATCAATCGTGTGGATTAAAAAATTTAAGGGAGAAATAATTATAGAATAAATTATTTTCAAATATATCACAGCATAAAAATAAATAAGAATTAATATTTGATCAACAATTTTCATGTTTGGAAATGGAGTGTATTGTAAAGATTAAATTCCATCCATTTCCAGTTACAGAGTTCCAGAAGAGAAAAGACTTCAACATAAAAACGCAATGGAACAAACGCCTCCCACGCGTTTTTTTGTTTAATTAAGAACCTGTTCCAGTTTATATTTTAGTGTACATCAATTCACTTCCTGTCGGACTTTTTATAGATTCTTTATGCATGTTAATAGAATTAGAAGTCAATAAATTAAAGATTGTGCCAACTGCGGATCATGCTGTCGTACATTGACATTTTGTATGAAATATACACTTACCCAATTAAGAATCAGACGGTTATTGTCCATGATTGATAACAAATAACAGTACTTTTAACCAATAACATTAAGTAGTCAAATACCGTATTGTTGTCAAGGTTGCTTCTATTAGACTGAGGTCATGGGTCTGATTCCCGATGGAATTTGATTCTAGATTGGAAAATCGGTCTCATTCAACCTTACTGCAAAATCGATTTGTTGGGTCTTTCGCTAAACTATGTGAACGAGACTAACAGGTTTCCCTAGTTTTTTTTAAAGAGCGGTTCATTCTGTGGTCATTTAGCAAAGCATACAAACCATGTTTTAAGTGTAATAGAACAAAGATCTTGAGTCCTGAGCTCCGAGTTCCGATACCGTTTTCGTTTAACACGTGTGTCCAAAGTCGGGTTTGTTAGAATATAAAAACCTAAAAAAATGTTTAAAATTTAAGAAATTCATTTGATTGACAGTTCTGTTAAGGAAGCATTTGATAAAAGAGGACTAAAGTCGGGAATTTTTATTTTCTGAAAACAAGGTAAACTAGCCAAAAAAAATAAAAAAAAAGAATTTAAATCTGTAAAATATGTGAAAAAACTGAAGGAAAAGTAAAATATTTCTATGATAAGAGTGTTCAAATAAATAAATAAATAATAATAAATTAAAAAAAAAAATAAATAAATAAAAACAAACAAATACAGAAAAAGAAAAAAATGAGTATGAATTAATGTAATGGTTTCATTAGGTTGGGAGGTAGTGATGTGTTTTTTTTCTTGGCAAGTTTTGTAAAATAAAAAATAAATAAATAAATAAATAAATGAATAAATAAATAAATAAATAAATAAATAAATATAAAAGAAACTTTTTTCTGGACAAAAACATATGTATTCCTTGTTTACGCCTTTTTATATACAACTAGCTAAAACAATCGCAAAAAATCCCACGCTGGGAATACTTAGCTTGATAAATAACTTTCCAGGACCGCAGACATATTTGTATTCACAGCACGTGCAATTTAGCTTAAAATGTCAAATGGTGATCTAGACTGGTGTCCTGTACCGTTAATTATACGGCTTTCGTATAGATAAATAATTTTCACCCGTCTAGTTGATCTCCCTATTGATTTTTTAGCGCTTGAATCGCAACAACACTTACCAGTCTTTCCTAAAGAAATTGTTAAAAGAATCAAATTCATAAAGAAAAAGAATTTATCATTGGTACAACGAACAAGGTTCGCTAACATAATATCTAAACAAACGATTTTCTTTCCAGTTCATAAAAATACATCAATGAAATTAATACATTTTCTACACAAGAGTGATTTTTTTTTGCATTGCAACTTAATCCAACTATCTATTTTTATACCCCTCGTAAACTTATTTAAGGGGGCTGATAATGATTGCCTTATCTTTCCATCCGTCCGTTCGTCCGCTGTTTGACATTTTAAAATCGTTGTCACTCAAAAACACAATGATTACATCTAAGGATGCATTTGAATCACCTTTGGAACGAAAGTATACAAGAATAAGAGAATATGCCGCGTACCACATATACTTGTATTGATCAAGGTTCAAAGTCGCTAGGTCTAATTTAGAAATTTAAGACATGGGAATATGGTGCTTAAGAGACGGTTCAAGTTAAGATTCAGTGTGATGTGTTACAAAGATAACGATCAGAAACAAACTTCCGGACATGCGCATAGACGGTTCTAGTTAAAGTTGCATTAAGTTTTTCAATTTTCTGATTTTTTTTTTTTTTTTTTGATTTTCTAAAAATACATTTTTTAGAAATAGATATACTGTAACCACGATCCGTGAGATTCATTTTCTAAAATTTCATTACTTTTAGGCTGTAAAAAAACGGAATTCTCTGACCGGTTGGTCAATGTTGAACCAAATGTATCATTGTTCATTAGGAACATCATTAATTAGATTAGCGCCGTTTTAATTTTTTCTTTGGAAAACTTGATGCAGCTTTAAGATTTAGTTTGATGCATCACATACAAATTTGCTAAAGATAAGGATCAGAAACAAACTTCCGGACATGCGCATAGCCAGTTTTAATTACATATACGGTTCTTTCAAAAGATCAGATTAATGCGTCACGTTCAATTTTTGCTTATAATAATAATAATAATAATAATAATAACAATAATAATAATAAAGGTCATTAACTAACATGCGCAAAGACGATCTAGTTACGATCAAAATCGAGGATTTACTATTAATTACGATCAAAATCAATTCGAGACATGCACATGTACATGTTATTAGACATAGTTACAAATTAAAACAAACTAATAAAAAAAAATCTAAAATCTGAAAGCAAGAATAAAAGTTAAAAATACGCCCATAATTCGGAAATCAATAAATATGTTATTTACTTGTCATACACGACGTTTTTTTTAAATGATACAAGAATAAATTAAGATTTTTTTTACAATATGCAAATACATTATGGAAGATTAAGAAATTTGAAGTAATTTGCAGCAATGTTTTTGTGTTCAAGGAGTATAAAGTTTTATAAAACTATGCAAAATACGTTTTGAGAGGTTTTGAAATTTTAAATGAGCTGCAGATTCCTGAAGACAAGAAAATATGGTAGATGTCAGGCTTATTTTAAAATAAGCTTTTTTTAAACTTATGTCTAGATGAATGTAAAATATTGTTGAGCAGATCGTTTTTTAAAGAAAATAAATTAAATAATATTATTTAAATCAAAGCTAAAATGAAGAGAAGTCATCAATTTTTAGGAGATTTTCAAATCCATTTGCGCAACCAGAAATACGTGTAGAAATGGCAATTCCAACATTTAAATTCAGATGGTTATCCCATTGTACAACAAAGTTGACAAGGGAATGAAAAATAAGTTCGCTCTTCCTTCCTTTCCTCCGTCCGTCCGTCCGCCCGGTTAAGATTAATATTAAGAATTATAATACGTTGTATTTCTATGGTGCCTTATATGGTAGAGTCATTAGTCTTTATTTGTACAAACACCGGTGAATGCTCTATGCTTATTTATGAAACGAAGGTCATTTTGACCAGATTGTATGATTCATTAAATTACATTGTAATTATTATTATAAAAAACGTCTAAAACAAATCATTCACTCTTCGTTCTTCTACAAAAACGGTAAACAAAGATATAAATATCTAGTGCTCAATAGGGATTCTGGTTATTTTGTAAAACACCATACAGACTGTAAACAAAAATATACTGAAGATACCATCAACAAAATGTTAGAGTTTTTGATAGACAACATATTTGTTGTGTTTCGCAATATAATTTTTCAACAAACAATCGGTATACCAATGGGCACAGACTGTGCACCTTTGCTTGCTGATTTGTTTCTTTATTCATATGAATCAGAATTTTTACAAAACCTTGTCAAATCTGGAGAAAAGACTTCATTCAACTACACATACAGCTATACAGATGACGTTCTATCTCTACATAATTCCAAATTTGGAGAATATGTGAATGCCATCTATCCAAGTGAGCTTGAATAAAAGATACAACATATTCTCCATGTTTTCTTCATATTTGGACTTATACCTCATTTATGACACCAACGAAAGGTTACATCTGACGCTATACGACAAACGTGATGACTTCAATTTTTCTATTTTCAACTTTGCGTTTCTTTGCAGTAATATCCCTGCTTCTCCTGCGTATGGTGTATATGTTTCACAGTAAATACCTTATGGCAGAGCTTGTTCCCACTATTGGGACTATCTACAACGAAGCAAACTGCTTACAATAAAATTGTTGAGGCAAGAATATTGCAAGCCTAGGCTAATCAAGGCCCTTAAAAAGTTTTATGGCCCTCATCACAAAATTGTTGATAAGTATGTAGTCACTGTATCCAAATTTATACTGGATATATTCGACTTACCATAGTTCTTTATTCCTTTCATTCTTAAAATTGACTTGCACGGGACGAGTGTAGCTAGCTAGACAGGAAGTGATTACTCTTCCGGAGCACCCGGCCTCCCTTCCTTGATGGAATTTCACGTGTATAACTTATTTTGTCAGCTTTCAAAGTTTTTACTTTGTTTTTTGGATTGTGGTTTGGACAAGGACTGGTATTTTTTTTATTATTATGTTAAAAATGACTTTTCTTTTCTGCTCTATATCGCAAAATCATGAAACTTTTTATGAACATTCAATGAAAAATGTTATGTGTAAATGAATGAGATATAGGTCACGGTATCCCCTTTTTTCGTTCTTTAAGATAACGTAATGTTTTGAATATTTTTTTACTTTTAATATTATACATTGAAGACAATTGAAACTTTATTTTCTGTGCAGGTCTCTGGCCTGTTTGCCACCATGGGTTTAGACTTCATCTATAAATCATTAAAGATTGAAAGGTTTGAAGCTGGCGTAGGTACAGTAGTTGTGACAAATATAAAAGCGAGTAATAATCGTTGCTCTAGTGATGTAAAAATAACCCATAGGTAGAAACAACAAAAGTTTTCGATCAAAGAACCAAGAGAATAATAAAAAATGAACAATACAGAGGAGATAGGAGTGAGAATTTTTGGCTTTAGCACTCTTGTGAGGAGGATTTTTTTGGTGTTTTGTGCTTTTCTAAATTTATTTATTTATTTATTAATCATTTATTTATTTATTCATTAAATAAATCGCCAAATTTAAATCGCAAAACAAAATTTAGTTAGAAATGGCCATAAGTCGGAAATGAAATGAGAACTATTCAACTTGCCTACCCAACACTTTTCTTATGTTTGAATGATGTCTGAAGTTTTTAAAAACAGCCATATACAAAAGATATCGCTGGGGCTAGGTTAATTGAAAAAAAGTTTTCTTGAACTTCCGTCCCGACGAAATGAAATATTGTGGTTTTTAAAACTGAAATTATATATTATATTTTAAATCAAAGCAAATTACATAGAAAACCAAATTACAAAGACGAATCGGAAATCCACCTGCTTATTCCGACATACAAGGAGACATTTTAATTCGATGGTCATCATAAATTTAAAATCAGATTGTTAATATAACAAAACAATATATTATATATATAACAACAAAGGATTGATATTAAAAGATCAAAAGGAATGCCGATAGAGCAACAATATATACCTTGATGTGTGTTATATAGAAAATAATGTAGGTTATTTATTACATGGACGTTCAATGAACGTCTGTGTAATATATGTCTTATAAAAGTCAACTACTATTTATATAACTTAAGATAATGAGCAATATGGTCGCATATAATTGATGCTCAGGATACAATTCATCAAAATGCTTACGTCAATTAAAAAGCCAGAGTTATCTAGAATCAAAATTCTACCGGAAGCACAACGTCTAAATGTCTATAGATCTTGTATGGAATCTTTAATTTAAAACCCGGATGAAGTGTGTTTCTTGACGATATGACGTCAGGTGTTGTCGCGTAATTTTACGCCTTTTGAGCTCAAACCTATTGCTTTTGCTAAAGTAGGACACACAACAAACGATAGGTGTGTCTAGTCTATTAACTAACTGTTGTGTTGAGTTATTTTTTAATGCTCAAGTCATGATTTTTTTTAATATTAAGGCGGTCAATTTTTGTTGAAGAATAAGGATTGCCTGACTTGAAGAGAACCACAGACCTTCGGCAATCGAACTGACAAATGTTTTGACAGTTGGATCTACCGAATGAAATTCGAATTTAGGTAATAAAAGGCACTGTGATCCGAAAGCGCGCGCTTTAGTCCACTCCTTATACCAATCGGTCACCAAGGCCTCTATAAAAAAAAAATAAAATCATTTTCACTTGAGTGAGAAAAAAAATTATGTTAACAGTCGAAAAAAGTAATAATTTTACATACACTCTGCAAAACCATAGAACTATATATAAAACTGATATTAATTTTCAACATGATTATAAGAGTCAATTGCGTGTTTATCGGCGCTGTTATTGAGTATTTCCACTTAGTAAACAATTTCACACTATAATTAGGATTATTTCAATATCAAAGCCAATTTCCATTTTTTACAAGTTATATATAAGGTGACAATCCATCGTTCAATTTTCTGGTTAAACATGTAAAACCTTCTATATTGCGTTTGAACATTTATAAGCCCAAAGATATCAAAGAAAAAAGATTTCAAGCATGAATGATTTGATAAATCATTGATTGAAACAATAACGCCATATTTACATACCTATTGGACCTATGGTATCAAAAACAGCTTTGATATGATCACAATCGGCAGTATGAATCATTGCGCATTCATGTAAATGTTGTTTTTTATGTGCTTAATACGTCATTGATAAAATTGGTATTAAATTCAGATTCCCAGAACTTCAAAGATATCCTCTGTTAAATATTTATATATACTGAGCATCATTTCTGGTCGACAATTGAAAAAAAGAAATTTTATGAACTGAAATTAAAAATTGTGGTAATTGAAAAACATATTTATAACCTTATCTTTGTGCCAAACTGTATATCCTTCCATGTGACAGTTTTTAACGCCTCGTTTTATAATTAATATTCTGTTAATTTTTGCATTTAAGTGAAGTTCTTTTCTCATAGTTTCAAACACATAGTTATGTATAAACAAATGAGTGTAAAACCTTCTCAAAATCTCAAATTGACTTTTGACTTTTACCTCTAAATTTGTTTAACAGAATTGTCTTATGTTAGTGAAGATTTGTTCCAAGTTTGATAAAAATCCGTCCATAAATGTGCAAGTTAAGAAGCGGACCAGATTAAACACGGACAGACAAACATGCATGCTGTCAGACAAAAAATCATATTGACAAACAGAAAGACAGACAGACATACAGACATGTTGTGAGACAGACAGAAAAACAGGCTGACCATCAGAAAGACAGAGAGACATACAGATATGTTGTGAGACAGACAGAAAAACAGGCTGACAAACAGAAAGACAGACAGACATACAGACATGTTGTGAGACAGACAGAAAAGCAGGCTGACAAACAGAAAGACAGAGAGACATACAGATATGTTGTGAGACAGACATAAAAGCAGACTGACAAACAGAAAGACAGACAGACATATAGGCGGACAGAAAAACAGACGGGCATAGTGATTCCTATATCCCCTAAAACCAGGTTTGCAGGGATATGATTATGGTTTGAACATATTATACAAATTCTAACCTGGAAGGGGTCAATTGTTAAGAATAAACAGAAGATACTTTTAAAAAGATGTCTGCAATTTAAAAGTACTGTTTCTCTTAAGGAGAAGTAAGTAATGGCATTCATTACCTTAAGCATTTTCTTATTATCGTTGTCAGAATCACGAAACAACTCCTTATTAAACATGGAGTTTTATTTGTAACAAATGGACAAGCATTTTGACATTGTAATCAGCTCAGGTAGAAAAGAACTTCCACGGATGAAATTTGTTCTTCGCGACCTTGACATTTCCGGTTAACTCTATACGACTGCAGAGGGAATGGATCTGTTGCTTCCAAGGCAAAAGTAACTTACCCACGAATGTAGTACCAGTGTATTTTTAAAGTTTATTCTTGTTTTCTCTGGATTTGTGAGCACAGTTGGAATTAAATAAAGACATTTATGTAAAGGGATGGACATTAAACCGGAAGAAACAGCTAAATTCAAGAAAGTTGTGCACCTATAAGAGGTGGAGGGACTATGATGAGTAAAATGCCTTGATAACAGCCATTTTGTGTCAGACATTGGATTCATACACAACTTGTAAATGTTGCAACGACGTATGTCGAGCTTTTGATATATTATTCAGCTCATTCAGACGAACATTTTCATAGCATTATTTAACCACCACTGATTCATCTAGTCATGTTTTTTTCCTATTATGTTATAATGTAAGTCTATGGGAAAATAATTGTAGAATCTGGCCAGAGCTTTTTGTATGATAACCAACGCATTTTAGCAATATCTGTCAAAAAATGCAGTGGAGTGGAGTAATAGTGTTTTACGCCCCAGTCAAGATTCTATCACTTATTTGGAGGCGGTCAGTCAGAGTCTAGGGTGATAAGGAAACCAGAGTAACCAGAGTAAACCACCAACCTTCGGTCAGCGAACTGACAAACTTTCTCACACTAGGATCTGTCCCGAGTGGGATTTGAACCCAGGCGGTGAGAGACACTGTGATCCGTAAGCGCGCGCTTTAGACCACTCGGCCACCGAGGCCCCGTCAAAAAAATGGGAAAAATCATTAAAATTAAAATTGGATTGTTTATTCTTTTTCATCTGGTATTTTACGGTTGTAACATTAACCCTTGACGCTTATAGACCTTAATAAGTAATAAAACTAAACTACTCTGTCATCTGGCGCAGTCATACATACTTAAAAATTTAGACACTGCGTCCTTCGGTCGGAATTATGGGGACAGAATATCGACTGGTTCATCTGGCGCAAGGATAATTGGGGAGTGGTATTCTTTTCAGCGGCATAATGACTCTTTGAACATAGCACCCTTACAAGAAGTCATCCTGAATGCGTGCTAGTATAAAGCCGATGATAATACACACCTACAAATCGTAAGCACATATTTGATTTTAAATAAATAAATTGCTTTCGTCGGTAAAAGCTGATGCGATGTAAAACAACATAAAACCAAACAAACAAATTTGGCATCAGATCACGCGAATGTCTTGAGACAAGGTTTTTAACTAATGATCATGTTTGTGCGGAAGGGCGGGGTTTGGTTATCATTGTTGTTGTTGTTGTTGTTTATTTTATCAAATCTTTTTGCATTTTACATATATATATATATATATATATATATATATATATATATATATATATATATATATATATATATATATATATATATATATATATATATATACAAATGTTTATATAAACCTTTCCTTTCTTTTAATTCATTCATGATTATAAAACTATTGATTAGCATTCTGATTTTCGGAATTAAGTTTTTAATTAAACAAGCTTTTTATTCAACAATTACTGGATTCAAAACTAACAAGGGTAAAACGATATAGAAAGACATAAACAAACAAAATAAAAGACATTAAACCTGGAAGAAGAATATAATTTTGGTTTCTGGTTTATTGAAGTTATAATTATGTAGGCGATTATATTCCTGAAAAATTACCTTACCTTTGTATTTAGTAATTTAGTATAAAACCCCATATATCTTTGTTTTAAAACTTAAAAGCAGTTGTTTCTATATATTAAGATTTCATTAAAAAAATCAATTCTTTAAAATCTGAAATTTGCTTGATATGTATTTTTTTTTTAAAAAAAATTAGAATAAGGCCACAATTAAAAATATCTTTGTTTCCCCTTGCCCTACCCTTACTTCTGATATTGGGTAGGTAGGTAGGCTTTTTTTTTCATCAGAGTTTTTTTTTCTGGTTAGGAAACATTCTTCACAGGTCACCCTGTGTGTTTACTTGTACATCTTCATCACTACTGCATTTGTATCGCATTGAATTATAACTGCATAAGCGTCTTGACAACTAAGAAGGTTGGCGACTAAATCGTGAAAAGGAAAGAGAAAAGAACTTTAATCTATTAGCACAGAATCACAAAAAAAAAAAAAAAAAAAAAAAAAAAAAAAAAAAAAAAAAAAAAAAAAAAAACACATTTCATTTTCAATGAAATTTTTCAGTCGGCGGGATTTTTTACGGTTGGTCGCGCAAGGAGAAACAAACTATATTTTTATAGGACTTTTTAAGGACTCTAATATAAAATGCTGATTTGTTCATGTGTGTGTGTGTGTGTGTGTGTGTGTGTGTGTGTGTGTTTATAGACACCTTTTTTCTATATTATTCATTTGTCCTTCCTTTAAAAACTGAACTATGGGGAAAATGAATTTGCGTGTTCAAATTTGATCATTTCAGTGATATCGAGACTGTCCATTTAGAAATATTGGGAAGCCTATGTAATCGGGAGAAAACAGCCCCCTATCGACAACTGAACCGATAAACTTTTTTTGTGAGTGCAGTTCGAACTTTGTCGTTAATAGTCAAGAGTGATCCGTGTGTCGGCAATTTTGGATCATTTTGCTCATCACATTCCTTAAATACATATACACCTACCATCACATGTTTTAAGCCTAAATGCAACTCACGTTTTGCTGCTAAATTAAGATAACTCGCGGCATTAAAAACTCGAATGTCTCAACATAGCACAAGTAATTAAAATAAATAATATATGATTCAATAATATAAAAAACAGATGTGATAAAACTATTACAGATGTCACAAGCTTAAAGTGATTATCAAATGATACCTAAAATACTCAACATTTTTTCAGAATTATTTAGGTTTCAAATTTGCCACATTTAAATAAAGGAAATACCTAATTAAGAATGATAGTAAAACTGAGGCCTGAACTAGAATGTACGGGTACTTGCGAGCAAGTATAAATCTATGCTCGTGTATTCTAAAACTGAGGCCTGAACTAGAATGTACGAGTACTTTCGAGCAAGTATAAATCTATGCTCGTGTATTGTAAAACTGAGGCCTGAACTGGAATGTACGAGTACTTGCGAGCAAGTATAAATCTATGCTCGTGTATTGTAAAACTGAGGCCTGAACTGGAATGTACGAGTACTTGCGAGCAAGTATAAATCTATGCTCGTGTATCAAAAACTCTTAAAATACTAATTTGAGACACAAGACTTATCCAAGGAGATATTTTGAGGATATCGTCACAAATAGAATTTCTGGTTGGTTGTTTTAACCTGATTTATCGGGAATATTCTGAAATTTTTGGGGAAAAAAAACATCAGCACCCTTCCAACAGTTGAGTTGAGTTGAGTTGAGTAATGGTGTTTAACGTCCAATTCAAGAATATTTCAGAAAATTTTGCCTGTGCGTTGCGCTGATGGCATTATACAGCAGGGTTCTTTATCGTGCCATGCCCGCCATGACACAAAACCTCGTTTTTTTTAAGTTCCCATCCGAAAGAACTGTGACTTTCATTTCGTAATGCCGAGTGCTTGGCAAAAGAACAGTCACTACTCACTTTCAAGTCTTGGTTCAGCCCCGGACGGGGTTCGAACCCACGACCTTCCACTTACGGAGCGAGCACTCTACCAACTGAGCTTCCGCAGTGGTCACCCTTCCAAGATCCAATCCCTATTTTTAAATTTGAAACTGTTCACATGGGAAAAGAAAAGAAAAAAATATATATAAAATAAAAAAATTAAAAACTTAATCATAAAAAAAATAGAAAAAATAAATAATTTGAAAAATAAATTGAAAAATAAATAAATAAATAAATAAATAAATAAATGAATAAATAAATAAATAAAGTAAAAGATGCAAACAAAAAATCGAATTACAGTAACAACAATAATTCGTATCTCTACAGATACATATTTGAAAACAAAATAAATAATGTTTTAGATTTAAACAATTATACAATCTGTTAATTTGTTATGACTTGTTGATAAGCAAGACTTGGTTATATGGAGTCCAGTTTTGTTTTGTTAAAGAAAAATATTTATAAATCATTTTTACGTCTGAATGATACACTTAAAACAGCAAACCGGATACTTAAACTGATGAGATTCCGGGATAATGTCCAATTCATTATTGTTTTAGCTTTTATTGTAATGACAAAAGTTAATAGACGCTTGTATGACGTAAGATGTTAAATCCTACCACCATATTGAAATCAACATGGCTTTTGGCGATGTGACGTCACAATATACTTAACTTATCTTTACAAGAGCTATTTATAAACAGTAAGATTATTTTTAGAACAAACTGTAGTAAAATCGATGGTTTTTAAGGACATGATTTAGAAATCTATGATATGATGGTATCATAGAAAATGTATATATTTAAGGCATCAATCGATATCGAGGCTGACAATATGAAGATTGCTCAAGTAGAATAAAAACAACCGGCGATCTCTAGTCATGTAATCGATATGTAAGCGGCTTGTTAAACCAACAACAAGTCAAACTTACATCTGTCATAAAGAACTGATACAGCTCGCCAATACATTGTAGTTACTCAGAGTCGTGATTTTTTTTTTGTACTTTTGTAAGCGGCTTGTTAACCTAGCAACGATTCAAATTCACATCCGATGGACAGAATTGATACAGCTTGGCAATACATCGAAGTTACCCATTTTTGTAAGCGGCTTGTTAAACCAGCAACAAGCCAAACTCACATTTGTCAAAGAAAACTGATAGAGCTCTCCAATATATCAAAGTTACTCATTTCATTTCGTTCATAACATGAGTCGTGATGTTTTTTAGTTATGTAAGCGGCTTGTTAAACTAGCAGCGATTCAAACTCACATTTGCCATAAAGAACTGATACCGCTCGCCAATAGTTTGAAGTTTTATTTCGTTCTTTATTTTTTTAAACATTTTGTCAGCGTCTTGTTAAAGAAGCAACAAGTCAAACTCACATCTGTCAAAGAAAACTGATGCAGCTCGCGAATACATCGAAGTTACTCATTTCGTTTAGAAAACGAGTCGTTATTTTTTTAGTTGTGTAAGCGGCTTGTTAAAACAGCAACGAGTCAAATTCAAATCTGTCAAACAAAACTGATACAGCTCACCAATAAGTCGAAGTTTCACATTTTGTTTATAACATGCGTCTTGATATATTTTTTTAATTTTGTAAGCGGCTTGTTAAACCTGCAAAAGCCAAACTCGCATTTGTAAAAGAAAACTGATACATCCCGCCAATATATCAAAGTTACTTATTTCGTTTTATGACACGAGTCATGAATTTTTTCTGTTTTGTAAGCGGCTTATGAAACCAGAAACAAGTCAAAATCACATCCGTCAAACAGAACTGATACAGCTCGGCAATACATCGAAGTTACTCATTCGTTCATAACATGAGTCGTGTTTTTTTTTTTTTTTTTTTTTTTTAAATGTTAGCGGCTTGATAAAGCAGCAACAAGTCAAACTCGTTTCTGTCAGGCAAAAATCCAAAACTCGCAAACACATTAAAGGTATGTTTTACGATCGGTTTCATAAACGAGTAATTCGTCAAGCTCACGTCTGTCAGGCAGAAAACAATACAACTCGCTGAAAAACAAAGATATGGTTTGGTTAGCGGCAAAATGACAAACTCGTATTTTTCAGGCAGAAATTCGAAAATCCCCATAGAATATCATTATTATTATGTGCGTACTTTTGGTCATAAAATTATGACATTTTCTTACATCACAAAGTACTGCCTACTGAGTTATGATGCAGAAGTACCTGCTCAGGGGTACTAAATATTTACAAAAAAAAAAAAAATAATAATAATAATAAAATAAATAATAATATAAAAAAAAATTCTAATTTTGTTTCGTATGCGGCTTTTTAAACCAGGAACATGTCAGACCCATGTTTGTCAGACAGAAATTCATAAACCTATTCACATAACTAGCCAAAAACATCAAAAATACTCAATTTGTGGAAAAACACAACTGATAAAAAAAAAAAATTCATTTGTTTTACTTTTGTTTCTGTTTGTAAGTGGCTAACTTAACCAGCGCCAAGTCAGACTCATATCTGTCAGGCAGAAAAAAAATTATATAACTCACCAAAAACATCAAATATACTCAAATTTTGGATTTCATAATTCATGAAATTATAAAAGGCTTTCACAATTATTTCTATTAAAAACTTTTTTTAGCTTCTTTAGCGGTTTCTTTAATTACCACCAAATCAAAGTCACGTCTATTAGTCAGAAATCCATACAACAGGCAGCTTGTTAAAACTCAACACGTTAAAAAATTTGTCAAACAGAAACTAAATCGATTCTCCTAAAAAAAATGACATTTTTCTACTTGTCATAAAGCTTATTTTGAATACAACACGAATAAAAAATATTCAAATTTGTGTAATTAAAACAGTAAAAAAATCATTATTTTTGAAATAGGATTTTGACATTTTTCTCAATCAAATGATTTTTTTTATCCCATATGATGAATTGCACAATTGTGTATGATTTTCCCTCAAATACAAACTGTCTACAATTTAATGGAAACACTATATTATATTGTTAGTTTTGATATTCATATATGCAATAGATAGGGCAAATGTGATCACAGATTATTTATAGTTCTGATAGTACGCGTATACTTGATATACATACTGTACAAATGTAGTTCACTTATACAATATTTATAAACAGGAAAGGCATATAAAACTATTATTTACTGATTAATGAAACAAAAGCTAAGTTGTTTTCTAAAGCAATTTTCATTATTTGTAGTATAATTTTTGCATTTATTTCACCTCGTGTAAAATATAATTATTTGATTCGTCAACATACTTAAACCACACCCATCTTGGTGACGGGTGTTAATCCATAGCAACATGTGTTAATTTTTTTTTCATTATCACACTCGTAGACCGAACAATGCCGAACACTGAAAATTATCGAATTCCGTCACCGATCAATTCCGGAAATTTTATTCGCCTCATGCTTTAAACATTCAACAGATGTCACAAGTGATTCTTGTGAATAAGTTCTTGTTCAAAAGATACCTGAAAGACAAAAGCATGATGAAAAAATAGTAACTGACCTTTGTTAATTGTATTAGGCGTGTGTTTGCATTTAAGCATGAAAGTCGTTGTTTTATGTAATGCTTCACATCCTTTTTTTATGATTTTTGTAAAAAAAAAATAATAAAACCAAGTTGTTCATGAACATTTCAGGTTTATGATAATTTATGTTGCAATGCATTGCCTTGATGGCTGGTCCAATAGTCTAAAGCGCGTGTTTTCGGATCAATGTGTCTCCATTACTCTTGGCTCAAATTCCAGTCGGACAGATCGTAGTATAAAAAAGTGTTATTATTTGCTGTCTATGTTCGGTGGTTTTCTCAAGACAACCCGGTGTCCTCTGCGATTTCAGAATTGACCACCTTGATACTTTGGCGTCGGACAGTTATTTCACTCCATTTTATAAATGTTTGACATTTACCACCAAGAACCAGTACACAAAGTAACTCAATACACTTTTAAAAGTTAGGTAAGGATGGGTAATGGTGTTTAACGTCCCAGTCAAGAATATTTCACTATATTTCGATATTTCATCGAGACGTCGCCAGCTATAGGCGAAAGTGCAGAAATTTTCCCCGTGCGTTGCACTGATATCGATGGCTTTATACAGCAGGGTTCTTTATTGTACCATGCCTACCGTGACAAGGGACCTCGGTTATTTTAGGTTCCCATACGAAGGAACCGTGACTTCCTTTTCGTAATGCCAAGTGCTTGGCGAAAGAAAAGTCAGTATCCACTTTTAAGTCTGGGGTCAAACCCGGTCGGGATTCGAACCCACGACTCCCACTTAGGTAGCGAGCACTCTACCAACTGAACTACCTACGTGGCTTATATATTGTTATTTTTGTTACTTTGGAGAGGAAAAAATCTTCAATTGTGTAAATCGTTTCCAATCCTTTTTTGAATATTTATTGCAATAAAATGTGTTTTAACTAAAATAAGTAACCAATACAAAGAACACACTTAAAATCCTCCCAAATTATTGAGACTGTAGTTACTTTTCATGTTACCAATTATTGATATAGTATTAGTAAGTTTTAACCGTTTTTTCTTGCGTTGGACATAACGTCCTCGGTTTTCTATTCTTGTTAACAGTCTTTAACAAATTTTGGTAAAATTAAATTGCTTTTTTTTTTTTGCTTTAAAAAAGATGAAATAAAAAGAGAAACTCACGAATATAATAAATAAGCAACATGACGAGAAAAACAGGTATAATGCAAGTGAATATTGCATACATGTATATTAGATTCCGTGGCACTCTAGAGAAGAAAGGTTTTTGTAAAGTGTAAAATTTTGGATTAAATGCAGTATATCTAGATGTAATAAATATATATTTAAGAAAAATACCTGTTTAATTTTGCTGTGACATTTGTGCACATTTTTAGAAATTAATTCCTCATCAGTGACACTAGGGAACGAAAAAGTTGATGTATTAAAAAGATAATCAAATCACTTGAAAGTTCATTAATCTAAAATTCCAAAATTAAACTATCTAAATTCAGCTAAGGAATGCTTTGCACGAGGGAACAAACCTCAGTTTTAACTAAATTTCAAGAATTCAGACTGCTGAAAATTTTGCTTAATGTTAGATTTTCTGACAGAACAAATTACTGCCTAGAGTTATGGATATCCTCGGGTAGTTTCACTCCACCAGCAGCGGTACACGCTCAGGGGTAGTAGATGTTTAATAAAAATACCTTAGTTACACAACGATTTATTTGGAAGATCGTGTATTACATTTAACACCTGTTGGAAAACATAACCAAAATAAAAATATATTTTTAATCCAGAATAAAGTGCAAACCGTTATACCCATGTCAAGAGCTTCATAGAATAGAGATTAAAGCTGCACTAAGTTTTTCAATTTTCTGATTTTTTTTTTAATTTTCTAAAAATATATATATATTTTTAAAAATAGATACCTTCTAATCACGATCCGTGAGATTCATTTTCTAAAATTTCATTCACTTTAAGCTGTAAATAAACGGAATCCTCTATATAACCGGTTGATCAATGGTGATTATAATGAGCTTGGAGCATGCGCACGGATGTACGGAAAAACCCATGAATCGAAGATGAAACATGACAAATTGCATTAATTGTCCGTCATTAACATCCAGATGTATTTGAAATGGTGTTATGTATCCCTTACTGAGTCACAAGTGACAAATTCAACGAATTTCTGTAGTTTATTAATCGTATTTCACCGTTTTGGAAGTTTTGTTTAAACAAACCGGGTTTTTCATGACGTAACCATGTTCTAATATGAGATCCCACATGCTACATCTCGCTGGGAAATTATTGTTGTTTCTGTATTTATTCGAGCTTTTATCGTTGAACCAAATGTGAATATTGTTCATTAGAAACATCATTAATTAGATTAGCACCGTTTTAATTTTTTCTGTGGAAAACTTAATGCAGCTTTAAGCTTTTATTGTAAAAGTTTGAAATTTATTTTTGTATAAAATCATTTACACAACGATTTGTTAGAAAAATTTGTAGTTGCACCTATAAGAGTTCAGCATAGCCAGCATAAGCATGTCTCTGGCTAGCTTTAAAATGTAAACCCTAATACCAATGTCAAAAGGTTCTCAAACGTGCTCGTATATCGTTAAGAAAGCTGAACATCCCCAGTGTAGAATTTTTAATAGATAATTTTCTCTAAACATAACTGAAAAATCCATCTTCATTATAGAGACTTTAAATTCTAAACAGCATTCACGGGGACCTTTTCGTATTAAAATGCTGAACATTCCATGTATTACATGTATTTAAAAAGTAAAAATAATTGGAAACTATTACCGTTATAAAGACCTAAAAAATAAACAACATATATACATGGGGACTTTTCTGTATTAAAATACTGAACATTTCATCTCTTTTTTTAAATAGATAAGTTTATTTCTCAAAATAATTAGAAACTATCACCGTTTGAAGACCTAAAAGAGTAAACACAATTCTTGGGGACTTTTTAGTATTAAACCACAGACAACACGGCCTTGTGATAACTAACTCATGTTGTAACTGGCCTGTCATTTATCTTGCTATTAGCCTCTTTCTAATTTAGAAATCAAATGATTCGATCTAAAAATTGGTTATTTACGATGAATTAAAACAGGTTGTAAAATAAGAACGGCAGTAAAAAATACATAAAATACTCGATCAATACTGGAAACAGTTTTTGTCAGTATGTTAAAGTTCGCAAATTTTATGATTAGAAATCAGCATTTTTTCGGCCTATGCTCAAATCCTACTAAGAAAAATTAAATGAGAAGTGAAAGAATTTAGCTTGCTTGCTAGTTTATTTAAAACAGAATACGATGATCGTACAAATAAATAAATAAATAAATAAACAAATAAATAAATAAAAAGAAAGATAGATAAACAACAGCAGCAACAATAACAGTAATAATAATAATAATACATGTGATAATAATAATAATAATAATAATAATAATAATAATAATAATAATAATAATAATAATAATAATAATAATAATACATGTGATAATAATAATAATAATAATAATAATAATAATAATAATAATAATAATAATAATAATAATAATACATGTCATAATAATAATGCATGTGATGATGATGATGATGATGATGATGATAATAGTAATAATAATAATAATAATAATAATAATAATCATCATCATCATCATCATCATAATAATAATGATGAATATTAATGATTATTGATTTGAAAGACTACCGACTTTTGACGAGCATTATGTCAAATTAAAACTGTTAGGCGAGGTCGGTTTTTGGATCTTCAGAATAATTTATTTGCTTATTCTGTGAAGATATTTGTTTGTGTTTTTACTATAAGAAGAATAAAGTTATTGTATTTTCCTCACCAATGTAACTCTTTAACATCAAAGTGGTCAGTTCTGGGATATCTGAAAAATCGAGGGAACCGGAAATGTCCAGAAAAAAACCCCATTCAAACCAGAGTATGTACGGATTGAGGTTCGTGTGCAAATGTCAAGTCAATCGAGGGACAATATTTCACAATATCAGTTCAGTGTGTACGGATTGAGGTTCGAGTGCAAATGTAAAGTCAACGAGGGACAATATTTCACAATATCAGTTCAATAACGCTTTTATTATAGAGCAAGATATATTTTATTTGCTTCCCACTTATATTTAATCCGAAATAACCATTTTTTTCAAAATACAAAAATTTTGCACTAGTTCTAATATATATCGATATAAAAACTAGCGCAAATATCATTTTAGGACAAAATGTCCTCTTCAGCCATGATTTAGACGACAGTGTCACGTGACAAAGTGTGCAATTTGAAAAATGGATTCTGAAGACTTCGGACCGAAACCCTGTCTTCATGTAAATAGCGATATATTTATATTGCACGCAAACACCTCGTGATCTATCGTTTTATTTCTATGTGAAACATATATTTCTATATGATAATAAGAATTATATCACCCCGTTATTTTTTACATTGAAGAATTCTAGCAATACAAAGTTTGACAGATTTATAAAATTTGGATTATCTTGAAATGATTTCTTGAAATGAATTCTACGTAAACGACAGCGGTATAATTACACAATACAGATGATACTTCAACTCTTAGAAAACAATTATAATTGTGATATATTGTTTTTCTATATCTCATCAATACGAAGTAATTAATTTTCTTTCTAGCAGAAGTCACATTTTCCCGAGATACAATGGAAACAATAAACATTAAGAAATTCCTCTGAAATATCGGCTCGGTTTATTCTCCCAGCTGTCTCTTCTTTGACAAAGAGATAGAGAAAAACCCATCAAGTTTTCCCCATTGTTTTAACATAAGCCACCTATAATTGAATTAGCACATGACTCGTTATACATCAGTGACACATACATCACTTAAAACCTTTCATCATTTTGATCTGATATTTCTGATTTGAAGCTCTCTGGGTCATGATCACTTTGGGGTGGTCATCACGTTTTTATTTATTTGTAGCTTGTCCGAATGGATTTGCGGGTCAGTCGTGTATATTTGTCTGTCACCAATATCTCCCTGTTTGGAAAATACATCATAAGTTTGTTGTTGTCGTCTTCGTCATCGTCGTCGTTGTTGTTGTAATGTTGTTTAACGTCGCACCAGCGTTTTTTAGCTGCTAATGACGAGAGCAAGTTTATCAATCTCAATTGGTTAATCTAAGAACATGGTCATGTATGCGTGAAATGTTCAAATGGTCTGCCGTTTAATAGGTGAGTACTAAAGGCGGCGTTTTGTAAGGTGCTAGCTAACCGAATCAGAATGCCGGAGACAAGCATACAGCCCAGCAGTCCATTATCCTGGCACCGGGTGAACCAGTCGATACTTTGTCCTTGTTTTGTCGAGCGCCTGTCGAGGAAGCAGTATCTTAAATTTTAATCGAACCCACGACCTCCACGAAAAATTAGACAAACAATGGTTTTAGTAGGATATTTAAAATTGGGATTTTAAAGTGTCATTTTTATCTACCCTCATTTTATTATTGTGCAGGATTAATACATATCATTTTATTTTGCTTACAAAACCTAAAGCGAGCGTTTGAATTGAGATAGATACAAATCCCGCTTGTGCATACCATTGTTTAAAAAATTCATAAGTTAGATTGCTTGACGGAAGTCGATGGTTTCTTTAACCAGAAGTCGCCATCTAAATTAAGTAAAGATACGGGTTCGAACCCCGCCCGGGTCTTAACAAGACTTGAAAATTGGTAGTGCCTATTCTTTCGCCAAACTTTCGGCATTTAGTCACTTCGAATGAGAATTTTAAAAACCCGATGCCCCGTGTCACGGCAGGGGTGACATGGCATGTTAAATAACTCACACTGCACATTGCTCTGAGCGCAAAGGTCAAAATTTCTGGCACTTCACCTTTAGCCGGTGAAGTCTTGATATAAGTGAAATATTCTTGACTGGGATGTAAAATCCTATCAAATCAAACTCATTACTTTATTACACTCCTGTAACAATCCACTTAAATGAGAACTCAATAATTTTATCCATACAAAGAGCATAATTTTTTCAGAATAGATAGCCGCATTTTATTTTCGATACAACTGAGAATTCTTAGGAATCGACATGTAGTTGTACCAAATGCACCTGATATTATGAATGTTGTCCCTGTAAATAATTGTTACAAAAATAGGCACTTTAGAGTCTGTTCATAATGCTTCAATTTGCTAGGTCAGGTTCTTTTTCTGCGGACTAATTGATTAAAAATTCCAAAAATAATAATTATAACAAATTTATTAAAACATATTTGACGTTCCAATAAAAAAAATCATAGCTATGCTCAATTAACAATTTCACCAGATGGCCTTTGGACGTAAAAGATCGGTTGGCTGGTTGTAATGTTGTTAAACATCGCACCAACATTTTTCATCTACTAGTATTCAGAACTTAATCCAGGTTATTAATCTAACAAGTGTATTATTGTCTGACTTGTATTAGCACACACTTAGGGCGACTTTTTTTGTTAAGGTGCTAGCTCACCAAATCAGTATGACGTAGAAAAGCTAACCACTGCCAAAACACATTTTCTTAGCACCGGATGAACTAGTTGATATTTTTTTTACAACTTATATAAAGAATTAGATTTCTTCTTAAAAATAAAACAAAGATTTATAACTTTTAGTTCAATATTTGCACACAAACAATTTTATATATCATATTAAAGAATTTTGCAGGGTTGTTATCAACAATAAAAATCGAAGTGCAACAATAATCGGTTTGACTGTGTTACATTAAGTTCAGACAAACACGCAGCGTACTAAAAACACCCGGAAGCTCTCGGAAGACATTACTTCAAGTAACCTCGTACCAAAAGTAATATTTGTTCTCACAGACAAGATGTCGGTCGATATAATTTATAACACTTTGGAAATTGAAAGTTGTACTAATGCATAAATCTGTTTGGCTTCGCGTGTAAATTGAAAAGAGAAAATTGATCATTTTTACGCTCATACAAATAATAACAGTAATTTATAGCGCAAAATGAAATAAATTATTGAAATTGTAATAAAAATTGTTTACAGCTGACTTGTAAAACTGCATTGCACTTTTTAACGTCACTGTATTGATATAAAAAATCGTTGACAGGTCAAAGGTCAAACTGATACCAAAAAAAAATTAAAGTAATGATAAAATAATAAAATAAAATAAATAAAATAATAATTAATAAAAAAATAATAATAAATAAATAAATAAATAAATAAATAAATAAATAAATAAATAAATAAATAAATAAATAATTAAATAAATTTAAAAAGATAGACCCCTCTTGCTCACGGGTTATACTGTATTAATGAACAAAACAACACAAATCGAGGTTTTTCCCATGACTATAAATAAATCTATCAAGAGATGTTTTCTCTCTTTTATTGTTTTGTTTAAAAAAAAAAGAAAAATTGCAATGATATTTTCCTTTATTATATCTATTTCCTGCCCAAATTATCTTGTCTTATGTTATTTTTGTTCAATTGTGTTCCTGTTTGTTTTGGCGACAATTGCCAGTAAATTTCTATATATAAATAGCCTGTAAATGTAAACAAGGAGCTGATGAACATACAAAACGCTTATTTAAGTGTTTAGCTTTATTTTTGGCGTTATTTTAATGTTTATTTCTACTCTCTCTCTTTCTCTCTGTCTCTCTAACACACACACATACGCATACACACACACACACACACACACACACACACACACACACACACACACACACACACACACACACGCGCGCGTGTATCGTTACAATACATATTACCCAAAACGGTTCTAAAAAACTAGAATATTAGCTTTCTATATATCTTAAATTGCAAACAATCTCTGGTTTGATTGGAGATGTTCATTTAGTCGATCACAATTAAATATTTTATACATCCAAATGTCTCCGCTGGATGTCTCCGCTACCAAGTTTATTTGGCGCCATCTAGTGGCAAGTTTTAAAGGTATATTTTTCTAAAATTTGAAATAAAAGTATATTAAAAATGTTCAATTTCAAATTTAAGAAAAATTATAACTAGTTTTAAAATTTAAATAAAATTGTTAAGGATAATGAGTATTGTCTACCAAACACTTTTAAAACTTATTTTCTATTTTAGTAATTTTTTTTTATTTTTTGTGATGGTCGTTCGTTTTACTTTGTATATTTTAATCATAATTTCTGTTTGATAAACACACAAGCAGACAATTTAACGTTTGTAAGACGTTTTAAACTAGTATCGGGCGACGATAATTTTTTTAATTATTCTAGACAACATAGAGTAATTTCCATAAGACATTTTTTATCTCTAACAGTATTATGTCATGAATAATATAACGTCAAATGCTAAAATACAGGCTTATTAAAACGGGCTTGAACATAAAAAATCACAAAAATGTGTCACTGGTACGTAACTGATGCACAAATAAATACTGTTTTGTGACGATAAATTGTGAAATACGGAACTCTATGGTGTCTGATCAGGGTCAGTTTTCAGTTATCTCCCTTTTCCATATTAAAAGGTACCTGTAACCAATTTTTTTTTTTATCACAGTTGTTTTATATATTATTTAAATATATCAATATTGAAAACCGCATCAAAATTGGTGACAAAATAAAAATGTTATAGCCCTTTGAAATCCACATTTTATAACTTTCTCTTTATCGCAAAGTGAAACGCCTCGTTTTGAGATATGAATGTGTGACGTCATTGCAGTATTAGAAGTAGTATCTAACATAATAGACAGTACTAACAATGATGATATATCAACGTATGTAGAAGAAAGTAACGACTCTGACATGTAAAAGCGATGTTTCAGAGTAAATGAAGCAATTTCATAAAGGTACAATTTAACTATTGCATTGTTTCATTTATGTTTGAACAATTCTTTTAATGAGTTTGAACAAGCGCTATATCTCGCCTCTTGTTTGTACTTTTATTTCATTATTTCGTTCACGTCGTTTATTCGTTTTTTTTCGGGCCTTATCTTTGCGATTTTACTTGTCGCCTTTACTTTCCTGTTTTAACACTTTCGGTTTTGAACTCGTTCTATGAATGATTTTATTTATTTATTTATTTATTTATTTATTTATTTATTAATATTTACAATAAAAAAATAATTTCTACGTTGAACTCAGTTTGATTTTTGTTTTCATTATTCGCATAAACATCGGTTTTTCACATCGCGCATGAATACCAATTTTGGTTTTTCCCTAAATGACCTATTTTTAGCTATTTGTTTTTATCTCACAAAACCACGTACATACTTCGATATTTCCTTCTTTTTTCAAGATTTTTCACGTTATAGCAAAATAAATATTTTTTTTCAAAAAATCAAAAATATTTACAATACCTATTGAATTCCTATGATGAACTCATTGTAGAAAATCTTGAACATTAGGCAATTCCCGTGACCTACTTTTATCAATCTATTTACTTCAAGCCATCACATTTTATAGTGTTATTTAATTGAATATACATTGAAAATGAAAGAAAAAATATTGAATTTTAAATAAATAAATAAATAAATAAATAAATAAATAAATAAAATATTTGTTTCGATTTTTATTGTATACTTAAAAATATTTCCATCGTCAGGGTGTTCTAAACGCTACACGGCACACTGCTTGCGGGCCACTACTATACAAGGTATGAGCGATGCCGGTGTTGAGACCAGACAGATAATGTTTATGAGCGGTCGTCGTAATGAGGCTTCTGTCAGGAGCTACTCTCGCGACTGTTCGACCATGCAAAAACACGCTTTAATTTCGCAGCGACGTTTCTTTCATCAACTGTCACTGGTAATACTTCTGCCGTAATTCCCTCTGCATCTGGCTTTGCTTCTTCTTCTCTACCAGCAACTGATAATCACGTGATGGTTCCATGCTCGGACCTGTGCACAACCCAGTCCAACAAAACGTCGCGCATTGGTGTTTCCAATACCCTGTCATCTATACAATCGGGATTTTTGACAAATTCAACGTTTAATAGCTGTAATTTAACAATCAATATGAATTAGTAACTTTGTTTTGTCTATTCGAATAAAATTGTATGAAATGTTCTTTTGTTTCCAGCGTACTATTTTTTAAGCCGTCTATTACGTCACACAATCAGTGAGAAGGCGGGAATTATTTTGATTGACATATTGGCTGTTCCCAGAATGTTTACAATGCCGACAGATTCAGTTTATACCGGTTTTTCTTTCTTATTTGTATGACGCATTCGAGAAGTTTGTAAAAAGAATGTTAGGAAAAATATTATAAATATAAGAATTGACTGTCATTTTTTTCCTGGGTTATCAAGAAATGAACCAGATTTTAAAACTAGCAAATCTAAAATGAACATCAGATTTGCTAGTTTTAAAATCTTGTTCATCCCTTGATAACCCAGGAAAAAATGACAGTCAATTCTTAATTGCTTTTGCGTTTCCAATGTTTATACTTTGCAAAAAGGGGCCGGGGGTTACAATAAAATGTCTCTGTTTATTTTTATATTGTATTTTATTCAAATAAAGAAAAAGTATTAGAGCAGATTCTAGAAATTTGGGTTTTTATTCGGTTGTTCCATTCGTTTATTCGATTTTTCGCGTTTCCACTCTTTCACGAAAAGTAATGTAGCTCAATAAGTGGGAGGTAGTGGATTCGATCCCTAACCGGGTCTGACCCAAGATTTGAAAGTGGTTAGTGACTGTTCTTTCGCCAAGCACTCGGCATAACGAAATGAAAGTCACGATTCTTTCGGATGGGAACTTAAAATAAACGAGGTCCCGCGTCACGGTAGTCGTGGAACGATAAAGAACCCTGCTGTACAATGCCATCAGAGCGACTCACAGGCAAAATTTCTGCACTTTTACCTATAGCTGGCGACGTCTCGATATAAGTGAATTATTCTTGACTGGGACGTAAAACCCCATTACTCAACTTAAACCTACTCTACCCCCGAGAGTCCTTAATTAAAATACCTGGTGTATAGCCTTAATGAAACACCTTACATACTCTACATGTTTTACAATATTTTTATTTATAAATTTTTATTGTAGATGTCTTTTATTTGAATAAAGATAAATATTCATGTATTCCTTGTTACAGCGCGAATATTGTTTCTAGAACGGTTTGTTTAACAAATGAGAAGCCCCTTAAGATTTGAATTTAGTTTAGGGGTTCTTCAGAGTTTGTTTAATTTGCAATAGCGAAAAGAAAAGGTTCATTAATAATTTTAATATTAGCAACAGTGACTAAATATTTACTTAGTAACGGAAAATAAATAAATAAATAAAAAAATAAAAAAATAAATAAAAACAATAAATAAATAAATAAATAAATAAATAAATAAATAAATAAATAAATAAATAAATAAATAAATAAAAAATAAATAAATAAAAACAACAAAAAATAAACAATCAAATAGATAAAAAAGAAGAAGGGGTTCTTCAGAGTTTGTTCAATTTGAAATAGCGAAAAGAAAAGGTTCATTAATACTTTTAATATTAGCAACAGTGACTAAATATTTACTTAGTAACGAAAAAAAAAAAAAAAATAAATAAATAAATAAATAAATAAATAAATAAATAAATAAATAAAAACAATTAAACAAAAAAATAATAAAAAAAATAAATGAAATAAAAAAATAAAATAAAATAAATAAATAAATAAATAAATAAATAAATAAATAAATGATCACATGCATGTAAATAGCAATATTATATAAAATAAAAACGACTCAAATATTGCGTATTATTATTATTATTATTAATATAATAATTATTAATATTAATAAGTTAATATTATTAACACACACACACACACACACACACTCTCTCTCTCTCTCTCTCTCTCTCTCTCTCTCTCTCTCTATATATATATATATATATATACTTGTGTGCTGTTACATTTAAATGCATTATACTTCAGAAGTACCGCATGATATCTATTGCACGTAACTAACTGAAATTAAAGGTAACTTGTATTAACAAAAGACAAACATTGTATTAACTTATACGTACCAATATTATAGCCAATCCCTGCTTGTCTTCCAACTAAGTCATGTCACCGCAGAATACCGGCAATTACAAACTAGATATACATACAGTCTCTCTCTCTCTCTCTCTCTCTCTCTCTCTCTCTCTCTCCTCTCTCTCTCTCTCTCTCTCTCTCTCAGTATCGTTGTTATTATAACTTATTTAAATACCGATTTCAGTAATGTTTATGCATTAAACTTATGACAATGTAAAATGGTTATGTGCATTATATATAAGTTGTATATTTTGTATATAGTTATCTCTTTATATATTATGTGTCATGTCATGTCACCTCAGAATACCGGTGATCTCATAGTATATGTACATATTCTCTCTCTCTCTCTCTCTCTCTCTCTCTCTCTCTCTCTCTCTCTCTCTCAGTGTCATTGTTATTATAACTAATTTAAATACCGATTTTCAGTAATGTTTATGCAATACACTTTTGACAATGTATAATGGTTATGTATTATATATAAATTATATATTTTGTATATAGTTATCTCGATATATATTATGTGTCATATTCCGTCAGCGATATTGTGACATGTTGCTCATAAACACTTGCACCCATATATGGCTGTCACATACGCACATTCACCCCTTCATGCGCATGTCTTTCAGCTGTCCCTGTCTTGGGATAACAAAACTATAAGTCTCTTACACTTTCGTAGACGCTCTGTCACACCATCGCTGACGGGCATATACATATATATGTATGTGTAAGTTAGGTATGTGTATATATATGCATGCATACTGACCATTGTTATATGTATAAGTGTAATTATTGGCCAAAAGGTATTTATGTGTTGCGCTTGACCTGTGTGGGTCATGGTTTTTCTGTACAAATCGAAACACCTATTTCAGAATGATTTATTGTTGTTTTTTTTTATAATGAAACTATCAAATTTAGCACATCTAGATGTAACGTATAATTATTGTACTTGTTTACTTACCACTTTATTTGGTCATTAGTTGTGTCGTAGATACCGAATATAATTATATATATATATATATATATATATATATATATATATATATATATATATATATATATATATATATATATATATACATAAAACGGCTCTTCTCATGCACAATTTTCCCAACCTCAGTATTACCTATTCTTTCCACATTTTTCCCGATTTTAATTTTCTGTTCAATTTCATATTCATGGCTTTTATTTCATTATTTCCAATTATCCATATGCTTTGTTGTGTAGGTTTGTTATTGTTCAATATATATGTACCTGTAGTTACGAGGGCTCGGTCTACTCTGTCATTTTACCAGTACTATGCTAGTGGCATAACTTAATATGCCAGTCTCATTTCAGCAACACAGAGTTAGCACTGGCCTTTTTAACACCCGTACTATCAATATCTCCAGAAGCGTCTTTACAACTCATCCAATTTTAAACATAATATTAGCAACTGTAGTCCTAACACGTCGTCTCATTTTAATATTTACACTAGGTGTATTAAGCTTAACATTTGTACCATTTTCCTCTTTTCTAATCATTTCAATTTTGTCATTATATTTTATACTTACATCAGTTGAGACTGTAAATTTACTCATAAGAAACCTTGTTTCCATAATTCATTGTAGTGCAACTCCATGTCACTCTTTTTTTACAACTTACTTGTACTTGCGCAAACAATTAAATTTGCACCGTGTAGTTCCTTTATTAGAGAATATATCATTATGTTATTATGTATATGTATGCATATTATTGTTATATGAGTCTGGTGATGTAGAGAAAAACCCTGGTCCCCATTCTATCAATACGTCAAACGATTATTCCCTTTTTAGTCAATTTAACTCAAGCAAGTTTTTATCCTTTCTCCATTTAAACATACAAAGTATCTTACCCAAAATCGACATAATAGGATCAGAACTTAACGATATTGATATTTTAGCATTTACAGAAAGCTGGCTTCACCCCCATACTCCGGACGAAGACATTCTTCTTGATGGCTATTTCAAACCTTTTCGACGAGACAGGATTGATCAAAATGGGGGTGGTGTTATAATATATGTTAGGGATACTATTTACGTCAGGGAACGGACTGATCTTTACATCGACGGACTTGAATGCATATGGCTTGAATTCCTCATTAAAGGCAAAACAATCTTATTTGGAACATTTTATAGACCACCTAATACTGGCCAAGACACATGGGACAAAATTGAATCATCAATAGACCTAGCAACGGACAGTTCCTCCGATTACTTAATCGTGACAGGAGACTTCAACGACGACCAATTAAAAGCTTCGAAGACAAAAATTAGACATCTACTTGACTGCTTTAGTTTAAAACAATTAATACAAGAACCTACACACTTTGACAAAAACACGTGCTCATTAATCGATCTTTTTATTACCGACAATAACGATATAGTAGAATCTTGTGGTGTTGGAGAAACTTTCTATGACGTCAACATTCGATATCACTGTCCTATTTACATGACCTTACGACTAGACAAACCCAAACATACTTGTATCAAAAGAAAGATATGGGACTATAAAAACGGCAACTTCCAACTATTCAGGGAAAACCTACAAAACATCGACTTTAAGACAATCATAGACAGCTATGACATTGACGATGCAGCGACAAAAATTGCAACTTGCATTCTGACAGAGGCCGATAAAACTATTCCTAACAAAGTAGTGACTATAAGACAACACGACAAACCATGGATGAAAAACGACATCAGACGTCTTATTCGACAAAGAAAAAGAATTCACAAAATAGCCAAAAAATCTAATCTTCAAGGTCACTGGGCTAAATTCAGACAAACAAGAAATCGTTGTGTGACTGCAATTAGGAACGCTAAGACTGACTATTACAAAAAACTTGCAGAAAAGCTTACTTCAAATTCTTTGACAAGCAAAAGTTGGTGGCACATTGCCAAAACATTTATGGGTAGCCAAAATAAAAACGACTTACTTCCTCCTCTGACACATGATGGGAAAATATATACGGACGACTTGGACAAAGTTAACATACTAAACGAATACTTCACACAACAATCAACTTTAAATGACAGAAATACCGACACCCCAGTACTAACACCGTTACCATGTACAATGGAAGATTTCAACATTACTTCATCTGACGTCAAAGACACGCTGTTATTACTCGACGTCTCTAAAGCCTCTGGTCCAGATTCATTGAGCCCTAGACTTTTAAAAATCGCTGCTTCTGAACTATGTGAACCGCTTTCTTATTTCTTTAATAAGCTCATAAATCTCCACACTTTTCCAACCCCGTGGAAGCTGGCCCATATTGTACCCGTTTTCAAAAAAGGCGACCGTTCTGTCGTATCTAATTACAGACCTATCTCTCTTCTTAACATTCTTGGTAAAATAATGGAAAGATGTGTACTAAAATATCTGCTTAATTATATCTATCAAAACAGGATTATCACAAGCTTCCAGTCAGGATTCACTCATGGAGATTCTACTGTTAATCAACTCCTATCTATTTGTAACGAAATAGGCTCAGCTCTTGACCACGGTAATGAAGTTAGATTAGTTTTCTGTGACATAAGTAAGGCATTTGACCGAGTTTGGCATAGAGGATTGCTTGTCAAAATGGAGTCGATTGGGATAAGGGGTAACTTGTTACACTGGTTTCATAGTTATTTAAGTAATCGTCACCAGCGCGTTGTTTCAAATAACTTTTCCTCTTCTTGCTTACCCGTCACCGCCGGTGTCCCCCAGGGATCTATTCTAGGACCCATTCTTTTTCTTATTTACATTAATGATATAGTTGCTGACATTGGAAGCAGTATTAGACTATTTGCTGATGACACCTCACTTTATGTTAATGTTGAAAACCCATATGAATCGGCTGAGAATTTAAATTCTGACCTTTCCAAAATACATCGTTGGTCTCAAAGTTGGCTAGTTTCTTTTAATCCTAAAAAAACTGAATCTATGATTATTTCCAAGAAAGCTGCTAAACCTTTTCACCCTGCCTTATACATGGACGAAACTTTAGTTCAAGAAGTAGACTCACACAAACACCTTGGACTGATATTTTCCTCCGACGGAACATGGAAATTACACGCTGATGAATTATTATCTAAAGTTAACTCTAGACTTTCTGTACTTAAAAAGCTGAAATTCAAACTTGACCGTTGTTCTCTTGAAACACTTTATCTAAGATTCATAAGACCCTTAATGGAATACGGAGATGTCATCTGGGACAACCTGACAGACGAATATACAAAAAAACTAGAACGTGCAAATATTGAAGCAGCTAGAATAGTAACTGGGGCAACCAAATTAACAAGTTTAAATTTATTATATCAAGATGTTGGGTGGGAAACACTAGAAACAAGAAGGAAAAATCACAGATTAATCCAATTTTTTAAGATGTATCACAGGCAATCTCCTACTTATCTATCTCAAATTATTCCATCTACAAGTTCTGAAATTCACTCCTATAACACCCGTTCATCTGAAAATTTAGAAACTATACTATGTAGAACAGACTTTTATTATAAATCATTCCTCCCTTCCACAATAAGAGACTGGAATAACATTCCAGTTTCAGTTAGAAATAGTTCGCTTAGTATTTTTAAATCATTCATAAACCATAAAAGTCAAATACCTCAACATTTTTACACAGGTAGCCGCTTAGGACAAATATATCACACAAGACTTAGGTTAAAATGTAGTTCATTAAATCATCATTTGTATTGTAAAAACCTCGTTGATAACCCCAATTGTGCATGCGGTCAAACTGAAACTACTAAACACTTTCTTTTACACTGCAACGTGTTTAATGATATACGGAACAGCACCATTCATACTATAAACGTCTTCTATGACCTTGATACATTGTTATTTGGCAATCATAACCTGGACTCATGCTCAAAATAATGAAATTTTTACAATAGTACAAAATTACATACTTTTAACAAAGAGGTTTTCTGTTTGAAAAACGTTACGGTATTTTGAACTTACGAAACTCTTAACACAACGATTGCAATTGTAATTTGAAACGTCACTCTTTTTTCCTAATTTACAAATAACCTACACACTTATTTTCTTTATTTACTTATTTATTTATCTATTTATTTGTTTACTTATTTATAATCTTATTTACATACATACTTACTCAGATAATAAGTTGTTCATTCATTTATTTATTTATTACACATATTTCCCTCAGTCTATGACATGCAATATTGAAAATTGTATATTTATAATTGTTGAGGAAACCGGTTTATATAAGAGTATACTCTTGTTCTGGGATCCTCTGTGTATATTTTGTTAATTATCCTTGTAAAATGCAGTTTACCAAATAAAATATTGTTTAAACTAAATATTGCGTGTGTAATATAACAAAAATTGTTCTCTAGATTTTGAAGGTTATTGTCTAAATCACTCAGTCATAGCGGCATCAGTACCACTTGCAAATAGTCAAACAACGTTCTAAAAATCTAGAATATATATAAAATAAAATAAATTTCTTTCACCTAGTCAATCACTAGAAAATTACAAAGAATGATAAGCAAGTTTTTTTTTAATTCGAGGTACCGATATAATAGTGCTTTTGGGACTTTGTACTATCGGAAGCTCAACTACCCCCCCCCCCCCCCCCCCAAGTAGAAAGGTATGAATATATTTGACATATTTCAATATAATTTATTCATAGAAACAAATTGAGCCTTATTGTTGTTCCTGGAAGCTAAATACTATAATTACACAAGACAAATTAATTATCGGTATAAGTTATATCGAAATTGACAAACGTTGTATCATAATCGAATTTGTGAACCAATTATCTAATCTATAATTTATAGGAACTAATAACTGGTAAAGACTTGCCTGATTCCAGATGAACAAATATTGCATAAAACCTGATTTATTTGTTGTTTTCTTACTATAAATCATTGAACTTCTTTTATTAATTTGAAGAGAAACATCCCCCCCTCTCTCTCTCTCTCTCTCTCTTTCTCTCTCTCTCTCTCTCTCTCTCTCTCTCTCTCTCTCTCTCTCTCTCTCTCTCTCTAGTTGTACGCATTGTCATAAAAACATGGCATTGATATTTTTCTGTTGAAACCAACCAGAAAAATTGTAATTTGAAAAGCACAGGTCGCAAATTAAACATATGCGTTTATTTATTTATTTATTGCTCACTTAATTAAATAATTATAAAAACGTTTGTTTGTTGATTTTTTAATTATAAAAATATCTATTTTCACCGTTCCTGAATTAATATACACTGCAGCATGTATTTAAACAGATTATGTTTTTTTTGTATCAATTCAAGTTTATATACTAGTATTTTTTTACAAACTGAAACCAGACCTTGTTTGTTTTTGTTTAAAAACTTGTTGCAAGAATTTAACACACACAAAAATAAATAAATAAATAAATAAATAAATAAATAAATAAATAAAATAAAAAATTTAAGATAAATAAAAAATATATAAGGCGAATTACATGACAACCCTGAAAGTTTGTGCCAAACCATTGTTTTTGATGGTTTGAAGCCTGAAAGCGGATAGTGGTCACGTAATATACACTGACGGGTAATTATGCTTGATTCAATGCTTTTGGTGTTCTGACATAAGGCAGAAGTAAAAGTTTGATCGTATAAGCGAAGTGTCTCATAGACCAATTGTGGCCAGATGTATGTATATTTTTAAAGCGAGTATAGTACTGCAACTTTGAAATGTTTTTTATACACGTGACACTTAAATAAACTACAGTGTTTTATTATTATTATTATTATTATTATTATTATTATTATTATTATTATTATTATTATTATTAATGTAACAGTCAAAGACGCACAAATATCATAGGGTACTTTTGATAGTCAAATATTTCTAAAACTATATATTTAAGGAATAACTTGTGATTTTTACAAGTTTATTGAGTCATAACATGAAAAACGGTGTGCACACTTCATAATGCGCGTATCGCGTTATGAAAAAGTGTGCACACCGTTTTTCATGTTATGACTCAATAAACTTGTTAAAAACACAAGTTATTTCTTATAATTTAATTTTAAACACTTAAACTGAAACATAAAACAAAATGCAATGTATTGTTTTTTTTTCTTGATTTTTTTTTTATAAATTAAAAAAAATTCCTCCGCGTTGGAACTATCATCAACAAACAATTACAGCCAATGAAATGGAAAGAGTCATTACGTCACGCCATTGACATTTAGCGTTGTTATGGTTGCGTAGTTTATTGGAGTATAACATGAAAAACGAGCACATGCATTTACGTTGTGTTTGTGTTGCGGTATGATATAACAGAATTTAGAAATTAAATTATAAGAAAATAAAACATTGCATACAAATATGTGTCAAGTTATAAAACCATAGATTACATACATAGTTAATTAACAAACTGATTTAGACATATTGAAACTATTTAATATGGAACTAAAAGGCACTTTTTTTGCACATTATTTGTAATAAATAAAGTTTCTGGAATCATTTATCATTGAATTAAATTGGCCTTTTCTTGCATACTTTTTGTAATAAATAAACAGTTTCAATGTAATGAAATCAGTTATACTCGGATATGCAGGTCTCGTTTAAAAACCATATTTTTTTTTAAATGTATGCTATTTAAGACTATGTCTTTTTTTCAAACAAATGCTAATAAGCTCTAGGTTATTTTTATCCTTGGTAAACTTTATCTAACATCGTAATGGTATTACGTATGATCCGTGTGAAAACTACAATATGCCCGGCAATACTGATGAATTTATGATAAAGTTAAATAATGCAGAAACTCGTTCTTTATTATCTGTAAACAGGGATAACAGCGAACAGAAAGATAATTGAAGTTTTAATGAATTTGCACGGATACACTAAGGAATGGTCAATGGATTTATGTTACAATGGTCAGTTTTCCCAACGGGTGCATTATTGACCAATTATGATGAGGTCACTACTTTTTATATTAAAAGGGTAAAAGTAGAATCGATTTGAGGTTGCGTGTGAAATACACAGGCTAATATCTGGTTTATTTCATGCGTTATAATTTCATTTATGAATTGGATGGTCACCAGTCCTCCGGGCATTTTGTGTAACTGTATTGGTCAACGTGCCTTGATGAAACTAATTCATTATTTATGTAACGTCTGTGGTTTTATGTCCATATGAAAGGCGGATATGGTTTCAAGGTCTTCATAAACTAACACATCAAAACTCACCAATATTTTTATTATTTATAAGACGATTTCTGAAAATTATTTTTAAAAAGATTACGAGTCAACAATTACGGTCTTGAAAAATGCTTTTTGAAACTATTTTGTAATCATTTTCAGCTAATACTTAAAAAAAAAACAAATAAGATATAAAAAATACAGAGAAAATCCAATAAAAATATACATAAATACTAAAATAAATATCTTTTTTCAACAAAAAAAAAAAAAAAAAAAAAAAAAAAAAAAAAAAAAAAAAAAAAAAAAAACCCAGCTTATTCGATTTTCCATGAAATTGAGTACGGTCTTCTGTCACAAACCAAGTCTCCTATAGACCATGAAATTGAGTACGGTCTTCTTTCACAAACCAAGTCTCCTATAGACCATGAAATTGAGTACGGTCTTCTGTCACAAACCAAGTCTCCTATAGACCATGAAATTGAGTACGGTCTTCTGTCACAAACCAAGTCTCCTATAGACCATGAAATTGAGTACGGTCTTCTGTCACAAACCAAGAGCTCCAGACGTCTTGAATATATAAAATAAAGTAGATGTATTTCTACTTTTTTATGGCTTCAGCTGCTGACATGAATTTTGTTCATAGTTTTACTCAAAATCTGTCAAAGGAGTGAAGAAATGGCGTTTTACGCCCCAGTCAAGATTCTCTCACTTATTACGAGGCGGTCAGTTCTGGGATGGTGGAGGAAACCGGAATGCCCAGAACAAACCTCCGACCTTCGAATTTGGCAACCAAACTGACAAACTTTCTTACACTAGGATCTTCCTCGAGTGGGATGCGAACCCAGGCAGTGAGAGGCACTGTGATCCGTAAGCGTGCGCTTTACACCACTAGGCCACCAAAGCCCCCATAAACTTTCAAAGCAGTACTGTTAACAACATCAGATTCTAAAACATTGTTATTTTTTTTATACAATGTGAGTTTAGGTTCATATTAAAATCATTCATTACTAATACGCATAGATCACAATATCAATGTACCACTTAGTGTATATATAGAATAAAAAATGAAACTTGGCCGATAATTTTTGCACAAACTTCTAGAAATTAAAGAAAAATTTTTAGCAATACGATAAAAGGTGGACTTTATAGACAGGTTAAGGAGCCATTTGAAACTGAAAAGAAAAGACTTAATTCACAATAAAAAAGTGAACTTTAAACAGACGATACTTTGTCCTTGTTTTGTCGAGCGCCAGGCGAGGAAGCAGTATCTCAAATTTTAATCGAACCCACGACCTCCACGAAAAATTAGACAAACAATGGTTTTAGTAGGATATTTAAAATTGTGATTTTAAAGTGTCATTTTTATCTACCCTATTATTGTGCATGAGTAATACATATCATTCTATTTTGCTTTTTGCTTACAAAACCTAAAGCTCTCGTTTGAGATAGATACTAATCCCGCTTACGCATACCATTGTTTAAAAAATTTATCGGATCGATCGCTTGACGGAAGTCGATGGTTTCTTTAACCAGAAGTCGCCATCTAAATTAAGTAAAGAATCTTGGACTCATTACTGTAGCTCAGTTGGTAGAGTGCTCACTTAGTATATTGGAGATCGGGGTTCGAACCCCGGCTGGGTCTAATCAAAATTGGTAGTGACTGTTCTTTCGCCAAACTTTCGGCATTTAGAAATGAAAGTCACTTCGAATGAGACTTTAAAAAGCCGATGCCCCGTATCACGGCAGGTGTGGCATGTTAAAGAACTCACACTGCACATTGCCCTGAGCACAAAGGTCAAAATTTCTGGCACTTCACCTATAACCGGTGAAGTCTTGATATAAGTGAAAAGAATAGACTTAATTCACATTAAAAAAGTGAACTTTAAACAGATGATAATTAAATAGTAAAATTTATGAGGCATACATCAGATTGGTTGCTACATTAATAGACAGGTGGACTTTATATAGAGGGGGCTTTAAATCAGGTTATATTGTATACTCCAATGCGGTCTTTACCTTCCCATTATAAGGGACACAAGATTTTTTTCGCCTTGGTGACCTAGAGTTAGAGCGAAAGTTTGGATGTTTCGAGCGCCGATATGGTCATGCATTGGACTTTTAAAATTAATGAAACTGATTTCTCGCCTGGCTCTCGACAGGCGGTGGACAGAGCTTCGATTGGTTCACCCATGGCAGGATTTTGTGCCCGGGGAAATGCTGTGCTTGTCTCTGGTCTTCCGACTCGGTAAACTAAAAGGTTGAAGTCGCCCTGACAGACCGAAAAAAAAAAATTGCTCAACTCAAGCATACACGAAACTGTTCTGAGTTGAACCCTTACCGAGTCTTTTGACGATTCAATAAGAACATGTTCTTGGGATCAGCAAGAACCATTCTTACCCTTGCACTTACACACAAGAACAAACCAAAATGGAGGATAAAATGGGCCATTTCAGCTTCCTACAGAATATTCTTTAAGTCAGTTGATTCCATATACACTGCATTTCAGGACTCCATGCCTTTAACTAGTACAAGTTACATCCTTTGGAAAGTTAATATCATTGAAGGAGAAATTATTTTCTATGAACAACAGTTCATATTATATTCTGCCAGGATGTTATTGCTGATAAATTCTGAAAGACGACATGTTTTTTTTTTCTTTTTTCTTTTAACTTATTCTTGTCAATTATTTGCATTATTTTAAATTTTTTCACCTCTTGCATGTATACTAGTTGGCGTTAGGGCAAACGAGAATGTTGTACTTGACACATGAACACACTAACACACACGAACATGTTCTTGCGTACTGCCCAAAGACATCCTTAGAGATTAATTAAACTTGCTCTCGTTTCGAATAGCTGAGGCCTAGTTCGATCATCAACCGTAGTAACAGTGGTGAAACCAAAGTGTAATCGAACTACCTCTGGTTCGACTAAAGTGATGTCACCGCTCGACTAAGGTTCAACCATTTGAAAGCGTTGGTTTCTCTGGATCCAATATGGCGGCATACAAAGAAGTAGAACTGATACCAGAAAGCACATAGCGAACTAAGATATGTTTGTATGGAAAATAAACGCGTTTTAGGAAAATATAACTTCGCACATTCCGAGTGACATTGATACTCGAGAACGATCTTTCTCATATCATGTTAGTTCTAAAATATATGCCTTTGCAATATATTTTCATCATTTTACGTTTTTATGCTTATATTGTCATTTTATTTATGCGGAGCGGCAGCTTGAACTATAGTAAAAACCAATAGTAAATAATGAAAAAAAAATCATAAGAAATCAAAAGAAAATCTTCGTCTTCGTCATCAAACATTTCCAGTATACACAAAAACGCCGCCATATTAACTTACTAAACTGGTACCAAAGTGAGTTCGATTATTCACTTAACTAGACATGCGCACTAATACCAACAAAACTAAAGTATGGTTGGTGATCGAACTAGGCCTGAATAACACGAGTTGTTATAAAAGGGAAATAACTCTAAGAACTTGTACCAATACCATTCTATAAATATGTAACTACATGTACTTAAATAACTTTTGGGGAGTAACTGATGTCTCGCTTAAGGTGTACTTATTCGTATTCGTATTATAATAAAAAATAATACAATTGCATTAATGTATTCAAGACGTAAAGGTTGGTTGTATTATTGTTTAACGTCGCATCAGCAATATTTTCATCTCTTCGTGACAATAGCAATGTTATTAATCCTTTGGATTAATCTATGGGTGTGATATGTGACGTATTATGTTTTGCCATACTAGTACGCATTCAAGACGACTTTTTGTTCAAATACTAGTACGCATTCAGGGCGCCTTATCGTTGAAATACTAGTACCCATTATTGGAGACTTTTTGTAATAATAATAATAATAATACTCATTTAATTCCACTTTTTGTTAAAATACTAGTTCGCATTCAGTTTGACCTTTTTGTTAAAATACAAGTAAGCATTCACAGCGACTTTTCGTTTAAATTATAGTACGCATTCCAGGCCACTTTTTATTAAAATACAAGTAAGCATTCAAGGCAATATTTTGTTAAAATTCTAGTAAGCATTCAAGGAGAATTTTCGTTAAAAATAATAGTATTATTGTTAAAATACACGTAAGCATTCAATGCAACTTTTTGTTAAAATACTAGTATGCATTCAAGTCGACTTATTGTAAAAATACTAGTACGCATTAAAGTCTACTTTTTGTTATTATACATGTACGCATTCAAGTCGACCCTTTCTTAAAATGCTAGTATGCATTCAATTGATTTATTGTTAAAATGCTAGTACGCATTAAAGTCAACCTTTTGTTAAAATACTAGTACGCATTCAATGCGACTTATTGTGAAAATACTAGTAGGAATTCAAGTCGTGTTTTTGTTAAAATGCTAGTAAGCAATAGAGGAGACTTTTCATTAAAATGCTAGTACGCGTTCAAGCCGACTTTTTCTTAAAATACTACTACAGGTTTCAATTCGAAAAGTTGTTAAAATGCTAGTACGAATTTAAGTCGACTTTTTGTTAAAATACTAGTACGCACTCGAGGCGACCTTTTTAAATACTAGTACGCATTAAAGGCGACTGTTTGTTAAAATGCTCAGAAGCATTCAAGTCGACTGTTTGTCAAAATAGTAGTACGCATTTACGGCGACCTTTTTAAATACTAGTATGCATTCAAGGCGGCTGTTTGTTAAAATGCTTGAACGCATTCAAGTCGACTGTTTGTTAAAATACTAGTACGCATTCAAGTCGACTGTTTGTAAAATGCTAGTACGCATTCAAGTCGACTGCTTGTTAAAATGCTAGTACTCATTTAAGTCGACAGTTTGTTAAAATAATAGTACGCATTTAAGGCGACTGTTTGTTTAAAAAATAGTACGTATTCGAGGCGGCTGTTTTTTTTTTTAAATGCTAGTACGCATTCAAGGCTGCTATTTGTTAAAATGCTACTATGCACTCAAGTCGACTGTTTGTTAAAATAAAAGTACGCATTAAAGTCAACTGATTGTTAAAATGCTTGAACGTAATCAAGGCGGCTTTTTGTTTAAATGCTAGTAAGCATTCAAGTCGACTGTTTGTTTAAATGCTAGTACGCATTCAAGTCGCCTTTTGGCTAAAAGGCTAGTGCGCATTTAAGGCGACGTTTTGTTAAAATGCTCTCGAGCCAGTATGCCACATACGACACACAAACCACTCCTAAAATTATTCTGGCACCCCGGGAACAAGTCAATACCCTGTCTTCTCAATGCCAAGCGACAGATAAGGAAGTTATGTTCAAAATTAAAGTCTTTCGCATGACCCGCCAATATGTTGAAGGTAATACTTACATGTATATGTATGCATGTTTTTTGAAACCGTTTGATTTATACAAGCGGTTTATAACTTTTTTTTCGTAAAAATTGGGATGGGTAAGAAAAAAAGGACTCAAAATTGGAAGATTAAAAAATAAGATTTTTTATGACTTTTAAATCATCATTCATCATTTATGGTTTATAATAATAATAATAATAATAATAATAATAATAATAATAATAATAATAATAATAATAATGATGATGATGATGATGATGATGATAATAATAATTTCATTTGTTTGTTGTTTATATTATTATTTGAACTTTAAATGTATATCAAGAGAGATAATCCAGTTTCATAAAACGGTTTTCAGAAAGAGTTATCTCGCTTTGAACAGTTTCTGGTGCTACAGCGTTTTTCTCCAGGCAAAACCTACATCCACGAATGTCGAATAATTATAACAAGCTTTGTCATGCCGATTTTAATTTTAATTGGAGATGGTGCGATTCAAAACGAATTATAGGACGTTGTGACGTTGATAATATTATCAGTTAAGGTTTATCCCGGAGTCCTGATCAAAAACCACAGAGAAAGTGCAGTTATTTAAATGTTGGAGTGTTTTCTTTTGTACTCTAAAAAGATCGCGCAAATTTTCAAGAACCCAATTTCTTAAAATAATTTTATCAAGAAACCGATAGTCATGACTATATTTTGGATTTCTCCTATATTGAAACATCGATTGCTCGATCTCTTTAACAATAAAGAAACCGAGCACCTCGATAGTGAAAAAAACCGAGTTAACTTTATTCTGTATCACTCATCATTCAAGAAAATAATACGCTTTTACAGAGCTCCTCTATTCTAGATCAGATAGTAAAAAGTACATGTAGTATTACAACCTTGGCTGTATTTTTGGTCCATCTCCCATTTAAATGGTCTCTGACGTCCAGCAGGCCAAATCGTTCGTTTATGGATCAGAGTCTCTTGGTTCGAATCCAAATTAGACATATTCTAGTGTGAGAAAAGTTTGTCTGTTCATTTGACGAAGGTGGGTGGTTTTAACCGTTTTCCGTCGACCATCTCGATGTAAATTGAACAATTTTTGACAGGGAAGTTAATCATCATATCTCAACTCTACCGTTTAACAATGCATAAAATATTCATTACTGTATTTTGGATTTTCGTTTACAATGAAAGAATCAAGTGTTTGATGTCTAGCGTATCGAAACCATTGTTTTATTGTGAATCTCTAACAAAAAAATTTTATATATATATATATATAGACAACATCAGCAACAAAAACCCGACCAATTCGATGGAAGTGAAATCGACTTTACAATATTTTGAAACCCTCATCATTTAAGAAGGAAAAGATGATACAGAAGTGTTCTTAATTTATTCACCTGCAAGAAACTAGCTCATCGACTGTAATATTGATCTTTTACTATTCAAAAAATGAAAACTAAATAGAAGAATTATAGTGTTACCTATAATTTGCTTCCCTCCATTCAAGGGATCTTAGAAGATAAAAGGTTTTAAGCACGCTTACGGATCATAATGCCAGATCATAGTCCGGAAAATCCTGGAATGAGAAAGTTTGTCAGTTCGCTTGCCGGAGGTCGGTGGTTTTTTCCAGGCGCAATGGTTCCTCCATCATTCCAGACTTGACCGGTTCCATATAAATGAAAGAATGTTGGCTAGGGCGTAAGACACACTTACCGAAATACCAGTATACCATTCAAGAACATTGTACTCTGATAAAAGTAGAATAGTCCTGATTATGTTCCGAGTGCCATTGCCTTCAACCACCGAGTGTCTTTATCAAAATGAAATAGTCCTGACTAAATTATTTTGCCTCGGTCACGCCTGGCATTAGCGCCTTGATCAAAGTAAAAAAGCCAAAACTGTAATTTGAAACCCTTCAACAACCAAGAACTGAGAATGTTAATGGAAGTATTGATATTTTGACTTTTGCGAAAAAATCTGCTTAACCAAACCAATAGGCAAATAGCTAAAGACCATGGTTTGTGAATTTTTTACCAAAATTTTGTCCTTACGTCAATATATCATGCCTTGTTCAGTTGGCTGTAATTTTGTATTTAAAATTGTAAAAACAATTTTTATGTGCAGATTTACATCTATTAATTGCTTTCTCGTATTTTGTTTCTTTATTCGAACCCGACCGGGTCTCACCCAAGACTTGAAAGTGGGTAGTGACTGTTCTTTCGCCAAGCACTCGGCATTACGAAATGAGAGTCACGGTTCTTTCGGATGGGAAAGTAAAATAAACGAGGTCCCGTGTCACGGTAGGCGTGGCACGATAAAGAACTCTGCTGTATAATGCCATCAGCGCAATGTACAGACAAAATTTCTGCACTTTCGCCTAAATTGGCGACGTCTCGATATAAGTGAAATATTCTGGACTGGGACGTTAAACACCATTACTCAGTTCATCTACTCAACTCTTTCAACATAAAATGTCTGCACTTTCGCCTAAAACTGGCGACGTCTCGATATAAGTGAAATATTTTGGACTGGGACGTTAAACACCATTACTCAGTTCATCTACTCAACTCTTTCAACATAGATTCTAAGATATTTTGAAATTTTAAAGTTGCTATGGGAACAAAAATAAACAAAACTATGAAGTAGGAATTTTTTTTATTACAGGACATTTTCACATACAACAACTTTTTTTGAGAATCTCTTGTAACATTAAAAAAAAACATTTTTGTAAAATACACTGAAACGCATAACATAGAAGTGACGTCACGTTCGAAATTCCACGGACTGGCTGGCTACGACAATCTTAAAGAAATGTTTTTTTTAAGAATTTTCAATTTTAAAGAATCTCTTTCGTGCGTAGATACCAGTACCGTTGTAGGGAACACTTCAGAGTCGAAGTACTGCAGACACGGAATGTAACACTGGTTGGCTATGGAAACCTAATATTTTTAATATTGTCCATTTTTTTCAATTATAGTTATAGATTGATTAAAGTGGTAAAATACCTTAAAAACTTAAATGGCATCACCATTTACCTCTAGTGACTTTAAAGTGGTTTTTAATTAATTAAGTTTCAAAACATCTCAGTCTGTAAGAGGGACTGACGTGCGTTTGTTTCTTAATTCGATGTCATTGGTAGGCTCCTTAAAGCGACCACATCTTACTCTTTTCCTTATAGACTCTGCAAGAAGAAAAGAAATTCCAACGAAAGTACCATGTGAACCGGCTAAAATAATAAAGATATAGCGTAAGGAGTCAAGCTGTAAAATATCGGCAACGATACCTAGTATCCAGGGGCACGCGCAAAGTATGCTAAGTCTTAGATAAATGGGTATGAATGAGCGCATCTGTCGAACTGATTGCAGCAGATAAACGGTGCTATTGTATTTTGATATTGAAACTGAAGTTACAACAAGCGTAACAATGTTGAAACAAAGCAAAACTATTACTGGGAGCGTAAAAGAAAACAGATTTGCCACGGGACCTGTGGGAAAACAAATAGTCCCGTCGCTGTAACCAATATCAACATTTGAAAAAACATCCAGCATCGCACAGGGGAGAACAATGACCAAAGGCAAAATAAAGCCTAAAAAGTAAATACCTCTTGACAGCTTTTGTCCCTTTGTCAAGGCCCCAGGGCATTTATATAATGTTCTCATCATTTTCAAAACGCTGAAAAGAAAAATGGATATCCAAGTAAAAGACGTTAGCCAAAGATAATGTAAAACAATCCCTATTGCGGTACACACAGGTTTGGCGTAAGTAGCCCCCACGCCTATCATAAATGACAACTGTGCTGCCAACATGGTTGCCATCATATACTTTGATATAATCCCAGATGTCGACTGAAACAGACCAAAGTAACTGTATGCAAACAGTGTGAGAAGAAGAAAGCAACATGACATTCCAAGTGTAGAATACGTAAGTATTGTGGCAACTGACCAATTATTGGTAATATTAGGCCCTGGATAACTTATATTGACTGGACTAGTTTGATTATATTCATTCTTTGTTTCAAATTGTAGATTCCATTTTTCTAACCTTAGCCCCGGAAATGCCCCCTTTCCCTCTGATATAACCAAGACACCCTCTACACGTTCTGGTATTTCTAAGGGTGGTGTCCTTGTTATGTTGACGACAATTTGCTGTTTAATTGAACTTATTAAACTACCATATTCACTAAATGCATCATTAAATACCGCCGATCCAAAGGTATTGCATGCATCAGTTAGGTATGTATTCTCTAAAACATCAAAAGCTGACACATTGGTGGAGATTCCTGTCTCAGTGTAGGCCCATTTTATATTTCTGACTTTGGTATTAAACTTTTGTGTTGTCTCTTCTGACATTTCGATTCCGTTAGAGAAATATATTATTTCATTACCAATACAGCAAGAATCTTCAATGTTAGTTTCATTTCTATAACATTCATAGTGTCCTTTTACACCCGTAACTCTTATCTTATATCTTTCGTGAGGCAAGAATAAAAATTGAAATGCTGCAAGTCGTAATATAAAGGACTTGTCTATTATATCATCAGTGACAAAGTCTAGTGAAATCATCCATTTAAAATTCCGTATCAACTCGGCACCACAGGTTTCGTCCTCATCCTCTCTGCAAGTCATTGGTACACATGCATCCTGTAAAAAGAAACATAATAAATATTCATTTTTAATTCTGTTTGAGTTGCAGATAATAAAAGGAATGTCAGAAAAAAAAATTAAATTTAAATCTAATGTCATTTTAAGAGATACTTCTTTTGTCGATTATGTAAACAGAGCCATTACATTTTGAGATGTTGTTTTCTGAAATATATCAACTTAACATTTATGAGGTTCATTCTTTGATACAGGCATTTTGATTGGTCACAACTTTTATTATTTTGTGTGATAAAATTATTCCTTAGTCTCGTTAATTTAGACGACATTCACAACCTTTTTTACCAGTACAGTAGCTCAGTTGGTAGGGTGCTCGCTTCGTAGTTGGGAGGTTGGTGTTCAAACACCGGCTGTGTCTTAAAAGAACTGAAAGTTGGAAGTCACTATTCGTTCGCCAAGCACTCAGCATTTAGAAATGAGAGTCACGGGTCCCTTGGAGAAGACCTTGAATATCGATCACCCATGGTCACGGCTACGTTGCACGCTAAAGAAACCTTCCTACATATTGACCTAAACGCACTGCAAAGATAACATTTTCTCGTGTCGTCTTGATATAGGTAAAATATACTTGACTGGGACGTAAAGTCTCAATAAATCAAATATCGGTCATTTATTTTATGCACAAAAGAGCTGTTTTGTTTTTTACTTGTTACAGTTAGCAAAAAAAAAAAAAAAATAAAAAAAAAAAAAAAAAAAAAAAAAAAAAATGCGATGATTACTGGTGATAAAAATATCACATTGAAAATATAAAAAAAGAAAAAAAAATTTTTATTTAAAAGTGAAAAAAATAGTTAAATCCTGATTGAGACTTTGACAATTTTGGTAAATGGGACTACCAAATAATGTTTTAGTAAGCTACTAAGTAAGCTAATTAGTTAACTACTTCCATACCTCAGTGATATTTCTATGTCTGTTGAAAACTGCCTTCTATCTTTCCGATTTGGGAATTTGGACCGTTTTTGTTTGATCAGAATGTTGCAAAGAGTTTATATTGTGACAGTATCTTACATTTTTATCAGCAATAACAGTTTTGAGCAACTGGATTTAACTTTAACCATTTAATTGTGTGTCACTGTTCGCTTTTTGAGAATTTTAGTGGTTAAATTAGAAAAAAATAGTCTTTTTTCTCCTGGAAAACTATCCTAATTTGGTATTAATTTTAGGCAAACAAATCCACTTAAATCTTAAGAACCTTAAAAGAAATATTTTAGATAATATTCCAAAGATTTATCGTCATAACAACTAAACACTAAAATGCACATAACAACTAAACACTGAAATGCACTCGATTCCAAAACTTAGAATGTTTGTGCTAACCCCGTTTTCGCTTAATATTAGTAATATTAATTTATATTCTTATATATTGATTTCCATAAATTAACCAGACATTATCGTAAACAAAGACATAAAAATTCGGTTTAGTTAGGCACTAAATTTTTATAAAAGGAAAAAATAGAATATAATCTCTTTAAGGAAGGATATCAAGGCAGTGTTCGTATATAGGTGGCCCTTTATCAAATTTTGAGTTTAACACAGATAAAACTTTTGCCTTGCATACACCTTTCAGCTTCTTTATAAAATTTCAAGATATGAGTAAAGAGCTCGTTTAATTAACTTTACTTACCTTTATCCTGTCGTAATGGAAATTTTCTTTGCAAGTTTTCTCTTTATTTATTTCAAAAAGGGGCTGTATGTTAAAAATTCCTGTCAATGTAAGACTTCCATAATTTTTCTGTTCATAGGAATTTCCGAATAATGGCAGTATACACATTGGTCTCGTGGTACCAATTGATGAATTGTAGCAGTAAATGTTCCTATAGAGCTTGTAATCTATAACAACAGGGCTTTGGAATTCAGAACAGAAACCATTGTTTGCGTTTTCTCCGATTACGTTTTTTAAACAGCTTCGAGCCGTAGCAGTTGCGGGTGGTAGAAATCCATAATGACAATCATTTTCAATCACATATCTCATTTTGATAGGAATGGTTGTCAATAATTTTACTCTTTCATGAGAACACTTGCCTGTATATTTGTATTCCAATCGCCATGCTTTGTATTTACGAACATTGTGACAATAGGCACAATACACGTTCCTGAACGTAATGCCGTCGTCTACTGATACTGGATGTACGTTGTCTTTTAGTTTACATTTTTCTATTACCTCAGGCAAATCATAATAGGCAGGACAGTCTGATACAAGCAAAAAGCCGTAGAATGGATTATAAAAAGAATTTGTTTCACAATTATATAATTCTTTTCCGATGTGTTGAAGTTTCATTTGTTCTGAAGTGTCATTGAAATTGGCGTCAAAACAACAATCATTATATTCTTTGCATGCTGAGTCGCAATAACAACGTGGATTCGAATATTGTTTCTTTTCTGTTTTGCACGTATCGAATAAAGCGCAATGATTTTTCGACATTTTTGTCTCTGACAAAACTGTCTGATAAAATTTTGGTGGAAAGAGTGAATGAACAAAACGATATTCAGCCTCATATTTCAAGTTGACGAAAATACAGTCAAAAAGCAACGTTGTACAAATACCTGTTTGTTCATTTCTATTCCAAACATTTTAAATGGCAATAGAGTAACTGACTGAGTTGTATCTTATGTTGTCCACTTTTTTAATTTAGATTTAAATCCTACCTTTTCAGATTGTGATTTTTCCTTGTCTATCTATGTTTAAATATCTCCATTATTTAAATAAGAATATGCCATACTATTATTTAGATGTCTAAGTATACTAATATCGTTGATTTGCGTATTGGTAAAAGAACGCCTCTTTAATCTGATTGGTGATTTAGTCAGAACGCTTTTTGACATTCAACTTTAACACTAGTCAACTTAAAAAGTGACAGTTTAAGGTAGTCAAATCGGTTTTAAATGCTGTCGATATCTTGGCTTCACATTAGAAGAGAAAAAATAGCACATGTCCACTAAAACATAGGTCAATAAAAAATGTCATATGAACAATAGAAAACAAGAGTTCCGCATGGCAGAGCATGATACGCCCGTCAAATCTGCAAGTCATTTATGTGGATATTTTGTTTATTATGAACTGTAAAGGGACTTATACAGTTCATATGAGCTGTTCATAATCAATAAGTCAATTCAATTATTAATCACAATGATACAAAATGCAGTGCACAAGTCAACAAGTACAATAAAAAACAATAGTAATTATTGAGATTTTGGTATTATTTTCAGTAACAAAATAGACTTATCACCAGCCACACCATTTATATAATTTTACCATCATGTCCTTGTAACCTTCATCACAAAATTGAGGTAATCTCTAGTATACTGGGTTGTTTCAAAGACAGCAAGTTCTTCAGCCTACAACTCTATGTGTATCTGCTCCCTGGTAGAATAAATTAAGGAAGCTAGAGTTACGGTTCCTGAGCACTGCACTTCGGATCATCGTGGTAAGTAAGCATACCAAGTTTCAAGTCATTCTGACAATAGATGTCAGAGTTATGGGCCAGACAAACCCGCCGCATACTCTGGCAGCACACAAAGGGGAATAACTCAAAAATTAAGGAAGCTAGAGTTACGGTACCTGAGCACTGCACTTGGCATCATCGTGGTAAGTAAGCATACCAAGTTTCAAGTCATTCTGACCATAGATGTCAAAGTTATGATACGGAAAAACATGCTAACAGCATTCAAAGGGGAATAACTCAAAAATTAAGGAAGCTAGAGTTACGGTTCCTCAGCACTGCACTTCGCATCATCGTGGTAAGTAAGCATACCAAGTTTCAAGTCATTCTGACCATAGGATGTCAGAGTTATGGGCCGGACAAACCCGCCGCCAGTACGACCGCCCGCCCATCCGCCCGCCCGGACGCCCGCCCGGACGCCCGCCCACCCGCCCGCCCGCCAAGGGTGATCCCATAATACGCCCCGTCTTTGACGGGCGTATAAAAATTAATAAATTATACAGTTATTTCAAGGCTCCCACTAGGATTGATTTTGGGTCGAAATTTGGCCCCATTCCCATGCAAAAAAGACTGTTTTTTCCCAATAGGAACCCATATTTTTCCCTATTAAAAAAAAAAATCATATCGATTTGTTAACATTTATACATAAAAAAGTTTGTTAAGAAAAATGGTTATTATATAGAATAATCTTTAATACAATAAATATAGTTTTTAAAGCAATTATCAAGTAGTGTTTAAAGTCATTTGATTTTTCCCATAATCAGTCAAATCGACGCTAATTATCCCAATTCAAAGAGCCCCAATCCCATTCCCAAAATGAGCTGTGAGAGCTCTGTATTGTAAAATGATCAATTGTAAAAATAACAAGGTGGACCGAGAATTTTTAAAATTATTTAAACAGATCATCTTTTAATCTCAATTATTATGATATAAGAAGTACAAAAAGATATAGCAATGTGTCCTGATTGATATTCTAATTAGTGCCCTCCTTAAGTGTATTACTCCTCGGGGGCCATTTTTACATCATGTTAATGATTTCCATTAAATAATTAATAAAGGGTTAAGGACTACCCTTCCAACAAAAACAAGTAGAATGAAAAGAATCACAGAATCACACCTTCAATAATTGATCATCTTGATTCTTAATTCTAAAATTTTCTGGACAATATATTAGCAATTGAAATTCTAAGTAACAAATGGGAAGTACAATAGATGAAAAAAAAATTAACAAAAATACATGTTTAATTTTGGAACGAAAATTAGAAGAGCACGATATGTTAAATATCCAACTCTTGCAGATAACCAGAAAATCTTGTTCCATTCGATCAAGTTATTAAGGTAAGGTGATCATAGTTACGATGGATAAATAGCCTATATGAGTATAATACTAACAAAAACATAAACGATACCAGGCGAAATCACAGATATGCCCTGTATATTGGAATATAGTAAACATACCATGCATATATAAGGACTAGGATCGAAACAGCAGTCCGTAAATAAGCATTTTGATTGAAACAACACGGTATCACAAGCACCACTTTGAAATATATAATACAAATACCAGTTAAATTTTGATGTGCCAGATGTGCACATTTCGGAAATTCATTCCTCATTAGTGACACTAAGACCGAAAAGTTTGATAGATAAAAAATATTAGCCGAAAAGTTGAAAATAATGAATCTAAAGTTTCAAAATTATATAAATCCAAATCCAGCTAAGGAATGCTTTGCATAGGTGAAAAAACCTTAGTTTTTAAATAAATTTCAAATTTAGACGACTGAAAATTTTGATAAATTGTACATTTTCTGTTCATCTTAATTCGATTGCAAAAATAAACTTTAACTGAGTGGCAAAAGCACCTCAGTGTTATGTGCTTTTACTATAGAATAATAGCTGCGGTCGACCGATACCGATATTAAAGCGGTTTAAAGGCTAACATATTAACAATTTTAACATTCAAAATACTTACATTACGTAACAAAATATTTGCAAAGCATAAATACTAAACATGTTAGGCTGCAATTATTCAAAGTAGCAATATTTGTATATACTGTACAAAAAACTGTACCTGCTTAATTCGGATATCATTCGTTGAGTATATAAAACCTATTTAAATTGCCCTAAATCAAAAACAGTAGAAATAAGAAAATAAATAAAACAATTTTTTAAAAAAATTTATAATAATAATAATAATAAAAATCTGGCGATTTTAATTAACAACTTAATATTGTAATGGTCAAAGAACCCTTTATTAAACGTACCCAGGTAAGCTATTCAATTTTGTTGAATTAACAAAAGCGTTTTAAAAGTTCCTATAGTTCATATAGAGGACAAAAATAAGTGAAATTTATAGGAAGACGTTAATTGCAATCTCTTACTAATAAGCTTGGTAATTGACTGAAAACGTCACAAAATAATGACGAGGAATTTTATTAAGAGGAAATGAAATACAATAGACATTTCCTTGTTTTTCCTAGAAAGGAGACATAGTCTCAAAACTCTGATATACTTATAACCTTCAAATGAAAAAAATTGTCTTAAGTACAGAAGAATTGAAGACATAATTTATCTAACTTTTTTGGCCCCTTCTGTCACTCATGAGGAATGATTTTCCGAAATGTGCACATATGGCACATCAAAATTTAACTGGTATTTTTGTTACATATTTAGTACATAGTATATATTCAGATTGTTCATTAGTAAATTAATTAACAGGTAAATATTTTATATTATTGAAAGATTTTTGTGTTCATTTATCAATTATTGTTGTTTAAGTTAAGGTTTTTAAGAACCATGAAAAATTAGATAAATTAAAAAAAAGATATATATAATATCGCAAATCTGGACAAAAAGCCATTATTATTTGAACAATAAAGTAAGCAACAAATACGCAACTATGTCTTTTAATGTCTGCCTTTTCTTTTGAGCAGGCAAATATATAGTTATGTGATTTCATTTAATGTTTTTCAATGTTAAATAATTTTTTTTCGGTTTCTGGTAACAATATCGAGATCGAACATTAACAAAATAACGTGCAATAATAATTTTAATAAATAAAGGTATTATATTTAATTTTTAAGGACCGTGGAAAAAACTATACATACTGGATTAGGAGACCATTCAATGGAATCTAATGCTTATAAAATAGTTTATGATATAAACGGTAAAAATCATACATTCAAAAAAAAAAAAAAAAAAAAAAAAAAAAAAAAAAAAAAAAAAAAAGGCAAATATATAAATTGATTTAAAAACTCAGGAAAGGTATTAAACCTTCATAAGAAGTATCCAGATAACCATTTTAATTGGTTAAAAATCACAATTGAAGAGGTGATCGGTTTTTAGAAGAGCCGGAATTCGGAAGTTGCATTGTATTTGATTTAAAAACTCAGGAAAGGTAATTAAAACTTTATAAAAAGTATCCAGATAACCATTTCAATTGGTTAAAAATCACAAATAGACCTAAAAGTTCATATGGCGGACACAAACAAGTATTAAAAGGATTTGATTGCAATCTCGTACAAATAAGCTTAGTAATGTAATTTAAACATTAGTAGACTTTTTTCTCAAAACTCGGATACAATTGAATTTTTTATTTGAAAAAATCACTTTCCAAAATAAAATAGAATTCCAAACAATACTGAAATTAAAAGCTTTAGTCCAAAAAATCGGATGTAATTAAGAGCTTTTTTGGAAAAGATAACATTCTTAAATACAAAAGAAATAAGGACATGACTTTCATGATAATAAAAAAAAATTATAAATCGTTTTAAAAACTATTATTTTATATAATAATAATAATAATAATAATAATAATAATTAAATCAAATAATTGGAAAAATCTTCGATAAAAAAAGTGAGCAGGCAATATTAGTGCCGAGTGGTTTGGTTTAATGTTGTTTTATGGCACATCAATTTGTTCGCAAAAAGAACTTTAGCATTATGTCCATCTTACAATCTGTTGATTTAACAGATGGTATTCAAAAGAATTCAAATATATGTAATTTTTTAAAAATTATTTAATGTTAGCAAATAAAAGGCATTGATATTTATTTAATATTAATAAAAATTATATTGATATTAATTTCCTGATTTAAGATGACACTTTTTCATTAAAACAGATTTGTAATATGAAACCTTATGCCTCAAAAAAGTCTCGATATTACCAACTTTTTCCTTTTGATTGCAAACCTATCAGAAGCTTTTGTGTAATGTGTTTTAGATAAATATTTATTTTGTTCAGTAAGTATACTGGCTTTAAACTTAAACTTTTAAGGGCATTGATAACCCGTGGCTTGCGAGAAAAAAGGAAAAGAAAAAAGACAAATCTATTTTCAGACCTCTGGTTTTTTGATCTTCTGTTTTATAAGGGGCACTATATAGAAAGACTTAGTAAAAATGAAGAGTAAATAACGTTGCTGATATCATATTTATACAACAGGTTTTTTGTTATAAAGATAGAATGTGTGTGCTTATTAGGGAATAGTTATTGTTAATTATGTGTTGAAGAAGGAATTCATTTAAAGAAAATAAATTTTATTAAAAAGGTAGTGTTGACTGACGAAAATGACTGAAATGTAGTTAAATAATAATAAATGTCAAAATTAAATTTTTGAAACTCTAAAACGTTAAATAACATTTAAATTTAAATAATATTTTTTGAAATGTCATCTCTTCAACAAATCTGGACAAATTATCAAAATACTTAGTGTCTGTGAAATTTCTTATATTTTTAGAATGCAAAGTTTTTAAACATTTGAACAAAATTTTAAATATAATAATAAAAATAATAATAATAATAATAATAATAATAATAAAATACAAACATACCAGTCCTTGTCCAAATCACAAACCAAAAAACAAAGTAAAAACTTTGAAAGCTGGCAAATTTAGTTATATACGTGAACTTCCATCATAGAAGTGAGGCCGGGTAATCCGGAAGGTTAAGCACCTCCTGTCTATCTAGCTACATCTACTACATGCAAATCAACATTGAAAATGAAAGGAACAAGGAACTATGGGAAGTCAAATATGCCCAGTATAAGTTTCGACACTTATCAATCAACAATATTGTGACGACAGCCATAAAATTTTTAAGGGCCTTGATTAGCCATGTTTTTTGCAATATTCTTGCGTCAACAATTTAATTGTAAGAAGTTTGCTTCGTTGTAGAAAGTACCCATAGTGGGAACAAGCTCTACCATAACATATTAACTGTGAATCATATACACCATACGCAGGAGAAGCAGGAATATTACTGCAAAGAAAAAGAAAGTTTACAAAAGAAAAATTTAGGTCATCACGTTTGTCGTATAGCTTCAGATGTAACCTTTCGTGGGTGTCATAATTGAGGTATAAGTCGAAATATGAAGAAGAATATGGAGAATCCGTCATGTCTTTTATTTCAAGCTCACTTGGATAGATGGCATTCACATTTCTTTAAATTTGGGATTATTTAGAGATATAACGTCATCTATATATCTGTATGTGTAGTTAAATGATTCAGCGACAGTCTTTTCTCCAGGTTTGACAAGGTTCTGTATAAATTCCGATTCATATAAATAAAGAAACAAATCAGCATTTATAAAATACAAAACATTGCATGCAACATCAGTAGTAGTAGTAGTAAAAGTACTTGTGGCTGAAGAAAGTTTTGTCAGTCAGTAAATAAGCTAATGACATACACGCCATTATCCTGTACAACTGTTTTAGTAGAAGTAATAGTAATAATAATGATGATGACAATAATAACAATAATACTAATTTTATAATATACGATATATTATTATATATTTTATAATATTAATAATTATAATAATAATGATGATGATGACAATAATAACAATAATACTAATTTTATAATATACGATATATTATTATATATTTTATAATAATAATTAAAAATAATGATGATGACAATAATAACAATAATACTCATTTTATAATATACGATATATTATTATATATTTTATAATATTAATAATTATAATAATAATAATGATGATGACAATAATAACAATGATACTAATTTTATAATATACGATATATTATTATATATTTTATAATAATAATTATAATAATGATGATGACAATAATAACAATAATACTTATTTTATAATATACGATATATTATTATATATTTTATAATAATAATAATAATAATAATAATAATAATAATAATGATGATGACAATAATAACAATGATACTAATTTTATAATATACGATATATTATTATATATTTTATAATAATAATAATAATAATGATGATGACAATAATAACAATAATACTTATTTTATAATATACGATATATTATTATATATTTTATAATAATAATAATAATAATAATAATAATAATAATGATGACAATAATAACAATGATACTAATTTTATAATATACGATATATTATTATATATTTTATAATAATAATAATAATAATGATGATGACAATAATAACAATAATACTTATTTTATAATATACGATATATTATTATATATTTTATAATAATAATAATAATAATAATAATAATAATAATAATAATAATAATAATAATCATTTTATTGACAAATTACCACAACATCATGCATTAGAGTAATGATTATTACAATTTTCATTTATTCAATTACAATATTCTAAAAACTAACAGAAATAAAAAAATGATTATCACTTAGAAAATTAAAGATTATTTAAATCAAATTATCTTTTAGAAACTCCAAATATTCTTCAGGTTATCATTCATCATTTGAACATATCTTCTATGGATTATTCTTTTCATTTTTACTTCATTGCTTATCACGTAATGTTGTGCTGTTCCATGAAAAAAACCTTAAATGTATGAAATTTATAAATACCAACCAGTGAATGCATGTCAGAGAATAATAGATATTGACTCATACAATTTAGTTTTAATTATAAACTGCTTGAATGATCACACGGTTTCCAGCTCTTGTAGATTTTATACTTTAATGGTGTTTTTAAAATTTTTAAAATTTTTTACAGCTGTAAAATAATTGAGACTATAAACTTCGCTTGGATGTAAGTTAGAGAGCCAAAAATTGCTCCAATCGGATTAGGACTAATCTCATCAATGTTTTATTTAACATTTAAAAAACAATTTTGCTAATTGAAAAACAATATAAGCACATAGTGTGATCTAGAATTGTAACAAGAATTTACTTCTTCAGGTCACCGTAACCTTGATTTCAGTAAAGCTTTTTGGTGTGCTGAAAATTCAGGCTCAAAGGACTAAATCGTTTAATTTGAGTGTTATCAAAGATCAATAGCTTAACACTTGGAGCTTCAAGACCTTAATATAGATTTTTAGTTTCAATTCCTTTGGTCTTCCAGTTAATGAAACGAAGAAAAATAGTTATTTATTTAAGTTACCGGAATGACGATTTAGATTAAATGGTTTTGCAAACTTGCATTATATAAAATTTTATGTTTCTGTTCCTTTAATTTATATCAAAAGAATATCTTCATTTAGGTCATTGTAAAGAATTTAATTTCTAACGTTCATTGTTAATTTAAATGCGGGTCAACGTCAATCATTGACCATTAAATATTGAGACTAAACATCTAAAAGCTTTAAAGCCTTTTGACTCATGACAAGAACAGTTTTAAATGATTAACTTCTAAAAGATAATATACATAGTCTTGAATGCTAGTAAAATTCAATTAGCTTCGCATAGGTGTAGAGAATGTCTTGTCAAGATGCTATATAAAAAGTTTGAAATTCCCAGTCCATTACACTTTTGGCAAAATAGTCAACCTTTTTACTACTAAATTTCAAGGTGATATTGACAATAAGTCACATTTGTATGAACTTTCATTGTCCTGAAGCTTCCGATTTCATAAGCTCTTTTTGTTTCTTTCTTTTCTTTTCTTTTTTTTCTTTCTTTCTTTCTTTCTTTTTTTTTTTTTTTTTTTTGCAAAAATAATATTTAGAAATTTTATCATTACAAATCACAGAGATTGTTAAATGATATCAGGCAAAAGTGCGATTAATGAAGTTGGCAGAACCTCTTGCTCCGAATCCCGTTTTTGTTTATATTTTGATTTGGCATTTTTAGATATCGTTATTGAAAACGATGAGTTGCATCTTTGACTTGAAATCTTTAGAGTATGTATCGTAAAATTCAATGAATACGCACTGTTTATTTTTTTTTAAATTCTTTATTACAACCAGTCCTTGAGAAAATATTTATAAAAATTCCGAATGATATTGATATAACTTAAGTTTTTTAATGCAAAAATAACACCGAACAATATATGTGTAGAATAGCCCAAAATAAACTTTAGTTAAACAAAAACGAAATATCTGACTAAAGTTGGAACAATTAACAAAAGATTAAACATGAAAAATTAGTAAATAAATAAAAAATCAAAAAGAAAAGAAAAGGAAAAAAATCTATGATAATAAATTACTTTTAATTAAACGCTTATGTCTGGTATCTCAGTGATATTTGAATAAATCCAAACTGTCAAAATTCCATACTGGCGTGTTAAGTTTTATATCATACGTACATATTATTTAATACGTCATCTTTGGGTGATACACTGACTTCTTGATTATTCATAGTGATAACAAGATTGTGTTTAAAACGTTAATAATATAATCATCTTACCTCACGCGCGCTACAATTCGGGCCAACGAGCTAGATTAATATAAGTTGCACAACTTGTTTCTAAATCGTTGTAAAAGAAATAAAGTTTAAATTTAGTGATCAATCATCTTTTATCTTTTTCTTTCTTTCTTTAATTCTTTCTCTCTTTTTTTTCTTAATTTTTTATGTTAGGAACGTTACCAATGTATATGCATAATTTTAACCATATGAAGAAGAAAACGTTGTAATTTAATAATAAAGTATAATTATGTTTATATGAAAGATCAAATCACTTAAACTCCTACCCTTGAACTATTCTGTAGTATTGCTTTCTGGAAAGGTGTTCATTTGTCCCTGCGTAGGAATACTTACTGCTGCACCTACAAAGCAATACGTATTTATTTTAATTTATATCAAAAATAAATAAATAAATAAATAAATAAATAAATAAACGAATAAATAAATAAATAAATAAATAAATAAAATGAATGAATGAATGAATGAATAAAATAAATAAATAAATAAATAAATAAATAAATAAATAAAATGAATGAATGAATAAATTAATAAAATAAATAAATAAATAAATAAATAAATAAATAAATAAAATGAATGAATAGATAAATAAATAAATAAATAAATAAAATGAATGAATGAATAAATGAATGAATAAAAAATAAATGAATAAAAAAATAAATAAATAAATAAAATGAATAAATAAATAAAATGAATCAATGAATCAATGAATAAATGAATAAATAAATAAATGAAGAATATTATTTTTTACTTTTGAAAGAAAACAAAATTAAATCACAGTTAGTGTGGACATGGTAATAAAAATGCTTACTTTTATACTCGAGAAGAATTTATTACAAACAAGTATTATTTAAAATTCAGTGGAAAGAAATTCGGTTAGTTATTGTAATTTTTCTATTTATTATTATTGACTCTGTTGAAGAAGACTTTAAACCATACTTGTGTGTAAACAACGCAATTAATCCTCACGCAACGAATAATACACCTTGTACTTTAGCTCCAACTTTCAAAGTTGCAAGATAAACTAGATAAAAATACATATCACGTATCTTTACACTGTTTGAAATAAATATTAATTTTGAAGATTTCCCCGTTGTTGAGATTTTTCGGTTTATAAACTCCAAATAAGAGTTAAGGTTCTATGCGATCAAACGTAAAATAGAAATGAAACGATTAAATAAAACAATTCGAGATGTCAAGTAACACACACACACACACGCGCGCGCGCGCGACGCTCACGTGGACTATAAGACAGGCGAGTTAAACCGCTTTTGTTCAGTGATTGAAACATTTGTAGTCATTTAGAGTGTTTTGAGTCATTCAGCCAACAAAAATATGAATTTAAAAAAAATGTTAAAATTAGATTTACTTCTGCTATACTAACAATACATCAAAAACCTTTACGGCCCTTGCCAATTTCGAGCATGGGTTTATGCTAAAGTAATAATAATCAAACAAAGTTTAGCCTTTCATCTGCTTGTTAAAAACACGTTTACCCTTTTAAATAAAAAGACAATATCATTCATTTACATACATGTTATAGATTATTTCCAAATTTTATTTAACAATATATATATATATTCCAAACAGTTTATATGTATTCTTGTGCGACTTGACGAGAGGTTGACAGGTGATGCTAGTTTACTGAAATGTAATTATTAATTTTTATCTTTAACATTACTGCACCACGTGCAGTCTAAATACATTTATACATATTAGGTATAATAATAATAATAATAATAATAATAATAATAATAATAATGATGATGATGATGATGATGATGATGATGATGATGATCATAACAACAACAACAACAACAACAACAACAATAATAATAATAATAATAATAATAATAATAATAATAATAATAATAATAATAATAATAATAAAGATAATAAGAATTTTCATTGTTATAATGATAGCAAGTAGTTGTTGTTGTAGTAGTAAATGGTCTTTTTTTTTCCCTTTGATATTTTATTTTTTTGCTGAAAAACAACGTGTGTTTTAACTGCTATTTCTTCAATAAAATTACAAACTTACCAAAACAAATTCTAAAACAATCACCAGGTACGTCTAGCTGATTACATATATCCTGTGTACATTTAGAACAAATTGATCATCGTGGTCGCAGAATTCGTAAGGATACGTGCAAAGCTGCCTGTTAGTACAATTAAACTTTTTTCAAATACCGATAATGAGTTTGGAAAATTCATCAGAATGAAAAAAATTATTTTAACATTCGACATTTTTCTGCCTACATTTATGATAAGTAAATCAGTATAACAACGTATATATGAAACACCTATTATTTGTTATGATAAAATAAATCACGTGATTTATTTTAAATAAGTATAAATATATTTAATTTCAGCAGTTCTAAAATAACTCGGATAATTTAAGCTCATGATTATGATTATAGTAGCGAGATGGGGCTTTAAATGGGCAAAAAAAGCAAGGCATTAAGGGGAAAAATTGCTGACGAAAATAATATTTGTCAATATATCTTTTAAACTATGAATTTTTGGATCGACATATATTTTTGAACATTTTTGGTATTGATACAATGATCATTTGATTATAAGAGTCAAGGTAATTGAATTAAAGACAATGGCAGTATCTCTAATTTTATTCTAAAAAGATTAATTATCTGGAATAAAAATCATCTTTTTGTATAGGCATGTTTTTTTTTAGAAAATTGTAGGTATGATATAACGGATTCTTTGAATATATAGTTCAATGTCATTGGATCAAAGGTCAAGGTTATAGCTATTCATAGTGTTTTTGATGCTTTGTAGAAGCTCTTTGTCAGTACATGGATAAATACTTGTTCAGCAATAAATTTCTATATGTGGACTATATGTAATTGAAATGTTTAATCTTGATTTTTCCTTAAAATAGACTTTTGGATAAGTTTAACGCCAGTATTAAATTGCTTACCTAGTTCTTGTTTCATTGTACTGCTGCTATTATTTGTTTATTTAGCTATTCATAAATTCATTTGGTCTAGACTTTGAGTATTTCGGATTTTACGGAGCTCCGCTAGTACCACAGACTTAAATATTTTTGAAATCAAGCGCATAACTTTTAAATCAAGTACACGATTTCAAATTTCTGTCGTGCGCTGAATTTTCAAAAATCGTGCGCACAATTTTGAAATGTGTACTTGTATGTCATTTGTACTAACGGGGATTTGTTAGAAGCTTATGACATATTGAATTTTAACTGGAAATTATGATGTATGGGGTCTAAACTTGGAAGGGGATTTCTGTTATTACTGTAATTGTCCATTGTACTTTTACCGAAGGATAAAGACATTTCTCACGTGAACGTTAACGCCCATAAGCCTCTTGTTTGCATTAGACATTCAAATTTTGTATGTTTGCATGTTTATTTGCACGTCATTCTTTTAACCCGTTTTATTAGACGTTATTATCGTTAGTGCATATACCGTTAAAATTGAAGAAAATTTTGATCAAGTTACTTCCGCAATCACAAATCTTTTAACAGCGTTTCGTCAATTATTTTTTAGTTTGTCGGGTTTAACAAAATCAAATTAATTTTTACTTAAAACCATTTTAGAGCATTTTTCAACAAGCTTTTCAAAAATTCCAGCTTTTTCAAAATTCAAAGCTTTCACGATTTTATTTGCCCCCGTTTGTTTTCAGTCTAAATAATTGTATGTAGTATATTTGTTTATTTAACACAATTAATAAGATTTAAATAAGAAGAAATAATAAGAAAGACTCTTTGCATAGAACAACCATTACTTAAAATTTTATATGAGTGCAGATACGCCAATTCATCTGTGTACATGTATGACATAAATAATCTAAAGTCCGCCTACTAATTTGCTTTTTAATTGTAATTTTTTTAAAAATTTTAATAAAAAAGTGTATCTGTTAATAAAAGAGTCGCTGAAAACATTTTCCAATTTGTGACAAAAAGTTTTAAAATAACTGATCCATGATCCAAAATCTTGTCATATCTTGCATTGTTACGCCATATAACGCACACAAGCTGATTCACGGGGAGCTTTAGTTAGTTCCCGGCACCAGAGGCAAAAAAATTTTCCGAATTGAAATTTTCTTAATATTTACATTCAGCTTGCTTATAATTTGTTTTGTTGAATAAAATAAAAAATACATACGGTTGAGTTTTCGTGTTTTCAGTAGAATGTGTTAAAGCATAAGCTATTATAGCAGAATGTGCAAAAATGTCATAATATTTGTTGACAGTTTACCACTAAAATCCAAATTTCATAAAATCTGTTAAATACGTTTTATTGACAAAATACTGAAAGGAAGTTCCATATTCTTCAAAATGAAATGTAAAATAATCAAATGCTTGGGTTCTTGTTTTGAAATATGAGAAGAATTGTCTCCCCTGCCCCTTAATTTTTAAATTTCGTTGTAAAAAATTCTAATCGTGATTATGGCAGATTAGAAGTATTTTTTCAGTATAAAAGTTCGTACAAATTTACAAAGACAAATTTTCGTATGTTTCCAAAAACCATTTTTTAATGTTTGAAAAAACCCACATTTTAGTGCATTTACTCCTTATTGAACGAATTACGATTTCTGAAATTTGTCTCAACCGTTTTCCGGTTTTGAAATTTTTATTATTTGACATGCAGCATTCTTCCTGTGTAGGTCGCTTTTTCAATTTATTGAACGATTCGTTATTATGAAACCGATCCTTTTCATAATTTGGAAATTTTTGAACTTATTTACATATCATCATTCACTGTCGCTGTCCTTGTCCAACTTACACCGGAGAACCGTGTGTGCATCCAGTGCTGGCGGTAGGATCAGAGGTAAACCACATGCCTATTTTTCTTTAATTTTGCAAAAATGCAATTTATTTTATTGAAGGGTATATTCAGAATTCATGTAAATATTTATGTTAGACCCAAAAACTCCTGGAATTATCAAATCCTGTGTATAGCACCCACCCACCCCCCACCCCCCCAAAAAAAATATCGAAAGAACGTGTAGCATTGCCAGTTTATTTGCTAAACTAAACGATAAATTAATTAAAATGAACCAACAGTTGATGATTTAAATCCGAAAAATATTTTCGAAATGGTATTACAGTTGTAGACTTGACGGGAAAATTTGAAATTTTTTATAATCATTATTATTGTTCGGTTACTTTGTCCTGTTGAATAGAGTTACTTCCCTTGGTGACTGACGTACCCTAATACGACAATTTTTAACGCATAACTCTCTCTCTTGGGATATTTACACGGCGAGAAGATGTCAACGAATACCAGGTGCTTTATTTGTGTACGATATGCATCGGATTTTAAAATTAGGTATCCTTTCGACAAATAATGATTCCAATCATGAGCTGCTCTGCCTGAATAAATGTGAATAATGACAATTTAGACGTTTATTGATCACAAACTGATATGTTCATGGACACGTTGTATTTATTATTCAACTTCATGGACGTTCATTTTGAATCAAACTTAGAATCAGTATTAAACTCAGCATAGCTAAGGCAATTTTAATAAAATGGTATCTTTGAAAATACATTTTGCTTGAGTCCTGAAAAATAGACTTTGAAGAGATTTTGGTGCGAAAATGCCCCTTTCATATCAAGTACATTTGTATTTTTTTATGATATCAGCATCATCGTTGCTTACAATTCAAACCCATTTCATTTAGCTTGTGATCGGGTGCCGATTATGATGACGATTACGATGATAGCAAAAAATACCAGGGTCTTTGACAACTTTAAACGGTGACGACGATGATTGTCAGCGTCCTAGCATTAATAAGTTGTTCAAAAAAAAGGTTGTTCTATTGTGTTTTTCTTAAACTGATGCAAACATAATGTATTCGTTTCCATAGTCCACGTTTTGCGTGTAAAATATTTCGTTTTTGTGTACACATAAAAACTTAAGCCACACGAATGCAATCCCACTTTTTGACAATATTCGTTTAATGCGCTTGCCATTTTAAACTGAGTATATTAAACGTAGATGTATTTGGCAAGTTATATATTTATTTTTGAAATGTAATTCATGGGGAACTTTATCCGTTGCAATCATTGTTTGATGTTGACATATAACGCTCCCAGGGGAACTTTCATTCGTTGGGGGGCGTTATTCGGCGTAAAATTGCATTTTAAGTTAACTTCATTGTTTGGCTTTTACCAAGTTACTCAAGAAGGTTTAAAATAACATAACAAGCAGGTTTTTGAAGTTTCAAAAATATTTTATGTCTTATAATTCTGGATGTTACGATATACATGTAAAACACAAATACCTGTTTAATTTATCTTAGTTATTGTGTTTTGTTTTGGGATTTTCAGTTCCTGTGCCATATGCTTGCTTACTCTGACATTTTCAACATCTAATGTAAGTCATAAAAAATAACAACTTACTTATCTTATAAAAAGCATGTTACAAAAATCATAATATTACATCTCCAACTTTAAGCTTGATTAAGGTCACAAGGTTCTGGTACTGCGTAAAACAAATTAAGTTGGTTGCTGGTTGGATATTTTTACAGACAACTTTTCAAACTTCCGAGGATTAAACACGAGTTTGTGATTGTTTTTGATTTACAGTGTAGAGAGGTGCGCAAATATAGTGACCTTCGGAGTGCTGGTATTGTAAAGTAAGACCTTCGACAAAGAAACCCTTTTTAACAAAAAGTAATACTTGGTTGGAATTCCAGCGGTGATGCAACTAAGATTTGAAGACTTACACTTTAACCTGTAGGGCCACAGCAACCCGCTCCCCGCAATGAGGTCCGAAAGGGGCATATTCAATACCTTAAACCAAAATCAATGTACAAACCTTATTAATTAATATTTCATTCGAATTCCATTCCATGCTCCTTTTTTGCATAAAGTTAATCCAAATAGAAAAGAAAGAAGTCTTCGTAAATTATACGTATCGTACATGTAACTTCAGGTACAAATACAGATTTCAAATTTCATAAAACTAAATAAAGAAAATGTAACAAAATCGCCTTATTGTGTAAAACATACCTAGAAAAGAGGCTTTGAGAGTAGATGGATGAATTTATCATTTGCCACCGAATCAGGTCATGACGAATACACGTTTTAAATCTAAGATTAGATTTAGTCACAATATACCCATATCATGTAAAATAAACTTTTAATTAGTCTTTTTCAGGTCAACCTGTGTATAAAGTCCATATTTATCAGTCCCTTTTAGTCGTGTTTAAATTTGATATCAAAGTGCTTGTTAGATATTTAATTTTTCAATACACTGTAAAATAAATTTATTTTAGAACAAATGAATTATGTATACATTGTATTCTACATCAATCTGCTACAAATTTGCTACATATTGATTCTTGCATTACAAATCAACAAAAAATATCCATTTGAATACAAACAGTTTCAAAAATATTAACAATTGTTTTTACAAATTATTTACACATTTTGTATATCATTAGCTTTAACCCAAGAAATTAACTTCCTGGGCCAGTACATCCATTTTTACGTAATATTGTTTATTAGCCCCCTTCCCCGCGTATTTAAGATTTTTCGATTTTCCACATGTCATTGTCTCTCACAATCTACTTTCTGTAATTCAGATTGATAAAAATTCATTTAATTTCATCTCTGTCATGGTCATTGACTCTATAGACAGATAAGCCACCTCGTAATATTTTTTTAGAGAAATTTTGAAGATTTATCCCGTCCACCACTCATCGTATTTGGACTAAAATATTCTTTAAGTGCGAGATTCTGACTCTGTCTCCCACTTTAAATCTGAATGGCTTCCGAACTGTTTTAACTTTTTTAATCAGATATTTCTTTCTTCGGCCAATACATCCGCCACCTGATATTAGTTTCCTTATTTTTTTGTCATCTTGTTGAGAGCCATACCTATTACTCTATGATGGGTCTGAATGAATAGTGAATAAACAAAACGATATTCAGCCTCATATTTCAAGTTGACGAAAATACAGTCAAAAAGCAATGTTGAAAATACCTGTTTATTCACTTCTATTCCAAACATTTTAAATGACAACAAAGTAACTGAATAAGTTTTAGCTGATTTTTTTAATTTAGATTTAAATCCTACTTTTTCAGATTTTGATTTTTTTCTTGTCTATTTATGCTTTCAATATCTCCATTATTTAATAAGAATATGCCATACTTTTATTCAGATGTCCAAGTATACTAATATCGTTGATTTTCGCATTGGTAAAAGAACGGCTCTTCAATCTGATAGGTAATTTAGTCAAAATGCTTATGGTATTTTAAATATTATTGGTTTCTAATTGGTTTCGATCAGTCACAACCACAAATCTACTCTATATACCTTGCATTTCTTTTAGCCGTGATGATTTTTAGTACAACTACAGGCTTTGCACAGTGTATCATGCATTAGTATGTATGTCAAAAACCAAAGTCAAAAGATTAAAATTGTTTGTATTTGTTTTTTTTTTATATTTCAAATTTTTCTTATTTTCGAAGATTTACCACGGTGTCTGATTCAATAGGGCATAACTCTTTAATTTCATTGGCCTAATGAAATACGCCATGTCATAATTATTCTTAAGTCATATATAAGACTTTAAAACGTCAATTAGTCAACTTTAAAAGTGACAGTTTAAGGTAGTCAAATCGGTTTTAAATGCTGTGGATATCTTGGCTTCATATTTGAAGAGAAAAAATAGCACAGATCGACTAAAACAAAGGTTAATAAAAAAAAAACTGTCACAGTATACAGATATTGTAAAATTGATCAATTGTAAAAATAACAAGGTAGACTGAGAATTTTTAAAATTTTTAAACTATCGTTTAATCTCAAGTATTATGATATGAGAAGTACGAAAAGATAAAGCAATGCTTCCTGATTGATATTCTAATCCTCTTCAGAATTGACATAAAACTTTTTGCCTGACCCTAAAAGACTGTCATTTAGTGAATCACTCCTCGGGGGCCATTTTCTACATCATGTTAATGATTTCCATTGTATAATAAATAAAAGATTAAGGACTACCCTTCCAACAAAAACATAACAAAATCACACCTTCCGTAATTGACCATCTAGATTCTTAATTCTAAAATTGTATGGACAATATATTAACAATTGAAATTCTAACTCAAAAATGGGAAGTACAGTAGATGAAAAAATTTTAACAAAAATACATGTTTAATTTTGGAAGGAAATTTAGAACAGCACGATATATTAAAATCCAACTTCGCAGACAACCAGAAAATCGTGTTCCGTTCCATCAGGTAATGTGATAATGTTAACCATTGATAAAATAGCTTTTTTGAGTATAATACTAACGGAAACATGAATGATACCAGGCAAAATCACAGATATGTCCTAAATATTGGAATATAGTTAACATACCATACATATATAAAGACTAGGATCGAAACAGCAGTCCTTAAATAAGCATTGAGATTGAAATAGCAATCCCTATATAAGCATTTTAATTGCAACAACACAGTATCGCAAGCATCAATTTTGAAATATGATCTGAATTGGATAAAAAGAATTAACTTAAACCAAGAGTGGCGAAAGCACCTAAGTGTTATGCGCTTTTTCTATTGAATTATACCTGCGTACGACCGATGTCGAAATTAAAACAATTTAAAGGCGAACATATTAACACTTTTTTGTATTCAAGATTCCTTACATTACATAACAATTTTTTTGCAAAGCATAAATACTTAAAATGTTGCAAAAGTATTTGTAGTTAAATAATAATAATAATAATAATAATAATAATAATAATAATTATAATAACATTACTTACATTCCTGTTAATATACTATACAAAAACTGTACCTGCTTCATTCGGATATCATTAGTTGATTATATAAACCTTATTTAAATTGCCCTTAATAAAAAACGGTAAAAACAAGAAAATGAATAAAACAAATTTTTAAAAAAAATTAATAATAATAATAATAATAATAATAATAATAATAATAATAAAAATCGGGCGATTTTAATTAACAACTTAATATTGTAACGGTCAAAGAACCTTTTATTAAACGTACCTGGTAAGCTATTCAATTTTGTTGAACTAACAAAAGCGTTTAAAAAGTCCTTGTACTTTATATAGTGGACGAAAAAACAAGTGAAATTTATAAGAAAAAGTTAATTGCAATCTCTTCCTAATAAGCTTAGTAATTTACTGAAAACGTCACAAAATAATGACGAGGAATTTTATTAAGAGGAAACAATATAATAGACAGTTTCCTTTTTTTTCGTAGAAAGGAGACATCAGCCTCAAAACTCGGATATAATTTAAAAAAATTTAAATGAAAAAATATTTCTTAAATACAAAAAAAAAATTCAGAAATGATTTTAACAACGGGAACGGATTCAGATTTGTTATTAATAAATTTATTTATACAGATAAATCTTTCAAATTATCAAAAGAGTTTCGTGATCAGCTATCAAATGATGTTGTTTAAATAAGTTTTTAAGGACTATAAAATAAAAGCTAATTGAGTATACGCAAATCTGGTCAAAAAGCCACTATTTATTGAACCTAAACAAGAAAGAAAGCAACAAATGCTTTTTAAATTTTGCCTATTCTAGTGGAGGCAAATTTTGTTTTATGTCACATTACGTCACTAAAATCCATACAAGATAAGATATATAGCAGGTTCCTCTAAATGTACTACTAAATCATTATCAGTAATTATAAAACAAATTTTGGCAGTCATCAAAGATGGCCTTCAGACTTATTCAGAAAAAGTCTATTCTACATCTGGCATCAACCAAAAGTGGATTCTCAAAATGCTAAAGAACTACTTGAGCATCTTATTTCTAATACTCTATCTTCGGTAAAAAGTACACTTTTGATTTTTCTACACCACTATCCTTTTTTCTTAATTGAAAGAACGTCATTCCCTTGTCATTCTTTTACAAAAACGGTAAACCAAGATATAAATATCTAGTGCTTAACAGGAATTCTGGTTATTTTGTAAAGCACTATACAGACTGTAAACATAAATATATTGAAGGTGCCATCAACAAAATGTTAGAGTTTTTGATAGACAACATATTTGTTGTGTTTGGCAATATAATTTTCCAACAAACCATCGGTATACAATGGCAACAATTTGCATCTTGGTTTGTTGATTTGTTTCTCTATTCATATGAATCAGAATTGTTACGAAACCTTGTCATATCTGGAGAGAAGACTGTCGCTAAATCATTCGACTACACATAAAGGTATATAGATGACGCTCTATCTCTAAATAATCCCAAATTTGGAAAATATGTAAATGCCATCTATCCAAGTGAGCTTGGAATAAAAAACACGACGGATTCTTGATGTTCTGCTTCATATTTGGACTTAAACCTCAATCATGACACCATGAAAAGAAACTTTGATTTCGTGATGACGTGATGAATTTAATTTTTCTATTGTATACTTTCTGTCTCTTTATAATAATTTCCCCGCTTCTCTTACATATGGTGCATATGTTTCACAGTTAATTTGTTATAGTAGAGCTTGTTCCCACTACGGGAATTTCTACAACGAAGCAAACTGCTTACAATTAAACTGTTGACTTAAGAATATTGCAAGCCTAGGCTAATCAAGGACCTTCAAAGTTTATGACCCTCATCACTATAGTGTTGATTAGTATAGAGTCACTGTATCCAAAATAATACTAGATATAATTTACTTGCAATAGTTCCTCGATCCTTAAATTCTCAAAATTGACTTTGCACATGACGGGTGTAGCTAGACAGGAGGAGCTTACTCTTCCGGGACAAACGCCTGAATTCCTAAAGTAATTCACGTGTATAACTAAATTTCCAGTTGTCAAAGTTTTTACTTATTTTTTTTTTATTTTATTATTATTATTATTTTTTTTTTTTTTGGGGGGGGGTCGTGATTTTGACATGGACTGGCATGTTTGTGTTTTATTATTAGTACTTGTCAGTTTCTCACAATAAGACATTGAACTTTCACTATATAACATGTAAGAATAATGATAACATATAAACATATTGTATTTAAATTCTTTTTTATGGAATGTTGATGAAAATACACATGCTGGATGAGAGATTAATTAATGATAGTTAATGCATTTAAAATTGTTTATGATCGAAAGCAATAAAAAGAAACATAACGTTAAAAAGAGCTCATGAACGAATTTAATAAATATATTTGAACGAATAAAATGGTTAATTTGTCATTTGTTAAAAAATATTTTCCATGATTAAAATTTGTCCTTGACGATAAAAAAGGACTGAACGGTACTGAAAACCCCGTCATTATATACTTAAATCATTTGACTGAATATTGATTTCTCGCATAAAGACATCCATCTTGTACTTTATAATAATAATGATAAATATATAACAAAAATACCTGCGAAATTTGATCTTCCATATGTGCACATTTCGGAAAATCACTCACTATCATTGACACTAGGGACCGAAAAGAATAAAAAAAAGCTTAAAATTTGAAAATTACTAATTCTAAAGTTCCAAATTTACATGACTCAAAATGCAGCTTAGCAATGCTTTGCATGAGGGAACAAACCTTAGTTTTAAATAAATTTCAAAATTTGAGAGGGCTGAAAATTTTGCTAAATGGTATATTTTCTGACAGAAAAAAGTTATGCCTACTGAGTTATGGATACCATCAGGGAGTTTACTCCACTCGCTCAGGGGTAGTAAAAATATAACACAAATAACTGTTAATTTTGATGTGTTATGGGTGCATGATAACTAAATAAACCTATAATATTTAATTCTTTTCCATGAAATATCGATATACATGGACATGCTGAATTGTGAGATCATTCGCTTGTTATATTATGCTTATCAAATGGTTGTAGATAGAGTTTGTGTGTGAAATGAAAAAGAGGACAGTGGACATTTTATGTTTTGAAATAAGTGGACTTGGTCTCAAAACTTTTATGTAATTTATATATATTGATTCATTGAAAAAAATCTTCTATACAAAACAATTAATAACATAACTTTCATAATTGGAATAAATAAAGATAAATGATTAGTCGTTATATTTCTACAGATAATAATTTGTATAATTGTCATGGCACAAAAAAAAAAAAAAAAAAAAAAAAAAGAAAAAAAAAGTTGTTCTTTCGAAAACATAACGAGGTAATGTCAGTCACACTGACTAACAAGTGTCCAACCGCCAAGTTTTAAAGGAGAAATAACTGTTAAATAAAAATATGTTGTTGGAGGGGGCATTAAACTTAATAAATGTTTAAAAAAGTATTTTTTAATACTTGACGATAAGTTCGAAAAAAAAGTAAAAAAAAAGTACTGAAAACACATCTTTAGATGGAGCTAGGTACCTGCAGAAAGTTTCAAGTTGATATGACTTTCCATTCCCGAGAAAAGTGTAGGGCAAAATTTGGGCGGAAGGGCGAAACAAAATACTAATAACGAGTAATAATGTACTGATTGATGCATCATTACAAAAAATGCATCCAAATGAATAAAGTCAAATCCTGTATTCGGAACTCAAAGCATTTAGAGTTATCTTTGTCAAAATGACTGGATTTGAAAAATTGTGTAAATTTATAACACAAATACCAAACCGTGAAAAAGTGGTCAAATAATAATTGGTCATTAATTATATTATTCATTTTAGAAAATTTCTTAAAATGCAATAGATCGCTCAAAACTACCATTTAAATTATGTATCCTAAGTGCCAGGTATCTGTTAAAGCTACTATTTTTTTCTCGCCGTTACTTTTTAGAACTTATAGATACAATAAAAGATAGATTATACAATGTGTAGTTTCATTTATTAGTTTTAATTGTTCGATTGTACTAATTTGTCCATAGTAAATGTAAACCATGCCTTGTAATTTCATTGTCAATATCTCTTTATCTCTTGTCTCAATGCTTATACTAAATATTCTCTATAAATAACAGTAAAAATTAATCTATTTTAAGTATGTTTATTAACTTTTATTTCTGAACAATTTGGTTTCGCATAATGTCATATTATTATTAACATATTGAAATAATATACAATTTGCCATTTTAAAAAAGAAATGTTGAAGCATATACTAAATTCTCTAGATGTAAACCAGTTCTTTGTTGCTGAATACTATGGATTTATAACGATTAAAATTGATTTTTCATTTGTTTGTTTACTTAATTTATATATTTATATTTAAAGAATATGGTGGACCCAATTGGAAAAAATTTTTCTTGAAAATGAATTTATGAAACCGTCTAATTAACAAAAATTGTTCTGCAAATTTTTTGTTTATAATTATGTTGATTCTAATTATTGAATTACGCAAGATATATGTTAAATATAAAGCCAGAAAAATAGTTAGCTGAGAATAAATATCTATATTTACTGCGACTTTTTCTATATACTGACATTTACTTTAGCAAAGCGTTTTGGAAAAAAGAATACTCTGTAGACACTATTGTACATGTACTGTTTAAGCTTTTCTTTTTACAATATCAAATATTCCGTTAGGTATCTATAATGAATGAACTTTCATAGTTTCAAAGGAATGCCCAATATTCAATAAAGTATCTAAAATGAATATGTACTATTTCGTTAATAATGTCCTTCTGTTATATTAAGCATCTTAATGAATATGTTTGGTTTTTTCAACAATTCCATTTTAATGTTAAACGTTCTGGATAATGATTATGTCCCCTTTTTTAATGAATTCTTTTGACACTGTCCAGCAATCGAAATAAAGTAGTAGTGCAACAACACATTCCAGATTTCAAAATAAGACTTCCGGTTAGTTTTAAGTATGCAACCAGAAATAAACAGTTCGAAAAGTCGCCAGGCGTAATATTATATTTGTATTTCTCTCGTTCCATATAATTGAACGCTGCGGCAATTATATTCTATTTCTCTAGTCATTGAACAATCACTGGAACTGCTGTTAATTTAGAATGATAATGAGTATACATCTATATCTTCTTGAAAAAATGAAAAAAACAAAAGAAAGAAGTTTAATACTGCATGTTCAGTTGTACACTAAACGTAAATCAAAAATAACCATCCGACATGTATTTTGGAATAGTATCATGTTCCTCCACAGGGGATCGAACTTCTGTGCCTGTAAAGTAAAACATATTCATTTTAGTAATGTTGTATGTAAAAATAATGATAAAGGAAAACATAGTTCTGACTAAATATCCTGAACGATTTTCATAGGTTGACATACAATATTTTATAATTTATATTCGCCGATAGACCGTAGCTTATTCTGACAGTTTAGAGAGAGAGAGAGAGAGAGAGAGAGAGAGAGAGAGAGAGAGAGAGAGAGAGAGAGAGAGATTGTCTATCAAATTTAAGTGTTTAATTGATATAAGACAGTACGTATATCTGATTACCGTATTAATTACGAAGAGAAAATACTATCGTCAAATATACTTTTCTTTTAAAATTTATGTTGTAAAAACGCTGAATATTTTTAATTGTTTCAAAAAGTGATTTATGAGTGAACTTTACGATTATTGTTTTGTTGTAATGTGCGTGCATTCACGTGCAATGTGCATCTAAATCTACCTACCTACCAATAACATACATGTGACAAAATTTTATCAAATAAAACATTTCATTTGATTTTTTTTCATATATAGTATTCTAAATCATATTCATTTTTGTTTCTCCCTTCAAAATTTTTTACGAACTTACAAATGTAGACTATCCGAATTAGGGTATTTGAATAAAATACTACATATAAATTTGTTTCCACTCGGTTACCTAATGTACGTACTTTATTCTCTCCTGGCATAATAAATAACACGCGCCATAGCATTTGGTTAAAAAAGCAGCCCCAGTAGTAATGGCTTATGTAATAATTATTATCTTTTACAAAGTTCTGAGTTTTGGAACGTGCTATTAATTCTAACAAATGCCATTTTGCTTGAAGTATAACACTTTGTATAATTTAACTTTTGAAATATTTAAATTCGCAAAACATACCTGAATGGGTGTGTGTATATTCCTCTCTAGAATACAAAAAAAGAGAGAAAATTTAATAACATTTAAAATCACAGCTTCTTCGTTTATTTTCTATCCCCTATTTTAAACAAAGGCGCTAGTATTTAAATTGAAATTCTTTTCTTTAGTGAGTGTAATATTTTCCGATGATATCTATTGTTCATCTTTCTTACCCCAGGTGACAAAACTATGAACAACTAATCTACATTCCCTTAATTAAGTTTCAATATCCAAAGCAGTTTATTGTCCCAAAATCCTTGCAATATATCATTTTCAAAAATACCTAGATCTCAGTAATAATGGTACAATTTTTTTCATTTTTGTAAGAAAAAATCCTTCACCAAGGGGACATAAGGGGATTCAACGGCCTAATTTTCTTTGGGGCTGGCAGTATAATGTATCGCAGTCTTTCTATTGTTTACTGGCTAGAGATTTGATTAAAACTAAGTTCATTCGTTACTTCGGCTCTCCCAAGTCAGAAACAATCTCACTCAGTATAACATTTTAAGTTTTCCTAACAGTTTCTAGTAGATTGTTAAATATCTGGTCGCCTTCATGTGTAAATGATTTTTGACTATACCTTGGTGGGTTTGCCGGTGATATATTAACATTCTGCCTATTCCTAAAATTAAACAAAAACATTTAAAATTGAATTGGTCATTTGTATTTGTTTTATCATTGTTAAAGTCATAATCTAATGTTTTATTATGTATCATTGTCATCAGCAGTTCATGTATAAGAAATCAACGGCCGAGCCAATAGACCTGTATTCAAAAGAAAAAAAATTCAAGCAGAAATCAGGATCTCCTTCCTTTTGTAAAAGCTTCTACAAGAGGTTTAAATGTTATATAAATTGTACTAGTTGTTAATGCATAAACCTTTAAAATTTTTGAGCGAAAGGCAATATGCTTAGATTTCTATTAAATTAATATTCAAATGGTTCTCAAAAAATTTAGAGTGAGTCTGTTTAAGTCTTCAAGGTTCATATAATAGTTGAGTAAATTTCTTTAGACTTAATACTTTAACAAAAAATTAAACAACTTTAAAATTTAAGAATCAATGCCATAAACCGTCTAAACCAGAGGATTTTTGGTTTTTGAGTAATAGTTTTATGTAAAAAAGTACTGTTTAATGGATAAAATGACTGTATGTTGTATATAATTTATCTAACACTTATGATTGTCATCTTTGTCTGAAAAAATATCAGCTGTTCAATATCAATGTTTATATTTGTAAAGTAAAACAAATATCAAGCGCTTTGATTTGCTGAATAAAATATTACATTCTTTTGCACTTAAAATAGGTATGGTATTAATATCGTAGAACAATAGTTCAACGTCGGTTACAAAATAATATATTTTGGAAAACCCAACATCCTTATACAACCAATATTATTTGCTTCCTTGCGAAAGTTACGTTGTTTTGGCAGACTTTTAATATAGCCAGTAACCCATTTCATTTATCATATCATTTACAAAGAAAGATTTTCAGTACTGACATTTTCTTAAAATGGCCTTAAAATGTGACCTATATAGTGGGTTTTTATTGTGCTTAAATATAAGTGATGAAATGATCAATTTTCAGAAGTTGAACAATCAGATTCTGACGAGCTCTCGCAGAGGTAACAAAAGGCAATTTAAATACAGTAATTGTGTCGTTATATGTCCTCTTCCTGTACTGAGAAAGACACTGAAGTTTCATGCTGGATAAAAATATACATCAAAAGATAAAAAAAAATCTACCCACCTGTTTTTAACAATATACGAACAAAGACAAAAAATTATTATAAGTAGTAGTCCGATAAACCCAAACGTAACTTCTAAAACCATTTTCTGAAAAGTAAATACTTTAACTTATCAGAATATCAAGAAATTAACGAAGACAAAAACAATAACTGATAGTTCATTAAAACAATAATAAGGAAAGGGTTTACGAATCACAACTAATCTCACTACCAACTTGGACAGAACTTACACCAGTTTTTCTATCATAAATAGGTAGTTTTTTTTCGAAAAATCCAGTCTTTTCCCTTCCTTAACAATTACCATGTAACTTCTGACTTATTTGAAAAAGACAGTTACTTTTAAACTAAAAAGAATAATAAATGCCGAAAGGTGAACATAATTAAATGTTTTATTATATTAAAAAAGACAGAGAACTTTTTTTCCATTTTCGTTTAATGGACCAATGTTGTAATATTAAAAGAAGAATCTAGGCCTTTCAAAACCAATTCAGATATAAGATTGAATTAATTTAATACATGTTTATATAAAGTCAGAAATCTTTAAAACAGTGGTTCAGATTTGGATTCTCTGTCTATTTTGTTTCATTTTTTGTTTTGTTTTTTATCTTAAAGCTTAATTTGATGCCAATTTTTCTTTATTCTAAATACATTTTATTCATAAGCTTCATTTTCACAGATTGTAAATAATTTTAGTTAGAATATAGTTACACTTGTATCCGTTCAGACAAGTCTACAAACTCATTGTCACGTATCGTTCAAACAAGTCTTACACACTCATTGTCACGTATCCGTTCAGACAAGTCTTACACACTCATTGTCGCGTATCCGTTCAGACAAGTCTTACAAACTCATTGTCACGTATCCGTTTAGACAAGTCTTACACACTCAATGTCACGTATCCGTTCAGACAAGTCTTACTCATTGCCACGTATCCGTTCAAACAAATCTTACACACTCATTGTCATGTTACCGTTCAAACAAGTCTTACACACTCATTGTCACGTATTCGTTCAAACAAGTTGTGTGAAACAAAGTAATTTTGTAATATCCCAATAAAAATTCTTTCACTATCATAGGGTCATTTTTCCTTTTGATGGAAGAAGTGATCCAGCTGTGCGGAGGAAACCAACAACAATCGACCAGCGAACTGACAAAATTTTGATATTTAAGAAAATTTTGATCTTGAAGTGGAAGAAAAAATTATTCATTATTAGTATCTATAAAGCAGTCTATAATGACCATCTGATAAATTTTACAGGGGTAACACCTTTACAAAAATGTCATTAGCTGCATTTTCTTGTGTTTTAAGGCTGATCGTAGAAAACTCATACAAGATGAGGTAAAATATTGATACTAGTGTTTAAATTTTAGTTGACGTTGCTACAACGATCATTTCATTTAAAAACGGATTCAAGGATTTTCATAAACTATTTAGGAAAAATAGTTATAACATTATTAATTGATTAAACTTTTAAAATGATAACAAAATATTCACAGGAAATGAATGATACATTTCTGTTTGAGAATCTCCAATATGTGTATCTACATATCTCTAAAACAATGAATTTATCCCCACCCCACCCCACCCACCCCCCCCCCCAAAAAAAAGAAAAGAATTTATTTTTGACAATTGACAATTCCATTGTGAATTTAAACGTTCGAAGGTAAAACCCAGTACATCACTTTTTATGCTTACCTTTTTGCGGACAATTTTCTACTGTTTTGTTCCCTGGTGTATCCGTTGTATCTTAAAATAAATTAAATTGTTAATAAAAGTCAGTACTATTTCAAATACTTTCGATTTACAATGAAAAAAGTGCGAGTTTTACTATAAGTTAATTATAACAAGAGGTTTTTGGGCCTTAACGCTCACCTGATGATATGACCCTAAAGCATTTGCAATGTGCAATTAACAATACTATTAAACTGTCCAATTTTTTTTCTAGTTCTGACCACATATGTAAATTCTAATTCGAAATATCGAGTCATAATTCATTTATTAATTACTTAAATGATGGTAGTAACTCAAGAACAATGGATAATTAATTTACAGATAATTAACCACTTTGTACTGTCATGTAGCTATGATATTGACCTTTGAACCTATGGCCTTGTAAAAAAAAATTGACATATCAAACCTACAACTTTCTAGTTTATATACCTATACAAAAGTTCAAATTTTTCCATATAATTAGCAATTATTATTTTACTTGTATTATGGCCTTCACCTTTGATATTGTTACCTCCAACCAAATATCATAATAAGTGACATATCAATGCATATAATATTTCATATACATGCTTTTCATACAAAAGGTTTACGGTTTAAAGAAAATTACCTATGACCTTGACCTCTATGCCTATGACCTTAAATCATTTATCAAAATGATCGTTTGATTAATACATACAATATTCCATTATACGTGCCTGAACAAAAAGTTTAAAATAACTTCAAATAATTATTAATTTCAATTTTCTTATGCAGTTATGATCTTGACCTTTGAGCCTACGACCTTAATTTTTTTAAATAAATGATCGTCATATCAATACCTACAATATTCTAATACATACCTGTACAAAAAGGTAAATTTTTTTCAGATAATTTACAATGTCAGTCTTCCTATGTAGCTTGGACCTTGACCTTATATCTTGGACTATCTAACAAAATGACTATCATTACAGTATCTACAAGATTCTTATATAATGTCTATACATAAAGTTTTCAAGCTCATGTACAATTATATTTTTTACAATAAAAAAATCAGCATTTCAGGGACAAGAACTCTCACATGGATTATTCATATAGTTACGAAACTCGATACCTTGATAGATTTTAACATGCTGAACATTTTTGCAATGTTTTTATTTTATCTAGCTCTTATAGTTTTCAAAAAAAGGTCATGAGCTTAATCTTTGACCTTGACCCATTTTTATGGGTCATTTCAAGGAAAGTCAACACTGAAAACTTTATATAGTCAGGTTATAATATTTTCAAGGCATTTTTGGAATTTTTTTATTAAGCGCAAAAACGCGGAACCCTTTTTCAAGATAATTACACAAAATGAACAAACTTTAGGTTATTATTGTTATATTACATCAGATTTTTTCTCCCATGATTGGTTTTGGACAAAAATATATTAAAGACTGTTGTACACCTAAATGACCTTGATTTTGACCTATTCTGGTAGCCATGAAATAATCTTAATTGCACCTGCCCATATATGTCTCTAACAAGTTCCATTGAAATATGTTCAGTAGTTTTAGAGGAGAAATCGAAAATAGGTGTTATTGACACACACACGCAATCACATAAACACTCAGCGCTATAGGACAAACTCACATGACCTTAGGTAGGATGAGCTAAAATGAAGCAAAATTTACATATACCTATTGTTATTTCATTGTAATACATGTTACTATCCTTTTGCATTTTTAAAAAAAATTACGCTCCGCTTAGAGTTTGATTATCACATAACAAGCCTAAAAAAGGTATTTTAACATTTCGGTGATAAAAACTTAAAATGGTGGAAGTAGCGCCAATGAAGCGGGAAAGGAAAAGAATTAAAGGTAAAAAATAACACGATAAAATATTACGCATCATCTGTTAATTCAACGTTTCACTTTTTTGTCAGATCATTTTTATTTTTTTTAACTTTATATTTAATTCTAAGTATTTGATACATCAGTGTTTTTTTTTAAGGTAATGACATTGTTTTTGAAAGGTTAGACATGTAAATTAAATCGATAAAGAGAGTTTCATTGTTTGCTGGCTATTTCACGCCATTGTCATTGTATCAACTAACAACGCACAGGTGTTAAATAGTGCATCACTATATGCGGTACGTAAATGATTTAAAAACTTTTATCTAAAATTAAGTTTTGATTTGAAAAGGCAAAAACAATTAAATTATATGTTTACTATACTGTGAAATGAAATAATTAAATTTTAGTTAAGCTTCATATCAACGCTTTTATTATGTCAAAAATTTAAATCCGAAAACATAATCTAATGTATTTAGAAGTGACGTAAGCGCGAAACATTAATCTATTTTACTTTAGTCTAGTAAATTTTTTATTCACTTATTTTCTTCATTTTCATTTTCACATCCTTGTCAAGATTCGTTAAATTATATTGAGGCGATTTGTCTTTAGATGGTGGAGGAAACAACAGTACCCGAAAAAAAATCAAACTAACAGACTTGCAATTAGATTATACATTTATACATTCTTGTACCAAAAGTTATGTTTTTTTTCAGATAATTAACAATGTCAGTCTTCCTATGTAGCTTGGACCTTGACTTTTTATCTTGGACCATCTATCAAAATGACTATCATTACAGTATCTACAAGATTCTAATATAAATGCCTATACTCTAAGTTTTCAAGCTCATGTTTACAAGCAAAAAATCATATTTCAGGGGCAAGAATTCTCACATGGATTATCATATAGTTACGAAACTCGGTACCTTGATAGATTTTGTCATGCTGAAAATTTTTGCATTGTATTATATCTCTTATAGTTTTCCAAAAGAAAAAAAAACTAGGTCATAAGTTTAATCTTTGACCTTGACCCCATTTTAAAGTCATTTTAAGAAACTGTCAACACTGAAAATTTGAAGTATTTTTTGAAATATATTAAAAAACCGAAAAGAACTTTTTTCGCAGACCCTAAACCGAATATTAGATCAGATTTTTTTCTCCAACACCGGTTTCGGACAAGAAGATATTGAAGATTTTTGCAGGTCTAGGTGATCTTGACCAAGTTCTGATAGCAATGGCAACACCATGGACAAATCTGAATTGAACCGACCGATATATGCCCCTGACCATGTACCATTGAAATCAGTAGTTTTAGAGGAAAAGTCGAAAATAGGTGTTATTGACGAACAAACGCAATCACATAATCACGCAGCGCTTTAGTCAGATAAGCAAACCTAACATATAATATTACATTGTAATACTTATAACTGTCATTTTTCATATTGAAAAAGTCGTTTCACACTCCACTGCTTAATTATCAAACAACAAGCCCCCCCCCCAAAAAAAAAAAAAAATAAAAAAATAAAAAAATAAAAATAAAATAAAAGATAAAATTAAAAAAAATAAAAGAAATTTTAACATTCCGTAATTAAAAACTAAGAATGGTGGTGATAGAACCGATGGAGTGGAAAAGGAAAAGAAACCAAACACACGATAAAATATTACGCATCATTTGTTAAATCAATGTTCACTTTTTTGTCACATCATTTTATTTTATTTTTTTTATATTCTTATTTTTTTTACTTTACATTGATTATAAGTATTCAACACATATGTGTTTTTAATTTTTTTAAGTAGTGGCTTTGTTTTTAAATGGGTAGGTATGTAACTTTAACTTCAGATACAATGATATTTTATTGTTTGTTGTCATTTTACGTCATTGACACTTTATCAACTAACAATGCACAGTTGCATATTATTATATTACTATACGCGTTACGCAAATAATAAAAATGTTTTTATCTAATATAAACGTTTGATATGAAAGGGCAAAAACAAGGAAATTAATGTTAACTACGAGACAAACAGATGCATAACAAATTTTACATACGTGTGAAATCAAATAATTAATTTTAGTTCACATTCATATCAACGTTTTTATCATGTCAAATATTTAAATCCGAAAACATAATATAATGTATTTTTAGAAATGACGTAAGCGCGAAACATTAAATTTCTAGGCTTTAGCCTAGTAAATTTTATTATTATTATTATTTTTTATTTTAATTTTTACATCCTTGTCAAGATTCTTCAAATTATATTGAGGCGATTTGTCTTTAGATGATGGAGGAAACCCGAGTACCCGGAAAAAATTAAACTAACAGACTTGTAATTAGATTGAACACGTGTTCCAGGGCCACCACAGTTACCAACAGCATCATCAAACAAAACTAATAATAAGTTTATAACGTATTTATTTGATATATAACACAGATATCTGTTAAATGTTGATGTGTCAAATGTGCAAGTTTCGGAAAATCATTCCTCATCAATGACACTAAGGGGCCGAAAAGTTTGATGGATAAAAAAAAACATAAGCCAAACAGTTAAAAATTAATTAATCTAAAGTTATATGAATCCAAATGCAGCTAAGGAATGCTTTGTATGAGGTAACAAACCTAAGTTTTACATAAATTTCAAAAATTAACACGGCTGAAATTTTTGCCAAATGGTATATTTTCTGATAGCACAAAGTATTGTCTACTCAGTTATGGATACCCTCGGTGAGTTTACTCGACCAGCAGCGGTATTAATAAAATTAACATATAAAGAAAATATTACAAGTGGTACAATAAGGGATTCCGAAACAAGAGTAAAACTCTTATATAAACCAGTCTCCCTGGATAACATATATTACAATACATATATATATATATATATATATATATATATAGAGAGAGAGAGAGAGAGAGAGAGAGAGAGAGAGAGAGAGAGAGTTACAATTATATGATAAATAGCTTGAACAGTAAATAAGTTGTAAACTAGCAAATAAATGAAATAAATAATATAAATAAATAAATAAATAAATAAAAGTTAAAAAGAATGTATAACTATTTGGGTGTTTGTCGGTTACAAAAATACTTGCATGTTACTGTAAAATTAAGTGTTAAAACGTTTTGATTTTATGATATATTCATGAACAGTTAGAACAATTTCTTCGTTTTGTTCATTCAAAAACATAAGATCTCAATACAGTACTTTTGTCAATACTTAAAACATAAGGAATGGTATTATTGGTTCTTGAGCGAATATTACTAAACAGCTGACAACAATAAGATCATAGTGTTTCGAATATTTAAAAAGTCCACAGCGACAAAAAAAGGTCGTTAACAAGTTACATTTTAAAGAACAACATTTAAATCGGAATCTAGCATGAAATTTTTGGCCCATTCGAGATCCACAATAATAATTAACAGGTAATTTGAAACTTGTAGAATTTAAAAAAAAAAAAAAAACAGACAGAAAACTATTTTTCATGTCATTTGGAATATCATTCCAATCCCTTTTAACTGACAGTAAAAATGAATTAAAATTAAAAAGACGTTCTGCATATTCTACTGTGTAATTTTGAGAACCTCGCGGATTTTGATAATGAACTTTTAGATTGCGAAACTAGATCGCATAACTAAGAAGGAATAAAACTGTTTTTCATTTTGTAAAAACTGAATTAATTTATCATTATTTCTTCCTGCAGCTAAAGTTTCCCATCTTGTTTCAAACTTGTAATTTTTTTTAGCTCCACAAACAGTATGGGCAGCTTCAATGTTAATATTTTCAATTCTTTGCTTAAGAGTTTCAGATATATTGTCCCAGATAACATCCCCGTGATGTGATTACATCTTTAATTTGTATTTCAAATATAACTATTGTCTAAAAATTTAGTCTATATCAAGTTTGTATTTTGAGTAATTGGTGTTTCTTCGTCCTATTCCGAAATAAGCCGAGAAACAGGGTTACAGCTTTGGGAGACCTCTTTATCCCAACCCCGACTCGAGGCCAATCGCGTATGCTATCAAATATCAATTATGTATATTGTTTGAGGCGATAAAGGTGGTGTGCGTTTTAATTTTAATCCCCAAATTGCAATGCCAGCGCATCCCTTTCCGTTAACCAAAATTTGTAAAAAAAAAAAAAAAAAGATAAAATATCGAAGTTTTGGTAGTCAAAATATCTTTGATGCGCTCTATGTGTATAACTTAAAAATCACGGTTATTTCCATCAAAATTTTCGTATTTGTATGAAAATAAACGAAATGCAGTATTCTGAAATGTATACTTAAAAACATATTGTAATGTTTTATCAAACTTTTAATATTCAAAACCGTTGCTTTTTTGTACTCTCTTTTAGATGTTTAAATTTTTTAAATTTTTTGTAACAAGTTTAAAATTTTGAATTCTATAGACGGATGCCTCGGCTTTTTTAGAATCATCATTTTTGTGTTATGCGTTCTGGCTTTATTAACTGAATCAAAACATATAACAGTCGTTTTGTTTTCCCTAAAAAAAATTAACAAACTTACCAAAACATGTTCTGTAACATTCACCTGGTACGTCTATTTGGTGACAAATATCCTGCGTACATTCAGAACAAATCTGATCATCGTGGTCGCAGAACTCGTAAGGGTATGTGCAAAACTGTCTGTTCGTACAGTAAAATTTTTTCTCAAACACTGCTATTGAATATGCAAAAATTGCCAAAATGAAAAAAATATTTATAATTGTAAAAGCCGACATGTCTCTCTGCAAATGTATATCTACGTCTAGACACGAAAAAAAAACTAATCTAGTTATATAAGTATAATTTTAAAAATAATAACTGCGTTGTACGGTAATCTCTGATATACAGTATTATCTCTAAAAAAGCTATGTCATGTGCTACTTTTGAATTTTTATGAAATAATACAATTCAAAAATAGCACATGTCATGTGCTACTTTTGAATTGTATTATGTCATTAAAATTCAAAAGAAGCACATGACAGCTATAATTGATTAGTGATATGAATAAAATTCAATACTCTTTCTTCTAAGTGATATTTTTCTTAATATATACTCGAATGCTAATTTATACATTTACTCAAATTCCTAGGGCCCAAATCTGTAATACACTTTTAAGTTATGGGCACATTTAAGATACGTGTAAATCATGACAAAAACGAACGCATTCTTTCAAAGAAATCGATGAGAATCATATACATTCTAACAAATTTTAAAACTGAAAGAAATCAAAAGAAGACAAGCCGGGTAAGAGTGTAAGAAACGGAAATTAAAACTTTTATCTGATTAAGAACAAACAAATAAACAAATTTAAAAAATACTGTTGTTATGTACTTTTTGTAGACTAAAATGATTTTCTTTGGAAATAGCTCAGTTGGTAGAGTGCTGGCTCCGTAAGTGGGAAGTCGTGGGTTCGAACCCCGACCAGGTTTGACCAAAGACTTGAAAGTGGGTATTGACTGTTCTTTCGCTAAACACTCAGCATTACGAAATGAAAGTCCCGGTTCTTTAGGATGGGAACTTTAAATAAACGAGGTCCCGTGTCACGGTAAGCGTGGCACGATAAAGAACTCTGCACTTTCGCCCATAGCTGGCGACGTCTCAGTATAAGTGAAAAACACTTGACTAGGACGTTAAACACCATTATTCAACTCAATTTTTTTGATAAAAGCAATTTTTCTTTCGTATGAAAACTTAGTTTGTATTATTTTAATTCCCGTTTTGTTTGTACGTAAAAGGCTGGAGCTTAATTCAGAACAGAAAATATTCCAGATGTTCAGATATTCTATAAAATCCAGTGCCAATAAGACACTTATTTATGTAACATGGAGAAAAAGAAGGTCGCGTTAAGTTTCTTAAAAACATGATAGAAGAATTATGAATCTTAATAATCTTTAAGCTCTTCCAAAAGGAAAGTGTTGTCGGGTATTTAGGAAGAATAACCATCTCCTATCCACCTAGTGACATTTATCACATGCAATGGTGGCTTATTTCTGACATTGCATGGTGGCTTATTTCTGACATTGTATGGTGGCTTATTTCTGACATCGACATAATTTTAGTCGACATAAAATTAACTAAACATGTCAACTTAATATCTTGACAAGTCGAGGTAATATCATGGAAAGTTGTGATATTAAAATAAAAAGTTGAGATATATAACACGACATGCCGCGATAAAAATAGGTCGCGATATAGAGATAGTTATCACTACTGGTGAAAATAAGTATCTTTATGGTGGCTTATTTCTGACATTGAGATAATTTTAGTCGACATAAAATTACCTCGACATGTCGACTTAATATCTTGACAAGTCAAGATATTATCATGGAAAGTTATGGTGGCATATTTCTGACATCGACATATTTTTAGCCGACATAAAATTATCTCAACATGTCGACTTAATATCGTGACAAGTCAAGATAATATCATGAAAAGTTGTGATACCAAAATAAAAGTTAAGATAAGTAACACGACTTGCCGCGATACTTATATTGACCAGTCGCGATAATTATCTCGATATCTCGACTTATTTTTATCGCGGCAAGTCGTGTTAATTATCTCAACTTTTTATTTTTGTATCACAACTTTTCATGATATTATCACAACTTTCCATGATATTATCTCGACTTGCCAAGATATTAAGTCAACATGTCGAGATAATTTTATGTCGACTAAAATTATGTCGATGTCAGAAATAAGCCACCATATATCTTATGTTATTTATCTCAACTTTATGGTGGCTTATTTCTGACATCAACATAACTTTAGTCGACGTAAAATTATCTCAACATGTCGACTTAATATCTTGACAAGTCAAGATAATATCATTGAAAGTTGTGATACCAAAAAAAAAAGTCGAGATAGATAACACGCCATGTCGCGATACTTATCTTGACCAGTCGTGATAATTATCTTGATATCTCGACTTATTTTTTGTAACTTATAGAACGTAAGTATGGTGTCTTATTTCTGACATCGACATAATTTTAGTCGACATAAAATTATCTCAACATGTCGACTTAATATCTCGACATGTCGACTTAATATCTTGACAAGTCAAGATATTATCATGGAAAGTTGTGATACCAAAATAAAAAGTTGAGATAAGTTACACGACTTGCCGCGATAAAAATAAGTCGAGATATCGAGATAATTATTACGACAGGTCAACATAAGTATCGCAACATGTCGTGTTATCTATCTCGACTTTATATTTTGATATCACAACTTTCCATGATATTATCTCGACTTGTCAAGATTTTAAGTCGACATGTCGAGATAATTTTATGTCGACTAAAATTATGTCGATGTCAGAAATAAGCCACCATATAATATAGTTTAAAGTGACCTTATTAAATCTAGCCTCGCAATATCTCTAAGTAAAAATTTATGAACTTAATGTCGTATTTCAGGTATAAATGTCACCTATATCAGAATCATTATTTATAAACTATATCACTTCTGCAATTGTTGTTGTTGCATATCATTTACATACAGCACAGCTGTTTTGGGGGAAAATTATAGAAAAATAAATCAACTGCGACAAAATAGATTTTTTATTTCAATTGAACAAATTTAGCGATTAAAACTAACAAACATGAGTTATATCTATATATTTTATAAACCCTTCATATTCCCTGGTACTTTCTTAAAATGAAGAGGTTGACAATAATACATGTATCAAAACAAAACGTGTTGTCCAACGTAATATAAAATAAAAATTCTTGCTCAGGAATATAACAAATAGTTATCATCTGTCCGCCATGTGTCAAAACAACAAATTAAACATAGCATTAAACAAACTAGACTGCACTCAATACACAGAATGTTACGTATGATTTCATAAATGATTATTATTTCATGGATGATATGTTTGGTGATTAAACTATGAGTTAAAGGGATAAAGTTCATTTTATTCATTTATCTTATTATTATTATTATTATTATTATTATTATTATTATATATATATATATATATATATATATATATATATATATATATATATATATATATATATATATATATATATATTATAACTATAATTATAAAATTCATATTTTTGTCAGTTGCAAAAATCCATTATTATAATACCTCATACAAATTGAAATTTCATTCGACATGAATCATAAAACAATTTTTACTGTCACATAAAATTACACAGGTGGACACATTGCGCATGTGTCGCTATGTAACATTATATTTGTGCGCGTGCTGCTATGTAACATTATTTTTTGCTATGTGACATTATGAAATTTGGTAAGAGTTATCTCCCGTTGTCTGTGATCCAAATCGCTTCAACACTTCGTTTGTATAGCATTTGTCATGTTCATTTCTGCAAGCGACTGACACACATAACGTCTGCTGTGGGGGAACAAAATGTTTGCACATGTTCATGAGTCGTTTTTGTCCAATCTTCTGGAGTCTAAAGACTCCACATCAACAAAAAGGACCGTAAAGAGGGCCGTTGACAAATTTCGAAAATTTATGGGTCAAGATTGTAAATTTGAGTCATTCCCTACACATAAAAATCTTTGAATTATCTTTAACATCATTCTGTTAAATTCAAAGAAAATCGGTATAATAAAATAAATATTACATTTCTGACAGGGTGACAGTACATATTGTCACCTATCGCCTCGGCTGACAATGTTTTTCTTGAGGTGACAATATGTACTGTCACCCTGTCAGATATGTTATTTTTATATATTGTTGCGCAATTGTCACTGAACAAGTAGATACTGAAATGATAATAAATTTGACAGTATTATTATCTGATGATTTCAAACATGACATAAAGGTTTATCAGTCAGCTAATGTATATTGTTATATTACTCATTTTTATTTTTGTACTGTCAAATTTATTATCATTTCAGTATCTATTTGTCAGATATTGATCCAGTGACAATTGCGCAATAAACGTTTAAAGCTGCATTTAGTTTTCATAGAAAAATTAAAACATTGCTAATCTAATTAATGATGTTCCTAATGAACAATGTTACAATTGGTTCAACGAAAAAAGCTCGAATAAATACTGAAAAAAACAAGTAATTTACCAGCGTAATGTAGCATGTGGGGTCTAATTTTAGAACATTGTTACGTCATATAAAGCCGGGTAATTTAAACACAGCTTATATAACGGTGAAATACGAAAATTAAACACCGAACATCATTGAACTTGTTATTTGTGACTTAGTAAGGGATACATAACACCATTACGAATACATTTTGATATAATACTATTTGTAAGGTTTCACCCTTGATTCATTGAAGTCCCCGTACACCCATGCCCATGCTCCAAGCTAATCAGAATAAAACTTTAGCAAATGAATCTCACTGATCGTGATTAGTATATATATATATGTGTGTGTGTATATATATATAAAATACAAATACCAGTTGAATTTTGATGTGCCAGATGTGCACATTCCGGAAATTCATTCGTCATCAGTGACACTAAGACCGAAAAGTTTGATACATAAGAAACAAGAAGTAAAATTAAAAATCTTAGTATGATGAAATTTTCTAAATAATTTATAAAGAATTACTAACAGATCGAAGTAAAATTAAATATCTAAATACGATAGTTTTTTTTCAAAAATATTTTAACCTTGTGACCTTAAATCGTTTTTCATTGTTGAATTGAACAAAATTTGGTTTAAGTATTTGTTAAAACCCCAATGTGTACAAATGATAGTGATTTTGTGGTTAGTCCATTTTCTATTTAGTTTTACTTAACATCAAATATTGAAAATATTGGCCTAAACTAGACATTTATTAAAAACAGAAAAATAAAACAAAATCTTACCAGTCAATATCTAAAAATAGATGGATTATGAAGCTATATATAGATCATAATATACTTAGGTATAAGGATTCTTTTTTGCTTTCAGGTGTGGATATTATAAAAAAAACGAACCTTTGCTGGAACATTTTTGAGTATTTTTTTCGGTTTAATTTATATAGGGACCGCTGTGACGTAGTGGTTGAAGTCGAATTGTCCCATCACTCTGGATTTGCTTCCGGTTCCAAATCATGTGGAAATGTTCCTTTGTCGACAGACATCACTGGTTGGATGGTACATGTACAACAGATGACTTGATTTTTTGTCTTTGACATTGCGGACGAGTTCACCAGTGCCAGCCATAAGTTTACACTGAGATAAAGCAAATAGAGACATTTACATCCAAACCCAATGCTGAATCTTCAGATCACGATTAATTATTGTCACGAATTTCTAAAAAAAAAAAAAAACGCTAGCGAGTTTTAAAGCAACATTTGACTAACTAATCAATTTTTATTACTATATACAACACTAATCTTTAAGGTTAAGTTGTGGATGTTTTATGTACTACTTTGCAACCCCCTGTTTATGATATACTATCTATTTATCTATACAAGTACACATAAAAATACACATGTGAAACGTTTTATGCACACACACACACACACACACACACACACACACACACACACTTTGTTAAAAGGTCAATGGCAGAAAAAACACTCATAAGGTTTTATTTAATGACGTCATAATCACTTTTAAAAATCACTCTTATCAGTACTAAAAACATGAAAAACTATAACAAATAACAAAATTGAAAGTTTTTTTCTGTGTTTTTTTTAATGGGGAAGCAAATATTTGCTGTGTTTTAAATTATCTTTGGACAATATATATATATATATATATATATATATATATATATATATATATATATATATATATATATATATATAAGGACAACCTGTTTATAAAGTCAAAAATTATTAGGTTCTTTCATAAACGTGTTTTAAATATTGATTTCTAATTCTTGCCAAATATTTAATTTTTCAATATATAATTATTGTATAAATTTAAACTTAAGGAATTATATTGGCCGTAAATCAATTTGCTACATATTGATTCTGACATGATTTTAAACAAAGATATTTTTTATTAATGAAACAGCTTCGGTAGCATCCAGGTATAATGTCCGCATCAAGAACGAGAGGTTGTGGCTGCGAAATCACGCCGGGTCATGTATAAGCTTGTAAAGTGTGAGATGATAATTATTTCCTTGTCTTGCAATAAACAATCGTTATCGGTTGGGTCACCCTGTGCTAAGATAATGAGACTAGGAAAGGGGTATGTCTGCGGTATACTGACTCGTTGAATTAGAACTTTAACAAAAAGTCTGCGCTTCTGTTGTTCTAAGATTATTCTTTGAAGATTAAAAACATGCTCTTCTTGTGTATAGCATGAAAAATCACTGAGGAGACGTTAAATAAGATATTAATCAATCAACAAACTCTATTGTTAAAGCAGTTATAATGCGTCATCTGATTTTCAAGTATTATATTATATACTTTCGATTGTTTGGAAATCATATATAAGTATATATGAAAATAATTACAATATGAAACTACAATAATCAGTTAATGGTGGATATTGAAATCTTGACCACAAAGAAACTGATAATAATAATAATAATAATAATAATAATAATAATAATAATAATAATAATAATAATAATTTTCATCATCATCATCATCATCATCATCCAGCGCCAGGTCTGTTACACACATCGATGACCATAGTTCTGCAGTCATGATGGCGTATAAGCTCATTGATGGTTTTCTCTGGGCGGAGAGTAATTACGAGATAAAATCATACATTATATATATGTGTGTATGTGTGTGTGCATGTGTGTATGTGTGTGTGTGTGTGCGTGTTAATATAAATATATAAATTTCAAATACAACAAATGAATAAAAAAGGAATAAATAAATACATAAATAAACAAACGAACAAAATAAATAAATAAACAAATAAATAAAAATAAATAAATAAAAATGAACTTGCTATTTGTATATCTATGTCTATTTAAATTAAGAAATCAATATGAATTGTCAAGAATTACAGACATATGTGATTGAGTGTTTTTGATTAATGTATGAGTTAAAAATAAACCAGTATGTATACTTATCAGATTAATGAAAAAAATCCATAGAATTACTAACTTAAATGTGCGAATGGGTAAAACAATCAAATACAATGACCTAGTTAAAATGATACTTAGAAGCAGACACTTTATAAGTAAATGTAATAAAAAGTGTATAAAAGGATTCAATTACGATTAAAAATCATGATACTTTCCAAAAATAAAATTCTGGCAAAATTTCAAATACATATACGACAATCAAACGATCAATATTTAGTGTCAGGAGTTTATAAGCAAATTCTTCCATATGCCTGATTAATGAATATGAATTATATGAATAATTAATATACTAGGAAATTTTACTGACATTAAATAAATCCTGCTGAAAATTATAAAATCTGTTTAACGCTACGATTTTGAAAGAAAAATGGAGTCCTAAGAGTCTATAGCTTGTAAGCGAGAAGGATATAATAAAACAAAAAACCGGGATAGAAAAATATTGGACTTGGATCCTATTTGAGGATAATTGGAAATATTTGAATACTACAATCCATAAACAATTGATAATGATACTTTAAGAATTAAATCTGTCAATACAATATTTCGAGCGCATGTACAGGATTCAAGCAACTAATATAAATTAGAAGCAAATATTTTCAGATGTCTGATTTAGGAAATGAATTAATTTATAAGGTTGAAATTTACAGAAATGTGAATTTATCCTAGCACACATTATGTAGTTAGTGAAACGAAAATTCAACGTTTTATTCGACAAAAATAAAGATCTAAGAATCTACAAACCTTATTATAAAGTGGAATTAAACAACAAAACCAAGAAAAAGGGTAGAAAAAAATGGGATGCGGACAATCCAAAAATCTCATCGTTGTTAAAGGCTTTGAAAAAGACACGGATGCTAATGAAGAGAATTTTGAAGGCAGAAGGATCAGACTCGGATGTAAAAGTAGCAACGCCCTCTAACGGAAAGGGATCGCTTAATGTTGAAGGATATAAACGTTTATGGGAGACATGTAATACGTCACAAGAACGTGGTGATAAATCTCACAAAGTAAATAGAGTTGTACAAAAAGGGCTGAGGTTAAAAGAAGTGATAGAAGTAATAAGTTACAAACATTTATAAAAGGAAAACAAAAAGCTAACGGTAAAGCAATCTAATGATGATAAACTAGACCTAGATGATGAGAACAAAAGTTCTGGTTCACACAGAAATACTAAAACAATCAAAAAGAAAAGTTATTACGAGAGATTGTGGCGCAAACTAGTGTTTTAATTGCAAACTTCAAAAACAGAAAAAAGGATAGAAAAATTAACAACAAATCTCGTGCTGTTATGCTGTGAAGTTTATTAGAGTAAGAATAAGTGAATTTAATTATTTTTTACAGAATTACCTAAATATTGTTAGTATTTGTTCTTTGTGCTAATGGAAAGTGAACTGTCGTTGATTGCCTAGGACTGATTATCGTCAAGACTGACACGTTCTCTTACTGATCAAAGGATATTCCATGCACATATTTCGACAATACTTAGTGATTATTCTTAAGAGATCTGATATTTTAAGTTCGAATGATTTTAGGACAGTGCAATTGCCAAAAATGACTTTTTTGCCGTAGCTTCTATTGCCCGTATGGATTATTGTAGGACTCCGCTATTTTACGTGTTTCACTTTTGTGAAATCGCCTATTATTAGCTGAATGATATATTGATACACCGGCTATAACAGAATTTTGGAAGCATCAGAAAACTGATGTTTTGTGTCAGCGGCTTTTGAAAGACAAAAACGTGCGAGTGTTCTTGATGAGATTGGTTTATGTAAAGTAAGTTTTCTTTCTGTACCAAACTAATTTCAAAAATGTGATCTTAGTCAGACCGGATACTGAAAGTGCTTGTTCTTTAAGAAACCAGCTATTTTAAAAACGTGTAACTGTTACACCAGCTCTTACTAAAACACTTGTTCTTAGGTGATTTAAACACTGCAACATATATACATATTTGCTTTTTGTTAATTTCATATGTTGCAAATCACGTAAACATTTGTGGCAATGATGTTGTGAGGTTTTTAACTGATATCACAAAATTCAATTTACTTGCGAACTTAAATGTGACACATAAATCATTTTTTTAAAAATTAATTATTATTTCTTTATTTTAGATATATTTAAACTATAATAGCCAAAGTAGTGTAATAAACCAAAGTGTTTTGGAGAATTGTGAAGCAAACGGATAAAACGATGTATCAACTTTGACTATTCTTGTTCTTTTACTGAAGTATTTTTCTTCCTTTTTTTCGTATTTAAACCGGACAAGATTTTAAAGACGGACATTGAAGTGCCTCTTGTACTTCAGAATTTAATATAAATCGGTCTGTAAGCGTTATTTTCTTTAACCTTGCAAAACGTGATATCTGAATTCAACTTGTACATAAAATCTACTAAAATTTGAGTATTCAATGATAATAGTTTTCGTATGTTAAACTAGTAGGAACTTTCTAATCTGCTAAATAAAAGGTATTGTTGCTGTGTTGTGCAATTTTGTTTTAGGTAAGAAAAAAATTGACTTCTTTCTATTGGTTTATATGTATTAACATGTATTTTAAAATGTCCGCAATTACTTGTTTCTCTTAGTTCCATATTTCTATATTAACTTATACAGCTTGACTTTATTTTTACAAATGTGGATTGGACAGCTTTTAGATGTCACCTTTGCCTAAATTTTAATTTGATAGGAAGAAACTGAAGAAAACGTGGTGCCACATTAAATTAAGTTAGCTTTCAAAACCAATCTCCTTTAGTTTTATTTAGAAGAAAACATTACATAAATTATTGAGTTTGATTCAAGAGAACGTAAATTGTATTGTCATTTCGAAATCTGAACCATACAGATAAAGGCGTGACAATAATTGTCATCTATAATCAAAATCTGACTAATTAAAAGCTCGATGAATAGCTAGATGCTAAGATGACAGTTAATATGCAAAGAAAGGTGCATTGATGAATTGGCATATTTTAAATTCACTCACTTCGAACGGGTCACTTCCGAATTGATAAAAAAAACAACATTAATTGTAGGCAAGCAATCTGACAAATTTTCTGGCGCTAGGATATGTCCCCAGTTCGATTCTAACCTGGATGGTTGTGCCCGCTTTAGACATCTTGGTGACCATGTGTTCCTTTTGTTTTGAACTTTGACTCATCCTTATATATGGCATTATAAGTAGTTATTATTATTATCGATGTTTAATTACCATTTACGTCCAATATCTCCGTTAATGTTTAATTTTATTATTTTCATATAACAAAAATAAATATTAAAAACTAACTGCGATGGGTTTATTTGGTTAGTTTTTAGACAAAACAGTGGTCTTACAATGAGAAACGAAATAATTTTCTGTTCCGCGAAGAGTTTTGGCACCCGTTTTGTATTTTACAATTGCAACTAAAACGAAGTCTAGTACTCTTAGACGCCGTCATCAAATGATTCTCAATTTAGATACAGAGGATATTCTACAGCTAAATAATACGGCGGCATGGCACATGACATGAAAAAGAAATAAAATATTTTTAAAAAAATAAATAAATTGCACTTTAAAATGCTTTATGATAATTTATGGCTATCTGCAAGTCATCGGCATCATGCAACAACTCTTAGTGATTAGATACCTGAAAGAAAGATTCTGATTTGATTTGACTTGAATCTCTGCCAAAAATATTTCACTTATATTGAGACGTCACCAGCTATAAGTATATTGGTAGAAATGTTGGTATTTGCAGTTCGCTGAGGGCAATATTCAGGGAGGGTTCTTTGTCTGCCGTGACAAAGGTCATCGGTTTTAAATGGCTCCTCCAAAGGACCCCGTTACTTCCTTATTTAAATGCCGAGCGCTTGGCGAAAGAACAGTTACTTCTTATGTTTGAGTCTTGGTCGAACCCCGACCTCCCACATACGAAGCGAGAACTCTACTTTGACATTGACCTTTGACTTTATTTTATGGCCCATGATTGGTATTGATAGCGTCTGTTAAGATAACACTTTTTATAACAATATTGGGTGTCATGTTGTCGAAAGAAACGTGGCGTCATTTTGTTGTACTATATTTTGGCTATACCTAAATATAGATGATAATAACAGACCGAAGATTAGGTAAATCGCGTTTTACTTAAGCCAAGAACCATTACGGTAATAATTTTGAAAGTCGATGGTTCGAATCAGGGCCGGGTATGACCAAGACTTGAAAATTGATAGTGGCTGTTCTCTAGCCAAGCACTCGGCATTTAGAAATGAAAGCCAAAGGGTCCGTTAATATATAATACAAATACTTGTAAATTTGGATGTGACGGAAAATTGTTACTCATCAGTGACACTTGAGACCGAAAAATTAGACGGATAAAAAAGCAAAAGCCAAACAGTTGAAAATTAATGAATATAAAGTTCCAAAATTATATGATCCAAATTTAGCTAAGGAATGCTTTGCATGAAGGAAATAACCTTTGTTTTACATAAATATATTTACAATCGCAGTACTTTTCCTTATATGAAACAGGTCTTCCTGAATATCTCCATAACTTCATGGAGAGAGTCGCGCACGCTCCACTGAATCAAAAGTCTAGCCAAAAGCTCACGAATTATAAATCTGCAGTTGGGTTTTTCGTTGTCTTCCATTTAGCCATCAATGCTTACAAATTCAACATTTAATAGGTGTTCGTTTAATTTTAATATGAAAATGTGACTCTTACCATTGATTATCTTTTAAGTGAAATAAAAAATTTACGATAAGCTGAGGGATTATGTTTATTTTTCCGTCACCTGGAGACGGGTACGGGCGGAGCTAACGTCAATCGCATCAAGTTACATCAGAGTGGGCGGAGTTACGGTTCTGTCAGATCCAATGATGTGCATCCAGCCACGGAGAGTTGGTAAAGAAGTAAATTTAAGTGCCATCCAGAAAAACACTCGTGTTTTTCGTATATTTTTGAAAGATTGTAAATATCAGAAATGTAATTTTACTTTTTTTCTACCATGAGGTCATGGAGAGAACGAGAATGGCGCAAATTTAACATGAAGTGCTTCGCCATTCTCGTTCTCTCCATGACCTCATGGTAGAAAAAAAAGTAAAATTCCATTTCTTAATTTAAAAAATAGACGGCTAAAAATTTTGTTAAAAGGTATATTTGAATGAAACCTTAAAAACCGATGCCCCTTGTCATGGCAGGAGTAGCGCGTTAAAAGGAACCCTTGTACATTGCCCTTAGTGCACTGCAAAGGTAAAAAAAATTCTCCCACTACACCTACAGTTGATGACGAACCGATATCCTTGACTTCGAAGTGAAACCCTATTCAATCAATCAATCAACGTCAAATTTTTTTTACACACATCAATGCGGTCAATCTTAGAATGGTGAATAAAACTGTGGTGCCCTGAGAAAACCACCGACCTTCGGCAAGCGAACTGACAAAATGTATCACAATAGGATCTGACCGACCGAGCGAGATTAGAACCTTGCGAACAGAAGCACTAGGGTTCTTCAACGCGCGCTTTAGACCACTCGGCCACCGAGGCTCAAAATAAAGACCAAGGCATCAAGGAACCAATTTCTAATGGTGTCAAACATACAGAAGAGACTGTTGCATCTATGGCCAATGGCATGGTGAATAATAGTGTTTGCTTTTTTTGTGGCGTCTCCTTTAGTGTCACACTTTTAAAAGAGACATGTTGTATCTTGGAGTGATACTATTTTTTGATTTAACGATTTGGATTTTTTTGAAAAAAATAGTTGAAACATAACCACAAATGATATGTTAAAATATGTCTTCCAAAATGTTATAATTTGAAAGTTTTGCAAGGTCACCTAGTCTTGTTTTCAAAAATGTAAAAATGGAAAAAAAAAATCATTCACTTTTCAATCGAGGTTAGGAACTTTTCTACCATATCTCTAATATTTTCCTTCTAAAGCAAAGTGAACAGGCGTCCCTTCCGACACAAGTTTAAAGAAAATCTTTAGCCTTTATATATAAATATGCATACACTCAGCTGACAGGCGTAAAATGTCAGAGAGGCTGGGTAGAAAGATAATTCGGACTTCTAAGATACCTGATTTTTTTTAAATGTATGCATCTTGTTTAGAGAAAAAAATTACAAAACAAAATTTGTGACATAAGTTGCGATTTCTCAAATAATTGTAATAATTTGGAGTTATATTTGAATGTAAGATAATATATAACACAAATACAAGTTCAAATATTTGCGAAGTTACATTGTGTTCAAATATGTTGTTGTATCTTTACCAATCAGTCAGAATAAGATGTATCATAATAGCAAATAAAACTAATAAACAACAATTTCCTTAAGGCAATACTTGACACATATATTTAGCTTTTCTGAAAAAAATTATTTACTTTTATTTGATTGACTAATAGGCATATTATGCAGCATTCACGTACCAATCAAAACAGTGCATTATCTCCGAGAAACGGCTCATCGTAAAAGGAGCTTCAAATTGTATTTGGGAGGCTATAATCTCAATGACAGGAAAAGGCCAACCGGTTCCATCTGCCATATCGATCACAAGATCTCTAAACAAATTCTCGCTAGCAAAGGTGATACTAAATACGTCATCTCCTTCCGGTTTAAAATCAGATATAATTGCAACGCCATTTCTCAACTGCACATAGACTTCTAAACCTGTATCTCTGAATTTAAAAAGAACGATATCCGTTCTGGCAGAACAATTTTCAGCAATGTACATTGCCGGCATGATCTCGAATACCTGTCTCATTCGAAAGGAATAGACAAGTTCATGAATGTCTTCAGGCTGCAATTTCAGTTCGATTATCCCACTCAATTCCAAAGCAAACATTTTATAATAGTTTTTCGCAAGTCGAAGTGATGTAGCGTCGCCAAGAGCAGTCAAGGCTTTTGTTTTCAATTGTCTGGCTTGGTCGTTGTCTGGTTTTAATTCGAGAGCATAGGAAGATAATTCAAGCGCCCATTGATTATCCCCGGATTTCAATGCTTCCCTGGCTTTTTCAACAAGACTACTTACACTACCGGCTATTTCCTTCATTCTTTTTGCTTTTTCTTGTAAGGCATTGGAAGAAGTTCTGCTGGATCTCCACTAAACCAGCCGAGGAAAAGCTGAAACACGCCTTTGACAGAGAAAGCAACGACACCATAACATTGCTGCAGGTATGGTAGATCAGCCAAATGTTGTGGTAGTTTAACCATCTCCACTACTTTATCTGGGTAGTAACCCTTGTTTATGTACCTTAACGCCTGATCATGGACATACTGTATTGCATCTCGGTAATTAGTCAGGTATTCCTGAATTTTTGCCTTTCCCTGTACCGGGTAATGATGACTAAGAACGAGGTATTTAGGTTTCAAGTCTGCAATCTTTTGAACAGATGAATACCAGAATTTTGGATCTCTCATTGGTGTTCCTCTAATAGCATACAGATTTGGAAAAGCAAAATAGAAAGTATCGCCAGCAAAAAACATTTTCCATTCAGGAACCCACATTCCTATCTGGTCATTGCTTTCGCCTGGAATCTGCATGAATACTACATCCAATCCTGCAAACAAATTTCATAAACAATTATCTTTCTATTTTAACAAACATGTCATGTAGTTAATGTTGTTGGTATTATGTTTAACTTTGCATCAGCAATTTTTCAGGTATTCAAAACGAGAAAAAAGTTATTAATATCTAAGGAATGATTAAGAACTAGTTCCTGTTTACGTGTGATTTGGGAATGTTAATTATGACCAGCTGTGTACTAGAGCGACTTTTTGTAAGGTTGTAGCCTAACCAGTCAGTATGCCTCAGAGAAGCAAAATTCGCACCCAGTCCATGAACCTTACACCTAGTGAACATGTTGATATTCTATGCTCCTAATTGCAAACATCAGACGAGGAAGCAATATGCTAATTTTTAAATCTAAAATTGACCCTACAGAGGTTTGAACCCACGACTTGTCGCACTCGAGGCGGATAAATACCACTAGTCCACAGAGACCTCTGAAGTTATTTGGGACTAGATGCGTATTTTTTTTTACCTCACATCAACAATACTTTTTAAACTTTCGTGACTCGATACAACCAATAAGGCTAGCGAATATGGAAAGCTTGAGACGATCGGTTTTATTTCGGCAATACATAATTGCGGTCCCGATTAAGGCAATTGTAAATTTAAAACCTTAATTTTGTTTATTCAAGATTTAAAAATAACACATTTTAATTTCAATTTTGATTGTATTATTTTAACGTTACATTACCTGCAACTTTTGCCTTAACAGTTGGTTTGTCAACAAATTTGTTTGGCGTGACAAATCCTTCCTCGGCTTTTACGTTGTTCCCGAATTGCCTGCTAGCACGCGTGGCCCTGATGGCAAATGCATACGTTTTAAACTGTTCTATGGTATCTAATAGTTTAATATCTGCCCAGATTTCTGGTGGATTTTCTGGGTCTTCTACAAATACCTACAAAACAAAATTTAATTATCTAAAACTTAAAATAGATTTTATTGATATATAGGCATGTAAAATTTTCCGCTTGTATCCGAAGCAGGATAAAGCTTGTATTTCAGGGCGTTCATTTTAAATCCGTTTTCTATCCCATCATGCATTTTTGTAAAGCCTTTCTGTTTAACTTTACCGGTTTGTTTCCTTTCGTCCGTCCATGTTTTTCCTGTTTTTTTTTAGCCAATCACGAGAAGAGAAAGTTTATTGATCTTTTTTATTAATCTCAAAATTTTGTGTACTCATGAAATTGTGCAAGTATGTGTTATGGTCTTCGATGTACTAGGGCGAACTCAGGGCAACTTTAAATTTTGGCTAGATGCTAGCTTATCGAGTTAGTATGAGGAAGACAATTATACCACTACATCGGTCTATTATCATTCCACCAGGCGAACTATTCAAAATCCTGTCCATTTTATTCCAAGCGCCAGTGGAGATAGCACTTTCTTCTATTTTAAAGTCATATATAACAAGGTCGGTGTTTGAACCCAGGTATCCCTGGTAGATATCATGGATTGTTGCCCAGTGAAACTATTTTGCGTTTGAAGTTCAATTGCTGAAGGTTGTTATTTTAAAATTGAAATTTTATATTAAAATCCTTACTGGAACTTCGGATTCTACAAGTAGTAATGAACTGGATTGAAAAAAAAATGACAACCGAATGCATTAATACAATATTTTTCGGTAAGACCTGTTATGCGATCTGCATAAATTGGCGACTTACGAACATAACTGGTCAATTTGGTTAACAGAAAACGCATCATATAACGGTACCGATTAAGCGAACATAAATTTTAATCAAAATTATTAAATACTATCAAGATTTAGACTGGAATCCAATTACCTTTGCACCCATTATATGGTCATGGTGATAATGAGTGTATACAATTGTTTTTACTGGTTTTGTTGAAATCTTTCGGAACTCCTCGAAGATCTTTTTTGAAGCATCTACACTTTCCGTTACGTCCACTATAATAAGTCCATCCGGTGCAATCACCATTATGCTATTTCCTAATGCATATCCAATGGCAACATAAACATTCTCCGTTACCTAGAACAAAAGATCTAAGTTTGATTAATTCGATTATATATGATAAAGGTACGATTTGAACATCTAATTCGAGTATCGATGGAGATTTCGGAGTGTGTATTCAGGCCCGTCATGTACTAGCGCGCACATTTGAAGCAACTTTCTGCTAAGGTGCTAGCTCTCCAAATCATTATGATACGAACAAGAACCACGCTTTTAGCTCGTTTTTCTGCCACGAGGTATTATCCAGTTGACATTCTGCCCCCTAATCCCGAGCACAAGTCGAGGAAGCAGTATCTCAAACCTGACTAGGGCTCGAACCAACGACCTCTCTCTCTCTCTCTCTCTCTCGCAGCGGACGATCTACCAAAAAGTCACCCGGTCGGTCAAGTTAAATATATTTAATGAAGATATACAGATTAACGTTACTGTATTTGTTTTTCGTTTACATAATACATACCTTTTCAATATGTTTTTGAGCTATTAACGTGCAGTCAGCTTCATCAGCAGCCAAGGAAGGACGTATCCCGGCGGACCAAAGGCAAACAAAATAAACAAACCACGAATTCTTTATAAACATCTTCATATTTATCCACAATACCATCACAACACTGAAATATATAAAAATATTTGACGCATTAGAACCTGTATATTTAAAATCATTAACAGGACATGATAAATATGAAACGTATTGACAAATTGTCTTTAAATCAATTCTTCTTTTGGTTGAAATATGAAGGAAAATAAAATTCAAATAAAACAAAACAAAATAAAATAAAATAAAAAGTAAGAAAAAAAGAAATTAAAAAAAAAAAAAAAAAATTTAAAAAATCTTAAAAATCAAGACAAGTTGGTAATTATGGCAGGTTTTACTGTATTAAAGTTGTAGTCCTTGTTCTGACACACGAATACTATTAAATGTCACATTACAAAAACATTTTAAATTATCATTTCCCTCCTGTCAGGTGTTAACGATATCGATACGTGTGCAACAAACATGCATGTTCAAAATACAGACAATTTGGCCACACACCCCACAAATATATGTTAACAATTTTATCTCATTTAAATATAAAAGAAGCTGCAAAAATACAAGAATAATCAAAACCTGAATGGTAACCAAATAAATTATGTTATATAGGGATTGAGTATCATATAATGATGTTTTTCAATCATATAATGATGTTTTGCAATCATATAATGAAGTTTTGCAATTATATAATGATGTTTGAATATAATATAATTATGAGAGTACAATATGGCATTATTATTATTATTATTATTATAGTTATTATTATTATTGATTTTATTATTATTATTATTATTATTATTATTATTATTATTATGATGATGATGATGATGAAAGTTATAAACTTACATGAATTATATGCTGACAGAATTTGACAGTAAAATAAATGTGTTAAAAATTGAATTTTTTAATTCCCGATTTTTCATAAAGCATAACCTTCACACACACACACACACACACACACACACACACACACACATATTTTGCATACATTTTGATAAATAAAGAAATTTGTATGTTTTCACTATTTTTTAATAATGATCATGTCTCATAAGTCTTGTAGGCTGGATAGCATGAGATTTTATTTTTGTATCGTATATGTTAATATTTTTTATGGCATGTGACGCGTTAAGAAATATACTGTAGAAAAATGAAAGAAAAACATAATTTGAAAAAAAAAAACATGTTAAAGCTGTTGTCATATGACTTGATAATCTCGACGCTAATCGAAGCGCTGTTTGGATAGTCTGCGAGTATTGGTGTCAGAGCACTTCATAGCTGACCACTCAATATCCTGCTAGATGTATTAGCTTGATGATTGGTCTATTAAACGGCATTATTCAATTGTTTATAATTGCTTTTAATAATAATAATAATAATAATAATAATAAAGATAATAATAAAGCTAAAACAACTGTAAAATAAAAATAAATAAGAGAATATTATTAATAATAATGCCAATTATTATTTATTATTATTATTATTATTATTATTATATTAATACTATTGTAATTGTTTAAGATTTGTTTTAAACCATTATAACTGTAAAATTGAGTTTTACGTTTGAGCAAAAGAACTGGATATAAATTTGCATTATTTATATTTATTTCCGTAAAAACGATGTTATTCCATAAATATGCAATGTATTTTTTTCAAAAAAATTAAATGAAATAAAAAAAATAAATAGATAATAAATAAATAAATAAATAAATAAATATAGCTAAAGCGTTTAGGGACAATTAAGAATACAGTGCACTGTTAATCTCCGTATATTGCCTACCTTGTATCCTTAAAACAATGTACTTGGACATCAGTGATCTGTACATATTGCGCTGTTTTTGTCTCTGTTAATTATATATATATATATCTACTATAACAGATGCTTGAGAAATGTAGCTCCGTAATAATTAAAAAATTATCATCATTACCCATCTTACCAACACCGGTCAAAGGCCGCATTGCGGTTATTTTTGATAAAGAAATTATTTTATATTTGATTGGTAATTGATAATAATAAAGTCCTATAAGGTTAATTTGCATCAAAATAGAAGTATATATATAACAAATACCTGCTAAACTTTGATATGCCATATGTGCACATTTCGAAAAATCATTCCTCATCAGTGACACTATGGGCCGAAAAGTTTGATAGATAAAAACATAAGCTAAACAGTTTAAAAATAATTAATCTAAAGTATGAACGTAAAGTAAGTTTTCTTTTGATGAACGGAATTTGATGTATTTGTTCTTTTAGAAGCCATCTAACGTAATAAAATGTAACTGCGACACAAGCTAACTTGCTCTTGGTGATTTAAACACTGCGAAATGGGTATTTCTGCAGGAATAAAGTTATGATATAATAGACTTCGATGAATCTGTGAACTTAAATGTGACATTCCTTTTTTAAATTAATTATTTTTTCTTTACTTAAGATATATTTTAAACTGATCATAGCCAATGTTGTGTGCTAAATTGTAAAGCAAACGGATAAAATGATGTATCAACTTGGATGATTCTTCTCTTTTTTCACTGTATTTTTTTTGTTTGGTTTTGTATTGTATTTAAATCTTACAAAATTCAATGTTAAAATGCAAATGCCTATTGTTTCAGAATTTATATAAAACCGATCTGTTAGCTTAATTTTAAAAAACAATCTTGCAAAAGGGATATCAAGATCCAACTTGCATATAAAAATATTACAATTTTCGGATTAAAAATGGTATTTTTTCTTATGATAAAAAACTAAGAAATAAACAAAGTAGAATCTTTCTAATGTCAAAACTCTCCAGTTTATCTGCTTCATAAAAAGTCATTGTTGTAGTGCTGTGCAAATTTCCTTTTGAGGTGAAAAATATTTTTTTTGTTTTTGTTATTTCAAACCAAGTTCAAATATATGGTACCAAGGACATCTTGTTATGAATACCAGCAATTGTAATTGTTTGTCTTGATGATTTTAAAGTGTACTACCGGTAATTGACAAATACTGGTTATCGCTGGCATTGATATCACTTTGTGATATTTTCTCGGTAACACTAGTTATTGAAAGTTTCTATTGTGACATTTGATATTTCAAGTCCAATGTTGGTGAAAGAGGCAATTTTCAAGAATGACTTCTTGGTCGTAGTTGCTATTGACAACATGGATTATTGGATAATATTATTATTGCCAGTTTCTGTCCTGATGACATTTGCTTACTGCCAACGGAATGATATTATGCCATCGGCTATAACAAAAAAAAAAAAATTTTTTTGGCGCCAAATTTAAGAGACTTTAAATTATTGTGTCAGAGGCTATTTCTAGGCAATGTACATGAAGTGCGAGTGTGCGTACACATCGCTTTTACCATGCATCAAACAATGTCAAATATATGATCCTGATCGCAATGTTAATTACGAAACATGAATTCTTAAACTGCATATGTTAGAATTCAAGTTAATCTATAAACTTAAAATGTGACACAAGATTTAATTTATTTTTCAAGATAATTAATGCCACTTTATCTTTAAAATATCTTAAACATATAATAGGCTAAACAATATGGTGACTTGTGACGTAAATTGATAAAATCAAGTATCAGCTATAAACGATTCTTATTTAATCATTTGTTTTAAATTCTGTATTTAAAATCGGACAAGACTAAACGAAAAATGGAAAAATATCTTTTGTTTTTTTTAGAATTGTTAGCGTCATTTTTGTACCCAATTCAACAACATGGAATAACTACGGAAGCCCTTGAGGGATATTTTAGTTACTTCATATTGCCTAGTTGTTATTCTTTTTTAGGTATTTGTTATTTGTGATACCTTATTTGTTTATAGATTCTTAAGTGCAGTAACCCTTGGCGTTTTTGAGGCTGAAATGGACGTAAGCAGGAGAGAAGATGAGTCGGTATATAGTTTATTTAAAAATTTATTACAAAGAAGAATTTGTCGTAACTAAAATGTCACTTAAGGGCTTTCGTAGATATTATCATTCGACTTGACAAAAACTTAAAAAATACTCTATATACACATATATATTAAATGTTGTTTTTTTGTGTAGATAATCAGTGAATAAATTATTATTAAATTGGTGTCAGAAAAAATATTATATTTTTCTATCAGAAAATATACCATGTATCAAAATGTTCAGCCGCCTTAAATTTTGAATTTTTTTTAAAGTAAGGTTTGTTCCCTTATGCAAAGCATTCCTTAGCTGAATTTGGATTCATATAGTTTTGGAACTTTAAAGTTTGGAACTGATAATATTTTAAATAATATGATAACACAATATGACTCATATTTGTTGTTTAATGTACTTACATGTATATTAACTCCTCATTTACGCCTATTTCAAATATAAATATATAAAAGTCCCTTTATTCCCTTTTTTGTATGAACTTCGCTATATTTAAAGCTCAATATTATGAATGGGACAGATTATAGAAGTCCCCTTTGACTAAATTACAATTTGATCAGAAAAAATTGAAGGAAACCTCAAACGTTCGTGTCAAAAAGAATTAAGTTTCCCAAAAAAGTCAGTTGTCATAAGAAAACATTACATAATTATCGAATGAAATTCAAGAAAACGTAAATTATATAAATTTCGCAATTACTTTTGCAGTTAAAGGTGTGGCAATTAATGTCATCTATAATCAAGATCTTACTGATTAAAAACTCAGTGAATAACTAGATATTAAGATGACAGTTAAAATGCAAAAACAGGTGCAATAAAAATGGCTTATTTAAGATTCTTTCACTCACCACTCACTTGGAGCGAATCAGTTCCGAAATGATGAAAAAATAGTAATAATAAAAAATATATATTTCTGGCCAGCAAACTGACAAATTTTCTTGTGCTAGTATCTGTCTCAAGTTGAATGCAAACCTAGATGTTTGTGTTTAAGACAACTTGGTGGTCACTCTTTGCTCCCTTTGTTATGAACTTATCGACTTTTAATTGCCATTTACGTTAAATAACTCCGTATCAATGTTTAAATTAATTATTTTTATAAAGCAAAAATAACTACATAAAACTAATTGGAATGGGTTTGTTTATGTTCTATGCATTTAAAATTTATGTGATTAAGTAAGTGTTTTGGACAAAGTAGAGACTTTACAACCCCCCCCCCCCAAAAAAAAAAAAAAAAAAAAAAAAATTATTCACTTCCGCTAAGAGTTGGAGTATAAGTTTTGATTTCACAATTTAAACAAGACAAATGTACTAATAACAAAAGAGATTAGTCTTTTCAGTTTAAGTTAGTACCCTTAGATGCTGTCATTCAAATGATTCTCAATTCAGATGCAGAGAAAATATATAATTAAAATAATACGGTGGCAAATAGGTGACATAAAAATATACGGGTGCTCAAGCATAAACTTATCACTTTTGCAAGCTCACGCTATAACCTCTGCTTTTTTACACAAGAACTTTCGCGTGCGCATGTAACAAAATTAAGTGTAAGCACGCGGCACCTTTCGCGTAAGCATGCAGTTTTTTCTTGTTAGCACGCAATAACCGTCGAATGCGCATGCAATAACTTTAGCATCCGGGAAATTTTGGAGAGCAGTATAATTTTATAATCGCTGTGTTGCCGTAAATTACTCTATCTCAATTTTTTCCCAAGAAAGAAACTGCTTCTTGATCATTTATGGTTATTTGTGAGTATATAAAGACATTACCGGCATTATGCAACCACTTTAAGTGTTGAGATATTTGTAATATAGATTTTGATTTGATTTCATTTGATTGAATAGGATTTTACATCCCAGTCAAAATTATTTCACTGGTATTGAGACTTCACCAGCTTTAGGTGAAATTGCAGCATTTTATACCTTTTCAGTGAGCTTATGGCAATTTGCAGGGATGGTTTTTTATATGTCGTGACATGGGGCATCGGTTTTAAGAGCTCCTTTAAATGACCCCGTTGCTTGCAGTGCTTAGAGAAGGACAGACACTACCTATTTTCGAGTAATGATCGGAACCTGAACTCCAATATATAAACAAGAAACAAACATGCCATATCATTGTATACTATGTGGTCGGAAGAAACCTGTGTATAATTGTGTACTACGTGGTATTATGCGTGCAATGTGGTTGGAAGAAACAAACATGTGGTATCATTTTTGCTATGTGGTCGGGAGAAACATGTTATATTACTGTCGGCTATATGATCGGAATAAACAGACATGTGGTATCATTAAAGCTATGTGGTCGAAAGAAAAAACATATTGTTCTATTGTGTGATATGTGGCCGGAAGAAACCAACATATGGAATCATTGTTTGCTGTGTGGTCGTAAGAAAATTACATTTGGTGTCATTGTGTGTTGTGGTTGGAAAAAAACATGTAATATCAATGTGTGCAATATGGTCAGAAAAAAGCATGTGTTATCATTGTGTGCTTTGCGGTCGGAAAAAACATGTGGTATTATTGTGTGCTATACGGTCGGAAGAAACATATGGTATCATTGTGTGCTATCCAGCGGGTGAAATGTGTGGTATTATTGTGTGCTATGTTGTCAGAAGAAACGTGTAGTATTTTTGTGTTCTGATTGGTCGGAAGAAACATTTGGTATCATTTTGTTCTGTTGTATTTTGACTTTAACCTTTCACAGACGTTAAAAAACGACCTTAATATACATTACAGACTCTAGATTGTGTGTTACTTTTGACAAAGACTGTAATACACTTTTGTCATATGTAAAAGCCAATCCCAAATTTATACTTTGACCCCATTGTGTTGCTTTTAATGTGGTGGCTACAACTTATAATATCTGCAAAAGAGGCTAACGAATGACACTACATCTTACGTCGTTATAATATGCATAATAATGCAAATCAATTTCTGTCTGTACTGATTGTAATTTTTAACAATTTTTAAGCTTAAATGTCGTTAATCTATGCTTTACGAGAGAAAGGTATAAGAATGCAAATTAATTTCTGTCTGTACTAATTGTAAATTGTAACAAATTTAAGCTTAAATTTCAAGTGTCATTAAGCCATCTGTTAGCACGAGCTTAAAGATGGCGGAAGGAATGTTTAAAGAAGGTCCAAAAGGGTTTAAAGTTGCCAATGTTATTATCAACCTTTCATTCTCATTAAATAACCATCTTTAAGAACATACTCAGGCATCTAAAGCCTGTATTCAAAGTAATGAAAGTTGCAATTCTTCCTCGTGAAAAGCTTTGATGATAACACTGTTCATGTTGTTGCTGTAACAAACTGCTATTGGAAAAATTTGCCTAAGACATCATAATTCAACTTGTTATATAAATGACGAATTTAATGACATATTGGAGGCCATGTAATTATGCTACGACTATAAATATTTTGGAAGACAAATCACTCACTTTTCGATCAAGGTCAGTAACTTTTCTACAGTATTTATAATATTTTCATTCTAAGGCGAAATAAAGCGGCGTCCCTACCAACATTAGTTGGTAGAAGAAAATCCTGAGTCTCTATATAAAAAATGTTCTGACCTTACTATCATCCTGCAGGCATAAAATGTTGGAGGAGGCTGCGGTGGGAAGATTTTCGGACTAATAAGATACCTATATTTTATACAAGCACCTTGTATAGAGAATTTGTTTTCAATCCACAATTTATTACTTCAGGGTGCTATTTCTCATGAAAAATTGTGTTAGTTAGTTAAGATTTTTAGCTAAGGAAAATTTAAATGTAAAATATGTTGTTGTATTTTTATCAATCGGACAGAATAAAATGTATTGTTGTTGCAAACTAAGCTAAAAAAAAACAACAATTTATTTATTGGAATTGATGACACATTTATTCATGTATTTGGAAAGAATCATTTCGTTAGATTTGATTGGCTTATACATATTATGCTGTTTTTGCATTCATGTACCAATCAAAACAGTGCATTATCTCTGAGAAACGGCTCATCGTAAAAGGTGTTTCAAATTGTATTTGGGAGGCTATAATCTCAATGACGGGAAAAGGCCAACCGGTTCCATCTGCCATATCGATCACAAGATCTCTAAACAAATTCTCGCTAGCAAAGGTGATACTAAATACGTCATTTCCTTCCGGTTTTGAATCGGATATGATTGCAACGCCATTTCTCAACTGCACGTAGACTTCTAAACCTGTATCTCTGAATTGAAAAAGAACGATATCCGTTCTGGCAGAACAATTTTCAGCAATGTACATCGCCGGCATGAGCTCGAATAACTGTCTCATTCGGTAGGAATAGACAAGTTCATGAATATATTCAGGCTGAAATTTCAGTTCGATTATCCCACTTACTTCCAAAGCAAACGTTTTATAATAGTTTTTCGCAAGGGTAAGCGACGTATTGTCGCCTAGAGCAGTCAAGGCTTTTGTTTTCAATTGTCTGGCTTGGTCGTTGTCTGGTTTTAATTCAAGAGCAAAGGAAGATAATTCTAGCGCCCATTGATTATCTCCGGATTTCAATGCTTCTCTGGCTTTTTCAACAAGGCTACTTACGCCACCGACGAGTTCCTTCATTCTTTTGGCTTTTTCACTGTAAGGCATTGGAAGAAGTTCTGCTGGATCTCCACTAAACCAGCCGAGGAACAGCTGAAACACGCCTTTGACAGAGAAAGCAACAACACCATAACATTGCTGCAGGTATGGTAGATCAGCCAAATGTTGTGGTAGTTTAACCATCTCCACTACTTTATCTGGATAATAACCTTTGTTTATGTACCTTAACGCCTGATCATGGACATACTGTATAGCATCTCGATAATTGGTTAGGTATTCCTGAATTTTTGCCTTTCCTTGTACCGGGTAATGATGACTTAGAACGAGGTATTTAGGTTTCAAGTCTGCAATCTTTTGAACAGATGAGTACCAGAATTTTGGATCTCTCATTGGTGTTCCTCTAATAGCATACAGATTTGGAAAAGCAAAATAGAAAGTATCGCCACAAAAAAACATTTTCCATTCAGGAACCCACATTCCTATCTGGTCATTGCTTTCGCCTGGAATCTGCATGAATACTACATCCAATCCTGTAAACAAATATCATTAACAATTAAGTTTCGGTTTAAACAAACATGTCATATAGTTATTGTTGTTGTTATTATGTTTCATGTTGCATCAGCAATATTTCAGGTATTCACGACGGGGTCAATGTTATTAATATCTATTGAATAATGTGAGAACTAGTTCGCGTATTCGTGTGATTTGGGAGTGTATATTATCAACCGCCGTGTACTAGTAAACTCTGAGGGCGACTTTTTGGTAAAGTGCTAGCTCACCGAGTCAGTATGCAACAGACAAGCAAAATATTCCTCCAGTCAATTAACCTTGCAGGAATGGAACATGTTGCTATTCTATTCTCCTAATGCAGGGCACAGGACGAAGAGGCAATATCTCAATTTTTATGTTTGACTTGGCCGGGGTTACCACTTTCGGGTATCATTTGTATTCTTAAATTGTTTGAGACTATTTGCATGTTGTTACACGTTATAACTTAAACTTTAGTGACATGATAAAATCAATGAGGTCAACAACCAGATCGGTTTTATTTCGGTAATATACAATTGCGCACTTGTTCAAGTTAAGTAAGCTTTGGTTTATAAATTGAAATCCTTAAGTTTGTTGAAGATTAAAGATTTCAATAAAACACATTAAAAATTCATTTTTGATTGTATTAGTTTAAACGTTATATTACCTGCAACGTTTGCCTTAACAGTTGGTTTGTCAACAAATTTGTTTGGAATAACGAATCCTTCCTCGCCTCTTGCCAGTCCGTTTCCAAGCCCACCATTAGAGTCTGGAACATAGTTCCCAAATTGCCTGTTAGAGCGCGTAAACCTAATGGCAAATGCATACGTTTTAAACTGTTCTATGGTATCTAATAGTTTAATATCTGCCCAAATTTCTGGTGGATTTTCTGGGTCCTCTACAAATGTCTATAAAACAAAATCTAATTGTCAATAACTTTAAACTATACGAAATGTGCACATCTGGCACATCAAAATTTAACTGGTATTTGTGTTATATATTTATATGAGTTTTTAGTATGTAGAAACAGGATAAGGTTTGTGTTTTAGTGCGTTTATTTTTAAATCCGTTTTATATGCTACGTGTTTCCTGAAAGAATTTTTTTAGCTATTCACGAGAATAGCAAGTGTATTTATATATTTTCATTTAAAAATGTGTGTATGCTTGTGGTTTTGCAAGTCAGTATTATGGTCATCGGTGTACTCAGGCGAACTCATGCCGACTTTAATTTTTGGCTATGTGCTAGATTATCGAAAGCGTTTATACAATATTTTTCGGTAAGTCCTATTATGTGATCTGCGTTTATTTGCGACTTACGAACAAATATAAAAAGTCAATTTGGTTAACAGTAAACGCATCAAATAACGGTAGCGATTAACCGAACATGAGATTTCAATCAAATTAAACAGATAATATCAAGCTTTAGACTGAAATTTACCTACCTTTGCACCCATTATATGGTCATGGTGATAATGAGTGTATACAATTGCTTTTACTGGCTTTGTTGAAATCTTTCGGAACTCCTCGAAGATCTCTTTTGAAGCATCTGCAGTTTCCGTTACGTCGACTATGATAAGTCCATCCGGTGCAATAACCATAATGCTATTTCCTAATGCATATCCAATGGCAACATAAACATTCTCTGTTACCTAGAATAAAAAAAATGTGAGTTTGATTTATTTGATCATATATAATGAGGCTGCGTTTGAAAATCAAATTCCCGATCGAGTGTGTGTGGAAATTTGCGATTATGTATTCAGGCCTGTTGTGTACTACCGCAAACCCGAAGCGGCTTTTTGCTAAGGTGTTAGCTCACAAAGTCAGTATGCTAAAGACAAGAACCACGTTTTGACTTCTTTATTTTGTCACTAGATAATATCTAGTCGATAATTTTCTAACACCAATCTCAAGCACCAGGCGAGGAATCAGTATCTCAAACCCGACTTGGTCTCGAACCAACGACTTTCCTCTCTATCAGCCCCCGCTCTAGCCATCAAGTGACCAAGCCGGTCAGGTTAAATATGAGATTGACTCTGCTTTATTTTTTTTTTTTGGTTTACATAATACCTTTTCAATATGTTTTGGAAACTCTAACGTGCATTCGGCTTCACCAGCAGCCAAAGAAGGACGTATCCCGGCGGACCAAAGGCATACAAGATACACAAACCACGGATTCTTCATAAACATCTTCATATTTTACCACAATACCATCAAAACACTGAAATATATGAGAATATCTGACGCATTAGAATCTGTATGTAGAAACCGTCCTACAGGACATGATAAATATAGAACTTAGAATAAAAAAAAAATTAAATAACTAAAATAAATAAAATAAAATAAAAGTAGGTACATTAAAATTAAAACACTGGTCGTAATCGACAGATTGGTCATTATGGCCAACTGTAGCCTCTGACTCACGGTACTATTGAATAGGTCAAATTACAAAAAAAATAACATTTTCTTCTTGTCAAGTCTAACGATATCAATACATGTGCAACAAACATGAATGTTCAAAATACAGACGACTTGGAAACACACACACACACACACACACACACACACACACGGATGTGTTTCAAACATATAATGATGTTTGCATATAATATAACGAAGGGATAATATAATTTTGATGATACTAAAGATGATAATAATAATAATTATAATGGTAATAATAATAATAATCGCATGAATTCATTATTAATAAGAATTATATTTATTTGGGTATCCATTCTGATATAGCGATGACAACTTAATTTATTGTTTTATAATAATAATAATAATAATAATAATAAAAGTAATTTAAGTTCTATGCTTACTTTAATTATATGCTAACAGAATGTGACAGTAAAATAAATGTGTTAAAACCGGAATTTTTTAGTTCGCAAATTTTTTGTAACCTTCAATATTTTTTAACTTTCAATTTTGTTTTATATAAAAATCTGTTGTATATGTTTTTGTTTGTTGTTTAAATGCCAATAAAATGATCAGTCTATAAAACCACATTATTGAATTGTTTAAAATTGCTTTTAATAATAATAATAATAATAATAATAATAATAATAATTAAACAATTATAATATAACAAGTTAAAAATGATAATATCAAAAATAAAAAAATATTAATAATAATATTAATAATATGACAAATAAATTATAATTAATACTTTTTGAATTATATTACATGCATTTTAAACTATTATAATTATAAAATTGAGTTGACAAATTATTTCAAATTACGTTTGAGCAAAATTATCATTTTGCTGGATAAAATTGCATTAAAAAATATAAATTTCCGTAAAACGGTATTATTCCATGAATATGCAATGTTATGTCTTCAAAAAGAAAAAAAAATAAAAATAAATAAATAAAAATAAAATAAATTAATTAATAGTATAAATAAATAAATAAATAAATTCAGCAAAAGCGTTTACGGGAAATTAACAATACAGTTCGTCGATAATCTTCATATTTTGCCTACCTTGTCTCCTTGTACTAAACCTTAGACAGCAATGTACTGGGGCATCAATGGTCTGTAGATTATGTGCTGTATTTGTTTTTGCTATTTTTATACACACTCATTAACAGATGCTGGAGAATTAATTTAAAACTTATCATTATTGCCCATCTTACCACCACCGGTCAAAGGCCGCACTGAGTTTATTTTTGATAGAAAAAATAATCTAATATTTTATTAATAAATGAAAATAATTTAAGTTCTATAAGGTTAATTTGCATCAAAATAGAAGTATCAGAAGTATCAAAGATAAATACCAAGCTCATTTCAAAAATGTGTTCTTAATTAGATCGGATATTAAAGTACTTGTTCTATAAAAAGCTTACGTAAAAGTATGTAACTGTAATACAAGCTATCGCCAAAAAAACTTATTCTCGGTAATCTAAAGACTGCAATATATGTATATGTTTTTTTCCTACTTTCATGTGTTGAACTTTTGTGGAAATAAAGTTGTGAGTTTTTAAACTGCAACTGATATAGACTTTGAATAATTTGTGCACTGAGATGTGAGAAAAAAAAAGATTTTTTTTTTTTATTTTTATTTTTTTTATACTGATTATTCATTTATTTTAGACATATTTAAACTGATAATTATAGATAAAGTGGTAAAATACACAAGGAGTTGTGATGAATTGTGACACAAACGAATAAAATGATGCATCAACTAAGATGATTATTTTTTACTGCAGTTTATGTTTTGTTTTGTAATGTTTTTAAATCTTACAAGATTTAAGAAAAAATGCAAATGCCTTTTGTTTTTCAGAACTGATATAAAACCTGTCTGTAACGTCATTTTTACAAAAATCTTGCAAAAAAATAATATTAAGATTCAACTCGTATATGAATAATATTATAATTTACTTATTGTAATGGTATTTTTTATATGTTAATCAACGAAAAAATAAATAAAAGAAGAAACTATTTAATGTCGAAACTATCCAGTTTATTTGCTTAATTTAAAAATGATCGTTGCTCTGATGTGCAATTTTGTTTTGGGTAAGAAAGTTATTGAACTTTGAGGTTTTTTTTTTTTTTTTTTTTAAAAATTCAAATTATTGATACCAAAGACGCTTTGTCATACCAACTATTGTAATTACTTGTATTGATTATTATTAAAGTGTAGTACCATTGATTGCTAAGTACGGGTTATTTCTGACACTGACACTTTTTTGGGATAAAAGGTTATTCTAAACACTTCTCGTTAACAATCTGTATTAAAAGTGTTCATTGTTACGTTTGAAATCTTAAGTAGGAAATTGTCTTTTTGCACCGACTATAAGAAACTGCAACTTATTGTGTCAGCGGCTTTTGCAAGGTATAACAATGTACTACTGGCCAATAATTTTTTGACACACTTTTTTTCTTATAATTTCCTTCATCCAAATCTTTCCTCATAAAAAACAGTAAGTCTGAATTTAATAAAAATGATCTAACCAAATTCCAGCTTTAAATGAAAAAAAAACTTCTTTGAATTTTTCTTTACATAAAAAAGTTTTTGGAAAGAATTTGAAATATAATAATTACAATGTTCCAAATTGGCCTTACCCAAGATTATATGAGGGTATTTTAAGGTTAATAAAGGTCAAATGAATTAATATGCATATCACATTCCCTTACTACATGATGTTTAATTACAAGAAATATGAAAAATAAATCGATGTCCAAAGATAAAACAAATATGGGCCGTGCTCCAGGAAAACTAAGCTTATTGACAAAATTATCGATTTTGGGTTTTTTATATTTTAGGATACTACAACAAAAATGATATCAAAAGACGAAAACCTTCCGTTCCTACTCATTCTTCTTTTCGAGATATGAGACTTTAAACATCCATGTTGATGAAAACCGATTTCCGTGATTCCGTCAAATATGACGTTATTTTGACGTTAAAAAAGTCAATTTTACAGTTGTTGGTAGGTTGATAAGAAAAGTTGTTTTGTAATATCACGTAACATTTTCTTTTCAATATTTACTATTTCTTGTATGAATATATGACAATTAACATTAAAAGGTAACATTTTTAAAATCTCGAGTGATTTAGTGAATTTACTAGTGTCTCAAAATAAAAATCACAAAAAATGTTTTACTCCAGTATTGAAATTTTCATTAGTTAAAACACATAATAACCATTCTGGACAAGATAATCCAAATGTAACATATAATATTTATGTTCAAAATCACTCCAAGTATTATATTGCTTCTTCAACTGGTAGTGGGCATGTAATATCTTTGTAGGCCGGTCTCACATATGGTCTGACGCTAGAAAATAAATATTGTTGGCGATCTCTGCTTAGTCAAGCTGGGTAAATAACTTCTGGTAGAGCTTCGGATCCAATGTCTATTTCCGGTTTCTTTATGTCTATTTTCTCTTCTAGTGTATCACGATTTCTTTTTACCGTTACTATGTATGGCTCGTCAACCAAAAGTATTGGCATTTTCTAATAGGAAAAAAGAAGAGCGTTTTAATATAATAGAAACAGATCAACAGCATGTAAAACAAACATTTTCTAAATAATATCCAAAGTAAATAATTTCCAATACGCAAGTGTGCACTGTTCAATTTGCTTGATATAATTATTGCACATGTTTATGATCACATTCAAAACATGGACCGCTACAGTAACTCAGTTGGTAGAATGCTTGTACCGTAATTGGTTGTGGGTTCTATCCCTGGCCGGGTATGGCCAAAGACTTGAAATTGGGTAGTGACTGTTATTTTGCCAAGCACTCGGCATTACGAAATGAAAGTCACGGTTCACGATAAATAACCTTGCTGTATAATGCCATCAGCGCAACGCATAGACAAAATTTCTGCACCTTATCCTATAGCCGACGACGTCTCAATATAAGTGAAATATTCATGACATGGAGTGTGGTAGGTTAAGTACCATTACTCAACTCAACTCTCATTCAAAAAATGGTATATGACATAAATCGATATTCAAACAAAATGTCAAATATTTATTACAACTTACCTAATACCCTTCATTGGACGTATAAATGTCTTTAAAAAGGTTTTCCAATCTCTCCACTGCCAAGCAGGATATCTTACTGCGGTGTTAGATCCAGCTGACTTCTCAAAAACTTTTTGTAATTGCTCAATACTATCACAGTCAGATCGGCGGCATAGCTTTTTTAATAGAAGCAAATCCACTGTCAATTAAACATCGTGAATGACCTGGCACCTGCGTCAGATATTCTTTTACTGTGTTCCGTTGTGTCAAAACTCCCAACATGAAGTACCTAATAACAAACTGGTTTTTGTTTTGAACTAAAAGAAAACAATTTTTAACTTCAATAAAATGTGATAAATTAAAAAAATAAATGCTTACATAAAAGTGGTATTTAGTATTAATTTGAGTAGAATAAAAGTTTATGCATTATTCCTGTGCAAACAAACTAACAGTCTCGGTGGCTCAAAAGTGGGAGGTTGTGGGTTCGACCCCTGGATTGGTCATCAAATACTTTAAAATACGAGATACTGTTTTATCTCCCGGCGCTTGGCATTAAGAGGAGAGAAAAAAGACTTGTTGACCCGATATAATGTGACTGGGCGGTATTTTTGTCTCTAGCTCACCGACTCGGTGAGCTAGAACCTTTAAGTCACCCCGAGTTCGTACTTGTACATGACAGGTCATAAACACCCTCGCACATATCAAGCATACACCAAACTTGCCTTGAGGATAAATAAACTTGAACAGCTGAATGAATTGCTGATAAAACAACATGACAGCGGACCTTCTATGGCTCTCTTAGTCATCAATAGTTAAAGTATCTAAGACCTTGCAACCATGTTGAAAGGAATCAAACATTTAACTGCTAATACAAATATTACCACCCATAATATAGAAATATCACAGTTTTGTATGTATGCTGTGTACTCATTATAGTAACCGTGTCAGGTTCTAGTTTTTGAATTTTTATAAAATAAAGTATTAATAAATGAAGCACATGACAACAGTATCACTTGTAACATTATAACATGCCTGGACAATTTTCAGCATAAATTGCAAAACAAAATTTTGTACCGGTTTTAGCATCACTTTCTAATGACCAATCTATCATGGATATAACAGCATTTGGTCCACTTGTCTGTGTACCATCTTTTCCGATCGTATCATGTTCATCTATTAAAAAGTTCAACTGTTTTGGAATGCCATCTTTACGAAATCCGAAGATCTGGACTTTTCTTTGTGTTATAAAATAAACTAGTTCCATTTGTGTAGCGTGGTGAGGTATAGAAACACACTGGGAAAATTCAAAAGTATGATGTTTATAATTATCCGTCTGGTCTCTAGCTTTTTGATGCATTCATTGTAGATCTCTCGTTCTTTTTGTGCAGATGTTATGTGTTATCTCATATTAGTTGTTGCTTCCAATTTTTCTGCCTTCTGTAACCGCATCAACAACAGCTTTTCTGTACTTTTGGCAGGTGGTACAGACATCATCACGAGGCGATGCAATTTTTATGTGAGGTAAACATTGTAACCAAATTCTATCAAAAGTGTCATGAATACTTAACAGAACGAACTGGTGTTTCAAGCTCTTCACAACTACTTAGGTATTTACTGTGTACAAAGATCCTTGTAGTATCACAAGGGAGATATATAGGTGGAACACTGTCTCTGCCTCTGGGTGCTGCTGGCTGTGGTATACCAAACTCTTCTGCATAGTTAGCTATAAAGTGACTAACTTTCTGGATGTCCTCAAATGTAAAAGATTTACTTGGTTTTTTGCCTGTGTTTCCATTAGAACGGAGGGTTATACCATTTTGATTTACATGCTTCACAATTTTCTCCAAAGCATATTTTCCTATGTCAAAAACTAATAAAAATGTTGCTCTACAGACTGCTTTACCGAGAAACGAGAATTGATGCCTCAACCTCTGCCGTTTTCTGCCTCTTTTTGTTGTTTCTTTATCAGAAGAATAGTCAACAAGAGTAACCATAATAAATATGTCTTTCTCTTTTATTTCCAATTCATGCATTTTAAGTATGTGTTTATATATATCACGAGGTTTATTTTTTAAATGGCAGCCATTCTTACAACCACATTCGTCATTAAAATATTTTCTAACTTTGTCAGCATCAGAATCATCTACTGGATTTCGTCGTCGTTAGCATGGTCACCATCCTCAATAACCTCATGATCGCTAGTATTTGCCTCTGGTATCAAATCTGCTGTTATATTTTCTTAAAACTGCTTAGCCCTCAAAACGCCCTCTGCTTCATCCTCTCTATTATCTGAATATTTGTTTATATCTGTGTAAGAAATTTGTGATCCTACTGGTGTAGATGATGGGGTGCGTCCGAAATGTTCCGAAAATAAACTCTCTAATTCCTAAAAATATTAAAAAAAAAAGAAATTCTAAGAAATAAAATGGTGGTATCACGTTCTCATTTTTATGACGAGTTAGGAAATTAATAATTAAAATATTTTCAATTTACTTAGTTTGTATTCTCAGATTATTCAAAGTAAAAGGAAAGAATATTTCCGTTTAAAATCCTAAAATCATAAGTGGGTGAAAAATATGACATGTGCACAGGAAACAGAATAATTTACAATCTTTAGATCCACAACTATAACAGAAATATTTATATCATTTTATTTTTAAAAAATCAAATAAATAAAGGAATTCGAACCTTCATCTAAAATATTCTACGTCAGGCCACCTATACCACTCGCCCACACGTTCTTTAATTCGAATGATGTATTATTACTTATAATGATGAAGGCTATGTGGCTGGGATCGTTGATTTTCAAGGTTTCCCGATTAGTTTTGGATATAAAAAGACGATGATCAGTGCATTTATGTAGTCAGCGACCACAAATCACCCAACCCTTCATAAAATCACAAACATTCTAACAATAACATTTAATTATTGAGCATAGCCGAGTTTACTGACAGTGAAGGTCACTTGTTGAAATAGTGAGTCGCGGTGCAATTATGTTGAATTATATGTGCAAATTTACTGAAAGAAAGAAAAAAATTGATTATACTTATCTCTAAGTCGCTATCCATTTCAGGTTATCATTTACCTTACCAAGATCAAGTTTATATATTAAAATACTGCTGAAAGTTTTGATGATTTAAATTTTCATCATGATTCTGCCATTTCCGACGAGTCCAGTAAGGTGCGCTGTTTATGACGTCAGAATTTTATCACGATTTTCTCACGCCATCGACCATGTCAATAAGCCTGGTTTTCCTGGAGCATGGCTCATATACATGTGGTTAAAACATTTGATTTTTTCAACCAGATAATTGTAGGAAAGTGTCATAAGTTAATAATTGGGTGTTCATTTTTGTTTAGATTTTTCAAGGGGTGTTCATCATAAATATTCAAATTATGTCTTTATATCCTATATGTTAAACTAAGAAGGTGCATATGGAATATTTGGACAGAGTGAATTGTTACCTTGTTGAAAATATTTGAAAATTGTTATATGTATAGAATTAAGGAAACGTTTTGAGTAAGTCTGGATTTTATGCATCCAATATTGTCAAATATGTGACCCTTATCGCACTTTAAATTGTGAATCATGAGCTCTTACAACGCAACTGATTTTTAGAAGTTTTAGATTTTTACGAAATAAAATGTGACACACTTGATTAAAAAATATTACCCTTTCTCTTAAGCATATCTTGAACAAATAATAACCTGAGTAAGTGATATCGTGATTTGTGTCGTAAATAAATAAAATCAAGTGTCAGATACGACAGTTCTTGTTTCTTCACTGCATTTTTAAATTTTGAAATAAAAATCGATCGAGACAAAACGAAAAAAAAACTTTTTGTCATTTCAGATTTGTTATTTAATCTGTTTGTTTGTGTCATAGTAGGAAGAATAGGATGTCATTAACTTTAAAATAAAAACTTATTTTAATGATAACTTTTTATGTTTATAAACTCAAGAAAAAAACAAGGTCTTTACGTTTTAATGTATTTTGTTTCGTTACCTTTGGTCAAAAATTCTGCAGTTGGTAGAGTGCTCGCTCCGTAAGTGGAAGGTCGTGGGTTCGAATCCTGGCCGGGTCTGACCCAAGACTTGAAAGTGGGTAGTGACTGTTCTTTCGCCAAGCACTCGGCATTTACAAAATGAAAGTCACGGTTTTTTCGGATGGAAACTTAAAATAAACGAGGTCCTGTGTCATGGCAGGCATGACACGATAAAGAACCCTGCTGTATAATGCCATCAGCGCATCGCACAGGCAAAATTTCTGCATTTTCGCCTATAGCCGGCGACGTCTCGATATAAGTGAAATATTCTTGACTGGGGCGTTAAACACCATTACTCAACTCAACTCTCAAAAATTCTGTTCAATATATTAAAAAATATTAAATGTGGTCGGGTCTGGCCAAGTCTTGAAAATAGATAATGACTCGCCATGCACTCGGCATTCAGATATAAAAGTCAAGGGGTCCTTCGGTGGAGACCTAAAAAACAGATGTCTTGTATCACGGCAGGCATGTCACGCTAAGGAACTCTCCTTGCACATTGTCCTAAACGCATTGCAAGGTTATGAATAAAATATTATTGACTTCGACGTAAAATCCCATTCAAACAAACAAATCTGGCAAGTAAAACATTCCTGCCCCTAAAGTCGGTGGCCGTGGTCAAACCACATCTAAAACACGCAATAGATTCACTTCAAACTTTTATAAAGGCATGTTGAATTAGCATTCCAGAAAATAAACAGAACTGCACACAACACGCAAACAACAAACAAACCACATGATTTACTGTTTCTTAAAAGCATTCAACTGATGAAAAACAACAGAAAAAGTCAGCTTAAAGGATAATCAGATATAGAAATGTTATTTAATTAAGTAATGTGAACACCTCACGCACATGTATATTTATTGTCTAATAAAAACACTTGATTAATTATATTTGAAACCAATGACCAGATTCTTTGAAGTCATTTACTGCAACAACTCCGAAATAAAATGATAAAGGATAATATTTGCCTCCGTGGAATCGGCTTAACAGGATAAAGAAGATAAAGGTAATATGTAGTGTATCTTTATATTTTATTAAAATCCAGATTCATATTCATTCATTAAACATTTTTTCTTTATATGAAATATTTCTTGGATATTTGAAATTATAAAAATATGTTCTTAAGAACTTAAAGTCCAATTAAAAAAATTACTTTCACAATCTTTGCTAAAATAATTTTCTTTATATTAATTAAAGATATTTAAAATTAAATGTTCTCAAAAATATTTTCAGAAAATTTAAAGTCTAATTCAGTTTTCAGGATCTGTTGTGTAATTGTTTTTTGAAAAGTCGATAATCACCATTTAACATGTTTAAGATTGCTCAGTTTTACAGGATATAAGCTTAAGAAAATCTGAGTTAAAGGATGTGTGATTCTGGAATTTGCACAATTGCTCGATTTTTATATGACAGTTTCTTTTTTTTTTTGTAATTCTCTTTTTTATTTCATTCAATATACATGTACAATATTCTTTGATATTATATAATTATATAGTTACAAGATATAAAACATACAATGTATAGTGAATGTTTTAAATAAGAGAAAGCAAGCGAGAGAGAGAGAGAGAGAGAGAGAGAGAGAGAGAGAGAGAGAGAGAGAGTAAAATAGAACATTAACTATATGTATGCTCTTTTATACACTTAATATACAATACATATAAAAAATGGTACATAAGTCACTTTTCAAACATATTGTAAAAAAGTCGCCATTGATCTACAAACTTTGTATATTCACTCTCCTTTGTAGCAATACATTTTTGCATGTTATAAACATCAAACAAGACAAATTTAAAAGAACTAAGAGACAACTTTTTGTTGATACATCTATTTTTGTAAATATAATACTTAATATTCATTACAACTAAGTTTTTCACCATATCTTTCGATACAAAATCTCCAAAAACAAATGATTTTTTATTTAAATTAAAAAATATATTAAAAGATGACAGCCAAAAATCTACTTCGTTTAAAAAGTTTTGAACAAAGTCACATTCCCAAAACAGATGAACTATTGTTTCATTACCTTTTCCGCAAAAAGTACAAGAGGGGTCGTCCCTAACTTTTATTTTATGTAAAAAAGCATTTGTACCAATAATATTATGATTTATTCTATATTGAAACCACTGTAATTTAGAGCCATATATTTTTGAGAAATTCATTTTATATATTTTTCTAAAGTCATCATTATTCAAATCATCAAAGATCTTTTTCCATTTATCTCTTGAAACTGGAATACAGTTATTTTGTTTTAGTATATTATATATGTCTTTTGAACCTTTTTTGTTTTTCAAGAATACTGTAAGGGCACATGGGATAAAAGGGCATTCAACCTTCGATGATTTAATTAAACTGTTTGACTTTTTCAACATTTGTCATGTTCATGTTTGTCTCTATTATTATTAATGTGTTTCATCAAAATGATACATGCCTGAAATACATCTATCCAGAATTTATTTTTTATGTATGGTAATTTTGTATTTATATAATCATTCCCTACGCTAAAAAATTTTGTAATATCTATCATTGTTCCAAGTATATGTTGCCAATTTCCATTGTTAAAAATTAAACGTTTTATCCAAGATAATTTCAGAGCGTTGATATACGAAGGTAGATTAATCATTTTTAAGCCCCCCTGTTCATACTCTTTGATTGCAACTTCTTTTTTCACCTTACCAATGGGACCATCCCAAATAAATTCGAAAAACATTGAATTCAACTCATTAATAAAATTTTGGTTCGGTGTTGGTATTGAAATGAGATGGTTGAATTGAGATATTACAAAAGTTTTAAGGACAGTGATTTTTCCTATAGGGGTCAGTTGTCTTTTTCTCCAATTATTTATAATTGTTTTAATGATGCTGACTCTTTTTTTATAGTTAATTTCACAAATCTTTTCGATATCTACATCAAAAATTATACCAAGTAGTGTAAACTTTGTGTTTTCCCATTGTAATTTATAATCGGTGCATAATTTTTCGTTACTATATTTTTTATTCCCAATCCATATAATCTGAGTTTTTTCAAAATTTATTTTCAGACCCGAAATATTTGCAAATGTAGTAAGTTCGTTTATGGTATTTCTTAATGAGTTTTCCGAGCCATCTAAAATGAGTGAAGTGTCGTCTGCATATAAAGATATTTTGAACTCTTTGTCGTTAATTTTTATACCCTTTATATTATCATTATTTCTTATTTTGATGGCGAGAATTTCAACACATAGTAAAAACAAGTAAGGGGATAGTGGGTCACCTTGTCTACAGCCTCTTTTTATTTCAAAAAAACTTGATAGATTCCCCCCCCCCCCTTGGTTTATCGCAGATTTAATGTTGCTATAAAAGGTTTTTATCCAAGACCTTATGGAAACTCCAAAATTAAAAAATTCTAAAACATGGTCAATAAAAGACCAAGATATAGAGTCAAATGCTTTTTCAAAATCTATTAATAAAAGTAGGCCAGGTATGTCATTCTGTTCTGTATATTGCATAATATCATAAATTAGTCTAGTGTTTTCTCCAATATATCTACCTGGAGTAAACCCAGTTTGGTCTGTTCCTATCAGATGTGTTAAAAAAGGCTTTATTCTATTGGCAATAACCCCTGATCCCAGTTTGTAGACGGTATTTAAAAGAGATATTGGTCTCCAGTTTTTAATAAATTGTTTTGGCTTTCCCTCTTTTGGAATACATGTAATTATCCCTTCCCTTTGAGTACTTGACATTTCCCCCTTTTTATAGCCATAATTAAGCGATCGTACAACAAAACCCCCCAGTTCATTCCAGAAAACTTTGAAAAATTCAACAGTGAAACCATCAGAACCTGGGCTTTTATCGTTTTTCATTTTCTTTAAAGTTTCAAGAGCTTCAGTTTTTGTTATTAACCCCTCGATTTGTTCAGCTTCATTGTTACTTAATTTTGGAATTTTCCATTGATTAAGACATTCATTCAAATTAGCATCAGAAGTACAAAGCGCTTCAGAATATAAGTGTTTGTAAAAGTTTTCTAATTCTTGTAATATTTCATTTTGTTTATTTATAATTTCACCATTTTCCTTTTCAACTCTAGGTATTATCTTATCTATAAAATTTTTTGATTCTAAATTGCAAAAATATTTGGTAGGTTTTTCTCCTTCTGTTATCCACTTTGTTCTAGATCTTAATAAGATGCCTTTTAAATTTTCTTTTCTTAAGTTTTCAAGAATATGTTTTTTTTTCTTCTAAATCTCCAATACTTGACTCAGTTAAATTAATTTCTAAATTTTGAATATCTCTAATTAAGTTTTTTTTCTATTTCTATTTTTTCTTTCTTTTTAAAACTAGCATATGAAATGGTTTTTCCTCGAATTTCCATCAGTAGAGTATCAAGAAATAATTGGTCATTTATTTTTAATTGTATTTCATCAATTGGGATGCAATCAACGTTTAAGAGATTATATACAGGAATCATATATTGTATCTTAATGTCATAAATTAAAGTTTTTATAAGCCTTATGTAATTTATATCGGAGAGAAGAGAATTATTAAATTTCCATAAGCCTTTTCCTTTTTTGAATTCATTAAATCTTAATTTTAATCTAACAAATGAATGGTCAGAACGGTAGCTAGACTCTATTTTAACACAAAATGCATTCGTAAAAAAGGTATATGACAAAAGGAAAAAATCTAATCTTGCTTGTTTTAATGGGGATTTTTTTCTCCATGTATATCTTTTCAGTTCTGGGTTAAGTTCTCTGAAGGGTTCAAAACAATCTTTCTTTTGTATATGATCTAATAATATTTTTCTGGCCTTTGGGTTGTTAACATGAAGATAATTATACGCATCGATCTTCGGATCTAAACATAAATTAAAGTCCCCACAAACGATAAAATTGTCATTTCCAAAATCGTCAACTATTTCAAAGATCGTTTCGTAAAATTTGGGAGAGTCTACATTTGGGCCATAAAGATTTACAAGGGTAATTTTCTCATTACTGACAATAATTTCTAAAACTATGTAATTTCCATTTACATCTCTTTTTTCGCGCAACACTTTATATTCAAAATTATTATTAAACAATATACATACTCCTCTTGCATTAGATTTATAAGAACTAAAAAAACAGTCATTTCCCCATTCATTAATAATACCTAACTCCTTTTCCCGGGTAAAATGAGTGTCTTGAATACAGTAAATATTGCAATTAAATAATTTAATATAATTAAAAACATCTTTTCTTTTCAATCTGTCTCCTAATCCTTGACAGTTAAACGATATAATTTCAACCATTATTCATGCTTTGTTTAAATGCTTCAGTCACAAAATATGAAAAATAAAGTAAAGAGGAAGATTAGAAAAAAATAAAGTGCTAAGAGTAAAAGGTATAGATAATTAAGTTAGAGAGTAGATTAACTAAAATAAAGGAATAAGTTTTGATCACGGTGAAAGTAAAGTTTGCATGAAAACATCTCCAGTCCTTTAGGGGTAGGCAAAACTGAACTTTAGGTATGTATATATAAATGTCACTATTACCATAAACACATATATGCATGGACATTCATTTTCTTGACACCTTAGTTTAAGTATGTATCTATCAAACTAAATCTTTTAAGAAGGAAAGTTTCACACAACGTTTACCCAATAGAAAAAAGGTCTTGAAGCATATGCAAAAATACACTAACAACAACAAAAAATAATAATAAAAAATAGTATAATAAAGTAGCCGGACCTTCATGGCTTGATGACAGCGTTTGCAATCACGGGTGAATCCACGCTACACAAATAAGTAAAAATAAATATATTATCACCTGCGTATGATAATGATAGTATCTATCACACATTCGCGCCATTATTTGTATTATGTAACTGTTTAGTACATGATTCTTTCTGTTTTAAACGCCATCATCATACCGTGAACGACCTATACATGCTCAAAACTCATATAGATACACGATAAAATATACACATGAGCAATGTGAGAAACCACAGTTTAATGATAGAAAAATACATATACAGAACATGTACATGTAGATGAGTCAAGGGTGTGTGATACTTTAAAATAATTATTCAAAGTAATAGCCCACCAAGCATATATATTTTTTATGCACATGAGTAAACACAGAGAAAAGTGATCGTGAAAAATATACAAAATAATAACAAAAAAGCAATGCAAAGGTAAGACAAAAAATTGTATCCATGTCCTGAAACTGTATCATATTTATGACAGTAATATAGAAACATCTGTACTGCAGATGTACTTATCCCAGCGATACAACAACCGCAGCAATTTTGACGTTGATACGATTTAACTTTACCTAAAAATGAAAATCATAGTTAACCTTGAGAATTATCAATAATTCAAGTGAACGTCAATACATGACGGAATTGTAAAAATGCGCTAAAATTCGTGTACGCTGACATAGATACATCTGCAATACTCCTCAAGTATACATATATCCTATTTTATAATTGTTATTGTCATGACCATTTAAAAGTTTCATTTTGATTTTGGTGCAACCCTCTGAATCGCTGATTTGGCAGCATTTTTAAAGTAACTGAATCTCTTGTGCCCTAGTTTTTGACCGAACTCTCGCGAAACCACTACCAGTGCATTATTGATACCATCTTCCTTCATAGAATTGAGAATGCATCTACCTCCATCGTACTCACCGTCGTCATCAATACCATCATGCATTACACCTTTATCATCTGTAAAACGATACGCAACGATATTGTGCGTTGAAGAGGCCACAGACGGCATTTAAAGTAATTGAGCAAGGGCTTCTCGAACATTCTGATTAGACGTTATGGACACCGCACGTCCCATAATCACATTGCCGTTTTCACTAAAAGTATCTCCCGTGGAGAAATTGTATTTATTTTTTACATATAATGCTGAATGGAAAACATCGGTAGCTTTCGGTAACTCAACCTTTTCTCTAAACAATGTGCCGCTACGCTTAAAGATCAATTTGTCGCCCGAGACTTTGGTATCTATGTTTTGTTTGTTTAACTGCCCCTGGACGTCAAATAAGCGTTTTCTCTTTTCACGGATGGATTCTGGATATTGGACGTTTATACGGATTTTTAAATTTTTGTCTCTCAGTATTTTCGACTTTGTCAAAATTAATTCACGATCTCTGGGTTCATGTAATGTCGCAATCACGGCTCTTGGAAATTTATTAAACTTGGAGGGAGGGGGGCCTGTTCTATGTATACGATCTATGGGGATTGCCCTACCAATCTCTAGTTCCTCTCGGAAGATTTGTTGTACCTTATCGTTTAGATTCTCATGGCCGTTTTCTATTAGCCCCGTTATGACTATATTGTCTTTCATTGATCTACTTTGTAAGTCAATTATTTGATTTTGTTGAGTATCTAGTTTTTGTTCCAACCTAATTATGTACCCACGGAGAAGTTTCATTTCATTATTACTTTTTGTGTTTTGTTCTTGAAGTAGAGTGATATCACACATATGATTGTTAACTTCCTGTATAACCGAGTTAAGTTTACCATTAACACCATTGTCCGGGTCATTAATATCTTTTTCTAATTTTGAAAGTTTTCTATCGAGTGTTGAAATTTTTTCATCTTGTCTATCGATTCTCCCCACTACATCTGATAGGGTTTGTTTAATATCACTGATACCAGACAAAATTTCTTTCACCGTATCATTAGTAAGACTAACACTATTACTACTACCACTTGTAGACATGTTCGTAGAAGATAAACTGTTCGTATTATCACCTGAGTTTACACCTGTAATATTACCAGATGTTACACCTGTATATGTACTATTGTTTTTATTTGGACTATTGGGACTATTGGGATTACTACTCACGGAATTTTTCTCGTTAAATGACTCCGATTTTCCTAAAAATTCCCTTTTCCTTTTACTTTTTCTCCCCATCTAGTACCATCGGGTTAAACACAATAATCTTCTAAACACATAGATACAAAAATTATTCCAATCTCCCAAATAAAACTGGAGATATTTTAGAAAAATTTACTCCACCCAGGACATGTCCATTTACCCGGACAGTCACGTGATCACCTTTTGACAGTTTCTTATGTTTTCCCTCATTTTTTTATTATCAAACTTTTTGGTCTTAGTGTCACTGATGAGGAATGAATGTCCAAAATGTGCACATCTGGCACATCAAAATTCAATTTGTATTTGTGTTATATATTAACTCTCTCTCTCTCTCTCTCTCTCTCTCTCTCTCTCTCTCTCTCTCTCTCTCTCTCTTTGTGAGTTTAAAATATTATTGACTTCGACGTAAATTTAACATATGTAAATTACGATATCAATTACGCTAAAGATTCACCCCAAACTTGTTAGATTAACTTATTTATAAAAAAGCAGTTTATCGAAAAAAAATCACGTTCCCTTCAACATTTTAAAAATTACATATATAATGCAAGCTTGTCTGTATTGTTTATAAAGAAAGTTATCTTCATATTGATTAAATTCCTTTTGACTACTGATTATAAAATCATAAAGTATTACAGGACACGTAAAAAGTTATATAAATATACATGTAGTAACACCACTGAGCATTTACTTGACATTCAAATTCGGGAATTCAATATAAATTGTCCAAATACGTGTTTATCTGTTCTTGTCGTTTGTGTTGTATGGATGATCATTTACCTATTATACGAAATGTGTTGTGGTTTTGTTGTTACCTATAACTTGAATTATAATGTGGTTGCGTTGTTACCTATGGTTTAATTTGTGTTATGGTTGCATTGTTACGTATTGTTTAAATTGTGTTATAGTTGCGTTGTAAGCTATAATTCTACTATTTGAATTGTTTTGTGATATTGGCTATATATATATATATATATATATATATATATATATATAAACGGTAGCTTAAAACTGTATCTTTTTCTTACCTTTTCATTTAAGATAATAAAATTTTTCATTATGGGATCGGCTAATTCAATTTCCACACGAAAAGACGACGAAGAAGCAACAGTAACAACAGTTATTGATGATGAGGATATGAAAAGAGAACAGAAAAAGTTATCAAAGAAACAAAACAACACATCGAAAGACAAAGAAAACACCAAACAATCAACATAAAATGGTTTGATGAAGTATAATATAAATAAAAGAAACACTAAAAAATCAACATAAAATGGTTTGATGAAGTATAATATAGGAATCAAAGAAAAAGTTGTACGATATTTCTTTTTGTATCCATTATTGTAAATACCATTACCACTTAGAAAAAAACGTGATTTGATTATATTGTAAGCCGTTTGTCTGACTATAATGTAGGTATTTGAACAAAATTTATTAGTATACAATAAACTAAACAAAGTTGTGATTAATTTCTGATTGTAGGAGTGGTATAGCCTTTGAATAACTAGCCTAAGTTCAGCTGCAGTCTGGTCTAAATGAACCCTTAACGCTGCATTAAGTTTCCCTTTGCGTAATATAAAACGAAGCATTATTGTTAACTGTGCCTTTTGTAAAAATGTAATACTTGGCTGCATGTTTAAACCTAATTTTATGTTGAAATTTTAAGGGGAACCAAAGATCTTTTTAGAATATTGTTCACGTGACCACAGGGAAAATCAACACGGCAAAAGACATTAATCTGAAAGCAGCGATATGGTTTATAAACACAGGAGTTAACTTAAGACAATGAATCAAATAGATTAGATGGTAATAACAACCAATTTTTATTGAAGAAAATGTTTTTAGAATTTTTTTCAGTAACGATACACTTAATGTAAGTTTAATTATAACAGTGTCTCTCATCAGCTAGTTCCATCTGCGTTAGATTAGAGTGCGTTGTTTGTCGATTTAAACTTTTTTCTTTACTAAAATTTATGATAAATGTATATGTATTAATATAGGCAAATAGAAAAAGATCAGAAATTTACTAATATTTCAAAATTTCAGGTTTAACATTTTTCAAAAATGGGATGTGGAAGCTCGGTTCCTGTCAAACCATTCATAGTAACTAAATCTGAGAAAAGATCTGTTATTGTTGATCATTCGAAACTATTTTCCATTCATAATCCACAAAACGGAAAAAGCGGAGTGAACACAAATGAAATTGACAACCATGAGATCTGTTCTACTGACTATGAAGATGATGACGGGTTCCCTTAGAATAAGATTTATTGTCTTCAAGACGTGACGTCATGGATTAGAAAAACTCGTTTTTTATCTGCGTATTATGAGCCATATGCACCTTTTGTGTGTAAATATGTTTATGATTTGTTTTGTTGTTGTTGTTGCTTTTAAGCTTTTTAAAAATAACCAATCAATATATAAAGATGATCTTTTACATAGGTTTATGTTTTAATCGGAGTCAGGATTTCAAAATGAGTGTCAATTTGTGTTTCCTTTTTTAATTCTGATAATTTGATGGCGAAATCTGACATATTTTTTGTTTACTTTTTTATTCTGAAATTGTCATGAGTAAATCTGACTAATATCTATTGTTAGCTTTTTCATTCTCAAAACTTGATTCATAATTATTGTTTAATTCTTCATTATCAAAATGTTTTAAATAATGTAATGACTAAATATGACATAGTTATTAATTACTTTTTCATTCTGAAAATGTTAAAATATCAGATGACCAAATTCTACATATCTATTGTCTATTTTTTCATTCTGAAAATATTTTGAATATTGTTATGCCTAAATATCTTAACATGTTTTAAATAATGTGATGACTTAATCTGACTTATATTCATTGTTTACTTTTTAATTCAGAACATGGCGAAATCTGACTCATATCTATAGTTTTTATGTACTTACATGTATATTAACATGTCAATTTCTACCTAAAGTTTGAATTTGAATTACATAATTAATAATAACACAATTACATAACACCCTTCGTTCCATATTTTTATATAAACTTCTCTATTTATGTACCCTAAAATGAATTTCAAATGTGAAAGTGACGAGCGTATAGTTGTCGCCTTTGACTAAATTTCAATTTTATATAAAATTGAAGGGAACGTTGGAAGTTCACGCCAAATTAAATTGTTTAGCTTAATACAAAAATCTTTTCTAGTTGTGTAAGGAGAAAATAAAATATATTGCATTTAATTCAAAAGAACAAAAATTGATTGTATTTTGATATCAAAATCTACACCTTGCAGATGAAGGTGTGCCAATTGATATCATATATAATCAAAATCTATTTATATTTAAAGGTAGGTGCAATGACAAGGTGTTTAACGTCCTAATCAAATCAATAGGATCTTTCCCGAGTTGGATTCAAACTAAAACTGTTTTAGAAGTTGTGGACCTAGTCCTTCTTTTGTTTTGCACTTTGACTTATAACTTTGTAAAGCATTGTCAGTAAATATTTATTATTGTCGACTCTTGTCATTTACGTCCAATATCTTCGTTATAGCAAAAACTATTAAAACTTACTGCAATGATTTTGTTTTCTGTTTTATATATTTAAAATTTATGTGATTTGGTTAGTGTTATAGACAAAATTGTGGTCTTACTACCAGAAACGGAATACTTTTTCAGTTCCGTTTTGATCCGTTTGGTATTTCACAATTAAAACCAAAAACAAATTTACTACTTACAAAAAAGAGTACATTGGACAACTAAGGTAGTAAGTACCTTAACATGGCGACATTAAAGCCATACTCAAGTAAGATACAGAAAATAATTTGCAACAAAATAATATTGTGGCACATAGACGACATGAAAAAATTCTACCATTTACTCACGCAAAAATTTCACATGCATACGAAATTACATATGCGTGTTTCAGCAACTTTTGCATGCAAATGCAATAACTTTCACGTGAACATGCTTTTGTTTTCTCGTCAACACGCATAACTCTCGCTTACGGAAGCAATAACCTTCGCATGAGCACCCGGTACTTTTCGGTACGCAATATTTTTATGTCATCCCTGTGTCGCCGTAAATTACTTTACCTTATATATATTTCCGCAAGAAGAAAACCGCTTCATGATCACTTAAAGCTATTTCAGAGTCGATAAAGATCCTGGCATATCATACAACAACTCTTAAGTGATGAAGTGCCTTTTAGATGGACTTTAATTCGATTTGCTTTAATTGGATTCATTCTGAAAATGTTTTGAATATTGTTATGCCTAAATATCTTAACATGTTTTAAATAATGTGATGACTTAATCTGACTTATATTCATTGTTTACTTTTTAATTCAGAACATGGCGAAATCTGACTCATATCTATAGTTTTTATGTACTTACATGTATATTAACATGTCAATTTCTACCTAAAGTTTGAATTTGAATTACATAATTAATAATAACACAATTACATAACACCCTTCGTTCCATATTTTTATATAAACTTCTCTATTTATGTACCCTAAAATGAATTTCAAATGTGAAAGTGACGAGCGTATAGTTGTCGCCTTTGACTAAATTTCAATTTTATATAAAATTGAAGGGAACGTTGGAAGTTCACGCCAAATTAAATTGTTTAGCTTAATACAAAAATCTTTTCTAGTTGTGTAAGGAGAAAATAAAATATATTGCATTTAATTCAAAAGAACAAAAATTGATTGTATTTTGATATCAAAATCTACACCTTGCAGATGAAGGTGTGCCAATTGATTTTAAAAGTTGCACATAGTCCTTCTTTTGTTTTGCACTTTGACTCATAACTTTGTAAAGCATTGTCAGTAAATATTTATTATTGTCGACTCTTGTCATTTACGTCCAATATCTTCGTTATAGCAAAAACTATTAAAACTTACTGCAATGATTTTGTTTTCTGTTTTATGAATTTAAAATTTATGTGATTTGGTTAGTGTTATCGACAAAATTGTGGTCTTACTACCAGAAACGGAATACTTTTTCAGTTCCGTTTTGATCCGTTTGGTATTTCACAATTAAAACCAAAAAACAAATTTACTACTTACAAAAAAGAGTACATTGGACAACTAAGGTAGTAAGTACCTTAACATGGCGACATCAAAGTCATACTCAAGTCAGATACAGAAAACAATTTGCAACAAAATAATATGGTGGCACATAGACGACATGAAAAAATTCTACCATTTACTCACGCAAAAATTTCACATGCTTACGAAATTATATATGCGTGTTGCAGCAACTTTTGCATGCGAATGCAATAACTTTCACGTGAACATGCTTCTGTTTTCTCGTCAACACCCATAACTCTCGCTTACGGAAGCAATTACCTTCGCATGAGCACCCGGTGCTTTTCGGTAAGCAATATTTTTATGTCATCCCTGTGTCGCCGTAAATTACTTTACCTTATATATATTTCCGCAAGAAGAAAACCGCTTCATGATCATTTAAAGTTATTTCAGAGTTGATAAAGATCCTGGCATCATACAAAAACTCTTAAGTGATGAGGTGCCTTTTAGACGGACTTTAATTGGATTTGGTTTAATCGGATTTTACATCCCAGTCAAGAATATTTTACTTGTATGGACCCTGACTAGCTTTAGGTAAAATGGCAGAATTTTTTACCTTTGAAGTGCACTAAAGACAAAGTGCAGGGAGGATTCTTTGTCTGCCATGACAAGGGGAATCGTTTTAAAGGTCTCCTCCGAAGGACCCCGTTACTTTCTTTTTTAAATGTCGAGTGCTTGGCGAAAGAAAAGTCACTATATATTTTCAAGTCTTGTTAAAACTCAAACGGGGTATAAACCCCGACCCCCGACATACGAAACGAGCACTTTACTTTAACTTTATCCTCTGACAATATGTTATGGCCTATAATGGGTATTGATAGCGTCATCTCTGTTAAGGTGGCACCTTTGTATGATAATACTTAGTGTCATGTGGCATCATTCTGTTGTGCTATATTTTAACTATACTTAATTATAGGTAATAGAGAGCACGAAATGGATAAATGGTGTTTAATCCCACGTCAATAGTTTTTCTTATATCATAACGGTCAGTTCTTGGATAGTGAATATAACCATAGTGCCCGGACAAAACTACCGACCTATAGAAAGCAAACGGACAAACTTTCACACATTATGATCTGTCCGAGCAGTTTTGGACCTTGGCAAACACAAATACGGGGATCCTTGAACGCGAGCAAACGGACAAACTGTCACACATTATGATATGTCCGAGCGAGATAAGGACCTTGGCAAACACAAATACGGGGATCCTTGAACGCAAGCAAACGGACAAACTGTCACACATTATGATCTGTCCGAGCAGTTTTGAACCTTGGCAAACACAAATACGGGGATCCTTGAACGCGAGCAAACGGACAAACTGTCAAACATTATGATCTGTCCGAGCGAGATAAGGACCTTGGCAAACACAAATACGGGGATCCTTGAACGCGAGCAAACGGACAAACCGTCACACATTATTATCTGTCCGAGCAAGATAAGGACCTTGGCAAACACAAATACGGGGATCCTTGAACGCGAGCAAACGGACAAATTGTCACACATTCTGATCTGTCCGAGCAAGATAAGGACCTTGGCAAACACAAATACGGGGATCCTTGAACGCAAGTAAACGGACAAACTTTCACACATTATGATCTGTCCGAGCGAGATAAGGACCTTGGCAAACACAAATACGGGGATCCTTGAACGCGAGCAAACGGACAAACTTTCACACATTATGATCTGTCCGAGCGAGATAAGGACCTTGGCAAACACAAATACGGGGATCCTTGAACGCGAGCAAACGGACAAACTGTCACACATTATGATCTGTCCGAGCGAGATAAGGACCTTGGCAAACACAAATACGGGGATCCTTGAACGCGAGCAAATGGACAAACTGTCACACATTCTGATCTGTCCGAGCGAGATAAGGACCTTGGCAAACACAAATACGTGGATCCTTGAACGCGAGGAAACGGACAAACTTTCACACATTATTATCTGTCCAAGCGAGATAAGGACCTAGGCAAACACAAATACGGGGATCCTTGAACGCGAGCAAACGGACAAACTGTCACACATTATGATCCGTCCGAGCAGTTCTCTCCTTGGCAAACACAAATACGTGGATCCTTGAACGCGAGCAAATGGACAAACTTTCATACATTATGATCTGTCTGAGCGAGATAAGGACCTTGGCAAACACAAATACGGGGATCCGTAAACGTGCGCATGGGACCAGTCGTCCACTGAGTCCGAAAATAAAGACCATGACATCAAATAACCAATTCTTATGGTGTGAAACATGCGAGAGGCTGTGACAACTTCTTTTGAGTAGTCTTAAAAGTGGTCTACGGAAATGATAGCGTGACCCCTTTATGCGAGTATTATTAGTGTCACACTTTTCGCAAAGCCTGGTGATATCATGAAGTGATGCTATATTTTGACTATAATTATAGATAGTTTGTTATGGATTGGTTTGAATTAGTATTTTACATCTCAATCAAGATTATTTCACTTTTATCGGGGATCTGTCATGACAACATTTAGTAATATGTGGCTAACAGAGCTATGACCTATGGCAGACATGGTTAAAGATGGCGTGACGTCTTTTGTGGCGACATCTTAAGTGAGTCATCCTTCATGGACTCTTAATGGTGTGAGACATTTGAAAAAGACTGCGACAAAAACCTTTGACTACATTTAAAAGATTTTGACATGCTTGATGAAAGTGTGACTACTTTGAGGAAATACCAGTGTAAAATTGTGTACTTTATAGTTTTACCAATTGATATCACAAGTCGGTACTATGTGATCGGAAACACATGTGGTACTATTGTGTGCTATCTGGTCGGAAGAAACATTAGGTATCTTTGTGTGCTGTTTTGTTTTCACTTAAACTTATTATAGATAGTAAATAAAGACCGTAGTATTCATCACAGAGTCTAAATTATGTGTCACATTAGACAAAGACTGTGATACACATTTAGCTATATACAATGGCCAATCACAAATTTATACGGTACATACATTTTGAGGTTTCTTATGTGGTGGCTATGACTTATAATATCTACAAAATAAAGACTTACAGAATGATAATACATCTAATGTCGCTATACTTTGATTTATGAAACAGAGAGAAAGGCGCTATAATGCAACATGATTTCGGGATTGTACTAAATTGTAAGTTGTACCAAATTCGAGCTTAAATTTCCAGTGCCATTAAGCCACTATTTAGCATGTAACAGAAAAGAACTTAAAGATGACGTAACGACGACTTAAAGGAGGCCTAAAGAAGCTTAAAGATATCAGTTTTATAACCAACTTTTATTTCTTTTACAAGTAATCTTTAAGTGCATCTGTACGCATGTTTGAGCTTGGGATAAGATTGATTCTTTATTGAGAAAGGCTTTGTATAATGATCATAACGCTTATGTTAATGTTATCTAACAAATGGCTATTGGAAAAATTTGCCTGAGACATCATAATTCACTTTCTTATATTAATGTCGTATTTGGTGACATATAAAGGCCATGACATCATGCTACGTTTCCTTATATTGTGATTATAATGTGATACGTGCCTGGCGGTTGCGTGTATGGTCAGAACAATTCTATATAGAAAAAAACTCCTAATTTTCCGATACCAGCTCGTGCTCGGAAGGGGTGTTGCTTCATTTCGATTCTGATTTTTTTTAAAAATAGTGGAAACGTATACTCAAACGGTTCGAAATTATTTGTCATCCAAAATATAATGTATTTAAAGGTGAGAGTTTTTCGAGGTCATGTAGTCTCCTTTTTAAAAATGTAAAATTGAAGAAGGGGTCGACAAACATTAACACCGAAGAAATTGATTCGAAATCTCAAACCAGCAACGACGATTTCTTGAGATATATATTTTGGAAGACAATCCATTTACTTTTCGTTTAAGGTTAATAACTTTTTTACAATATCTCTAATATTTCTATTCTGAAGCATATGAAGCGACGCTCCTCTCAACACAAGTTGGAATAGAAAATCCTCAGTCTTTATATTTAAATTGTTCTGTCCTTACACACAGCCGCCAAGCAAAAATGTTGGAAGAAGTTTGGGGTTCGAAAAACTTTGGACTACTAGGATACTATTTTTGTGATGTTTGCTCCTTGTTTAAAGAAAAATTTTTCAACTATATTTTTTGACATCAGGGTGCGATATCTCATGAATAAATTGTGATAATAGGAAGTTTAGTGTTGAGGTAGCAAGTAATTTTAAATGTAAATTCTGCGAATTTACATTGATGTCCAATAAATTGTTGTATTTTTGTCATTCAGGCAGAGTGAAATACGCTGTAGTCGCAAATAAAATTAATAAACAATTATTTTGAGCAAGTCAAATTTATTTGAATTTGATTAGTTTATACATTTTATGCAGTTTTTGCATTCATGTACCAATCAAAACAATGCATTATTTCTGTAAAACGGGTCATCGTGAAAGGAGCTATAAATTGTATTTGAGACGATACTTTCTCAATGAAAGGAAAAGGCCAACCGGTTCCATCCGCCATATCGATCACAAGATCCCGAAACAAATTCTCGCTGGCAAAGGTTATACTAAATACGCCATCTCCTTCCGGTTTGGAATCGGATATGATTGCAACGCCATTTCTCAACTGCACATAGACTTCCAAACCTGTATCTCTAAATTTAAAAAGAACGATATCCGTTCTGGCAGAACAATTTTCAGCAATGTACATCGCCGGCATGAGCTCGAAAAACTGTCTCATTCGAAAAGAATAGACAAGTTCATGAATATATTCAGGCTGAAATTTCAGTTGGATTTTCCCACTTACTTCCAAAGCAAACGTTTTGTAATAGTTTATCGCAAGAGGAAGTGACGTAGCGTCGCCAAGAGCAACCAAGGCTTTTGTTTTCAATTGTCTTGCTTGGTCGTTGTCTGGTTTTAATTCAAGAGCAAAGGAAGATAATTCCAGCGCCCATTGATTATCTCCGGATTTCAATGCTTCTTTGGCTTTTGTAACAAGACTACTTACGCCACCGACGAGTTCCTTCATTCTTTTGGCTTTTTCACTGTAAGGCATTGGAAGAAGTTCTGCTGGATCTCCACTAAACCAGCCGAGGAAAAGCTGAAACACGCCTTTGACAGACCAAGCGACGGTACCATAACATTGCTGCAGGTATGGTAGATCAGCCAAATTTTGGGGTAGTTTCACCATCTCGACAACTTTATCTGGATAATAACCCTTGTTTATGTATCTTAACGCCTGATCATGGACATACTGTATAGCATCCCGGTAATTGGTCAGGTATTCCTGAATTTTTGCCTTTCCCTGTACCGGGTAATGATGACTAAGAACGAGGTATTTAGGTTTCAAATCTGCAATCTTTTGAACAGATGAGTACCACAATTTTGGATCTCTCATTGGTGTTCCTCTTATAGAATACAGATTTGGAAAAGCAAAATAGAAAGTGTCGCCACAGAAGAACATTTTCCACTCAGGAACCCACATTCCTATCTGGTCATTGCTTTCGCCTGGAATCTGCATAAACACGACATCCAATCCTGTAAAGAAATATAATATACAATTATGTTTCTGTTTTAACAAAATGTTATAGAGTTATTTTGGTGTAATTATGAATTACGTCGCATTAGCAATTTTCGGTATTCGCAACGAGAAAAAGGTTATAAATCTATTAATTTCTGTGTAGAACTAGTTCGTATATGCGTGTGATGTGGGACTGTATTAAAGCCTGCCGTTGACTAGCGCGAACTCAGGGCGACTTTTTAGTAAAGTGCTAGCTCACCGAATCAGTATTGCATAGACAAGCAAAACACTCCTATAGTTCATTAACCTTTCACCAAGTGAACCCGTCGCTATTCTATCCTTCTAATGTCGAGCGCCAGGGGAAGAAACAATATCTCAATTATTATGTTTAACTTTGCCGGGGGGTGCGATCCACGACTTTCCCACTCTAGGCAGATGTTATATCATTTATACACCGAAACTTCTGAAGCTGTTTTAGACTAGATGAATGTTGTTTACTTCACATCAACAATATTTTTTAAACTTTCGTGACGCGTTACAACTAATGAGGCCAACAAAAAGGGAAAGTTTGACCACATCGTTTTTAGCAATGTACAATTGCGGACTCGATTTTAAAAGCTAATTATAAATTGAAAATCCCGATTTTGTTTACGATTCAAGTTTTGATATAACACATTTATAATAAATTTTTGATTGTTAAAAAAGTTCTATTACCTGCAACGTTTGCCTTTACAGTGGGTTTGTCAACAAACTTGTTTGGAATGACAAATCCTTCCTCGCCTATTGCCAATCCGTTTCCAAGTCCACCATTAGAATCTGGAACGTAGTTCCCGAATTGCCTGGTAGCGCGCGTATACCTGATAGCAAATGCGTAAGTTTTAAACTTTTCTATGGTATCTAATAGTTTAATATCTGCCCAAATTTCTGGTGGATTTTCTGGGTCGTCTACAAATGTCTATAAAATAAAATTTAGATATTACTAACTTCAAAATAATTTAATTTGATATATAAGCATGCAGCAATTTCCGGTTGTAGCCGAAGCAGAATAATAGTTAAATTTCAGAGCGTTCATTTAAAATCTGTCATTTGTATTTGTATGGTTTTTGCGATTCTCTCCTTCTATGTTTCTTTCCGTCTGTCTATTTGCTAATTATCGCATCAGCAGCGTTTGTTAGCTATTTACGAGGAGAGCAAGATTATATATATCTTCAATTTATTCTAAGAACATGTTTCTTTATGCGTGAAAGTTTGCATGTGTCTATTTTGGTCTTTGGTGAACTAGCGCTGATCGACTTTAAATTGTGGTAAGGTACCAGCTCACAGAGTCAGTATACCGAGGAAACGTATACCACTTCATCAGTTCATTATCTATGAAGCAAGCGAACCAGTCGATGCCCTTTTAACTTAATTCCGAGCTCTATGCGAGAAAGCGGTATCTTATATTTGAAAGTCTCACTCGGTCGGGATTCGAATTCATGACCAGCTCTCGAATAGGATGCTTTACACCTGAGCTAACAAGGCGGTTCAATTCGTAGATAACTAGTCATGTTATCAAGGATTATTTCCCAGTGAAACTCTTTTGCGTTGGAAGCTCATTTGCTGAAGGTTGCTATTTTAAAATTGTAAATTAGATATTACAAGCCTGAATTGAACTTAACAATTTTTTTTGCATTCAAAAGGTAGTACATGTAATGAACTTAATTGGAGAAAATGACAACCGAAAATCCAAGGGGGATAACACAATATTTTCGGTAAGTCTTATCAGGCGCTCTGCGTAATTTTTGCAATTTACGAATATAACTAGTCAATGTGCGTCAATATGACGGTACTGATTAACCGAAGATAAGATTTCAATCACAATTAACGAAGTACCGTCAAGACTATAACTGAAATCTAATTACCTTTGCACCCATTATATGGTCGTGGTGATAATGGGTGTATACAATTGCTTTGACTGGCTTTGATGAAATCTTTCGGAACTCCTTAAAGATTTCTTTGGAAGCATCTGCTGTTTCCGTTACATCCACTATAATAAGTCCATCCGGTGCAATCACCATTATGCTATTTCCTAATGCATATCCAATGGCAACATAAACATTCTCCGTTACCTAGAACAAAAGATCTAAGTTTGATCAATTTGATTATATATTTTAAAAGTACGATTTGATAATAAGCAATATTTGTACTGCGGTTGATCTTTATAGATACATATAAAACATCATTCAAGTATGCTTGGAGTGTGCATAAGGTCTGTCGTGTAGTTGCGCACGCTCAGAGCGACTGTTGGCTAAAATACACGCTTACAAAGTCAGTAAGCCACGGGCAAGATACCACGCTTTATAATTCGATACTCTTTCCCCTAATCCCGAGAGCCAGTATCTCAAACCCGTCTGAAGTTCGAACCTTACAACTCCCTCTCTCTAAGCGAACGCTCTACCATCGAGTCACCAAGTCGGCCAGATTAAATATATGGGATAAAGTTATAGAGTCTGACTTCAATAACTTTTTTAATTATTATCAATTTAATTTAAAAATTTTTAATTTTTTAATCAACTTTTATTTAATTTTATTTTATGTTTACATAATATAACACCTTATTGATATGTTTTGGAAACTCTAACGTGCATTCGGCTTCACCAGCAGCCAAAGAAGGACGTATCTCGGCGGACCAAAGGCATACAAGATACACAAACAACGGATTCTTCATAAACATCTTTATATTTTACCACAATACCATCAAAACACTGAAATATATGAGAATATCTGACGCATTAGATCGTGTAAATATAAAACATTTACAGATAAATATGGAACATATGAATAATTTGTTTTTAAATCGAGGAAAAATGAGGTAATAAATAATAAAATCTAGTTTAAAATATTTTTAATAATAATAATAATAATAATAATAATAATAATAATAATAATAATAATAATAATACAATTTTGAAACACTGGTCTTAATGGACAGGTGGGTCTTAAACAGTTGATCACTATTGTAAGTTTTTATTTTATTCATTAAAGTGGTTAACAATTGGCGATAGCTAAAAAAACCTGATAGGGGAAAATATTGATAGAAATAATAGATTATGTTATTTATATAAAAGTAGTTATATTGAGATAAATTTTCTTTTTTAAAATTATTTTTTTATTTAATAATAATAATAATAAAAAATAGATTATGTAATTTATGTAATAGCAGTTATATGGAAGATTAATTTTTATGATATTTATTCATTATTATTATTACTGTTATTTATTATTATTATTATAATTATTATTATTATTATTATTATTATTACTGTTATTTATTTATTTATTTATTTATTATTATTAACACCATCATCATCATCAGCAGCAACATCATCAGCAACATCATCATCATCATCATCAACATCAACATCAACATCATCATCATCACCATCATCATCATCATCATCATCATCATTGTTATTATTATTATTATTATTATTATTATTATTATTATTATTATTATTATTATTATTGTCGTATATTGGTCACCTTAGAAACAAACACTTTTTGACATAAAATGTTATTTGCATTCTTTTACTTTTAAAATGCTAAAATTGCTGAATTAAAAAAAATTATGATCAATGAAAAAGAAAATTAACGCTTTTTTAACTTAAAATTTTCTTTTAGGCAAAATGAAATTTTATTTTGAAAACTGGAGTTAGATTTTTACATTCTAAATCTGTGCTAAAATTATAGATTTAAGAAAACAAGGGTGACTTTTTATATTATTTTAATTCTTTGTTCACTATTGTTTTATGAATTTGTGAAGGCGAGACATTAATAAAATATTTTAGAAATATAAAAGCAAAACCCCACAATTAAAAAAAAATTAAACATGTAATTAACGTATTTCTTTATAATATCAACGTTAATCCAAGCGCAATTAGGAGTCTGTGTGGAATGACACCAGAGCCGCCCTTCATGACTGACAAGTCAGAATCTTGCTAGTGGTATTAGAGTGTTTGTCGTTTAGAAACCAATAAACTGATCGGTTTGTTAAACCATATTCTTCAAATATTTATAATTGCTTTTAATAATAATAATAATAAAAATAATAATAAAGCTAAATCAACTGTCAAATAAAAAATCAATAATAATAATAATAAAAATGTCATGTAAAAAATCTTGATTTTTTACAAGAAAAAAATATTCAAAATTTCGCAAATGAATATTAATTGTCAATAATAATAATAATTACAATAATAATAATTATTATTTATAATGAAACTTTTAACAACTGGCAGATTGATTTAATACGTTATATCACATTACGTTTGAATAAAATAATAATTTTTATATTAAATTGCATAATTGACACATTTCCGTAAAAAAAAATCTTCAGCAAAAGCGTTTAGGGAGAATAAACCATGCAGTGTGCTGTTGATATCCGTATAATGCGTACCTTGTTTCTTTGAACCAAACAAACCTTAGAAAGCAAAGTAATTGGGCATCAGTGGTCAGCAGATATTGTGCTGTATTTGTCTTTGCTACTTTTATATATATACTCTATATATAACAGATGCTGGAGAAATCTAGCTGCGTATAAATTTAAAAATTATCAAAATGTCGATCTAACCCACGGGTCAAAGTCCGTATTGCGGATACTTTTGATAAAGGAATTATATAATGTTTAATTAATAAATGATGAAATGTATTTTCAACTACAATTAAAATTATATAAGGTTTATTGGAATCAAATTAAAAAAAATTCACGGTAAACAATCTATACAGAATATTGTGATGGTGATTTTGTAAATTTAATACAGTTTTAAGTTGACTTTTCCCCTGAAGTAGATACTCTTAACAACGCATCAACAATCCAATTTTAATCATATCAATGAAAAAATTAATTTTTAGACTTTCATCATGAATGCGAGATACATATCACTCGTCTGTTATATCACTGACATTTATCAGATAACATTAAAAAAAATACTTTGTTTGAACAATTTCTACTCGCAAATATCTGCAATAATGCTGATTAAGCTTAAAACAACATACACACTAACTATTTCTATGGTAACCATAACAGGTGCAAAATAAATAGAATTACATGTATATCTCGCATATCTTACATATCTCCGTTGACCATCCAAATTGTCTACATATCGGACACTGATATTTGGATTTATAGATAATTCTCTTTGTAAACACCCCACCTGTCACCACTTACTTTCATGTTGACTTACCATCTACAGCACAAAACACAAAAACTTGCTCATTTGTTTCTCAAAAAGATTTACTTATATACATGAAGGTAACGCTTGGAATAATGTATTAACCTAAGACTTTGCATGCATTTAAAAACACTGTTTTTTGGGAAAGTGTTTTTAAAAAGCAGCATTTTTCTTAGAGGGGTAATTTTAACAGCGCAAACGTCTCTAGACTGGCCAATATACCTGAGATCTAACTCTATGATGTAGCATCCTTTAAAATATGAAATGATATGACATATTTTAATAATATAATATAATATAATATGATATGATATGATATGATATGATATGATATGATATGATATGATATAATATAATATAATATAATATAATATAATATAATATAATATAATATAATATAATATAATATAATATAATAATATAATATAATATAATATAATATAATATAATATAATATAATATAATATAATATAATATAATTAATGTAATGTATTGTAATGTAACGCAATATAACGTAATGGAATGGAATGGAATGAACTAAACTGAAATAAAAAATAAAATAAAATAACGTGTGAGAACTTAATAACATGTATCATTGTTAAATTAGCAAATCTAAACACTGGGATTTGTTTCCCTTTGTTTTACAATGAGAAGTTTCTAAATTCAACCAATTAATTTAATTTGTACAATCTTGTACTGTAATTTTATTCAATTATTTTAAAAAAGTTGAAAACAGGTTTTAAAATAAACACGTATCAATTGTCGGTGACTAAGCAATTTTGTGATCCAAACTTTTTTTTTAACATTTTTAACATTTTGTACATATCCAAGATGGTCTAATAAAGCGCAACCCCCCCACCCGCTTTACTGATAGATACCAATTTCATTTAAATTTGAAAATACGTTTGATTTGATTTAATTGAGTTTTACGTCCCAGTCAAGAATATTTCAGTTATATCGAAACGTCAAAGTTTAGGTAAAGTGGCAGGAATTTTGACACTTAGGGCAGGGAGGATTCTTGAGCGTGCCGTAAAACTGGTCATCGGTTTTTAAGGAAACCTTCGAAGAACCCTGTGACTTCTATTTCTAAATGCCGATTGCTTGGCGAAAGAACAGCCACTATCATTTTTTAAAATCTTGGTCAGACCCTGTCCGGGGTCGAACCTAGACCTGTCACATACGATGCGAACTCTACCAATTGAGCTACCGTAGTGGTCAAATTAAAAAAAAATTGCCCATGACAATATGTACAGTGGCGACATTATTTGGCGTCATTTCCCGAAATTTTTCTTAATTCCATTTTCCTGCAGAATGGGCGACAAAATGTACATAACATATCGGCACATATTGTCGCAAAATGTGCCGGCGGCAATATGTACAAGTGTGCCAATATGTACCGTCACAAAACAACGCCACTGTTGCAAAAATATTTTCAACTTTATATCCTATATTAAGAACAAATTACAATTAAAACTACTCCTGGGTAAAATATAAAATATTGAAACCGTATATATATTTTTTTAACTTTCGCTGCTCCATTATGAAATTGAAATCCTTCTCCAATGCTGTCATCGTACAAATGTAAACTGTCACGCAATGTTTACATGTAGTATAATCTAATTCACAGTGGCGTAATCGAGAAAATAACGAAAAAACTTCACCTGATGTGTGAAAAAAAATCTGTATATCATGGACATTATTGTTTCATTATCGTGCCAGGTTTTTAACAACAACTGTTAAAAAGGAAATAGAATAGAGTATTCGCATGCTGCACGGATAAGATTAATCGAACTCGGTTGATGGAATGGACTTTATACTAAACTTAAAATTTCATGTAGCATGTACTAAAAAAATATCTGGAATCCAGCATCAGTAAATGGAATATACATATTACATAAATTTATATGGAAATAAGCTTTGATATATGACATATAACTAGAATCCAAAATGTGTGTTTGTTTTCAAACTTTTTAATTACCCAAGAAGCTCAATTTCAAGTATGCTTCCATGTTTAGTTACGTAAGATTGATCGATTGAATAAATGTAGTCTTACATTCAAGTCAAGAATATTTTACTTATATCGAGCCTTCACCAGCTATATGTGAAGTGGAAGCAATTTTGACCTTTGCAGTGTGCATAGGGCAATGTGAAAGGGGTGGGGGGTTAGCGTGCCACGAGTGCCATGATACGGGGCATCGGTTTTTTGATCTCCTTCGAAAGTGGAGTGGATTTATGGTGTTTTTCGCCCTTGTCGAAATTCTTTCACTTATACATCGAGGTGGTCAGTTCTAGAAAGGTGTTGGAAGCCTGAAGACAAACCCTGACCTTCGACAAGCGAATTTACAAACTTTCACGCGCTAGGATCTTCCCAAGTGGGATTCGAATCGAGGCAGTGAAAGGGACTGTGATCCTTCAGCGCGCGTCTTAAGACAACTCGCCAACGAGGTCCCCGTATTATTTTGTTCATTGCAATTAAAGTGAGCGTCATACAACGTACAATAATTGTTTTTGATTATTTTTCTGATATTTAATAATTTAAGACGTTGAAGTTAGTATGTTATAACTGTAAATTCTACCTTTTTAGGAGCATCTTTTATAACAAAACATAAACTGTACCTTTTTTCCCGCCAAAATTATGATAAACTTTTTTTGAAAGATATTACAAGATATTATTAACCACTAAATTTTAAAACCACTAAAGTTGAAAAAAATTGTAATTGTAATTGTAATTTTAATCATTGTTATCACTGTAAAATTGGACAAGTCAAATTTTTGTCAACATTGCAATCATGATATAAAAAAAAACCCTACAAAATAAATGTAAGAATAAATAGTTAAAATTATAAAAGTAAGATAAATTGATAAAAAAAATATCGCTTAAAACTACTACTGATATAACTACTACTGATAATGATGATAATGATTATTATCAATACTACCACTACTACTACTGGTGATAATAATGGTGAATATCGTTATCATTATTATTATTATTATTACTACTACTACTGATGATGACAATGATGATGATGACGATGATGATGATGATGATGATGATGATGATGGTGGTGGTGGTGATGATGAATACTACTACTTCTACTTCTAAAACTATTGATAATAATAATAATAATAATAATAATAATAATAATAATAATAATAATAATAATAATAATAATAAAAATAATGATGATGATGATGATGATGATAATAATAATAATAATAATAATAATAATAATAATAATAAAAATCACCTTCCGATGTTTGACTAAACCCAGAGTTAATAGTAAAAAGAGTCTGACAACTAAAACATTTTCTTTAATAATGCGTGTGAAGGATTAATTAAGCAAATATTTGATTTCTCATACCAATCGTATAATGAAAGCAATATGGTCGTATAATTCTACTAAAAAGCAGAAATTATCTTAATTGCGAGAACAAAGAAAATCAGGATTTGAAAAAAAAATTGTTTGTCTTCAGAAGTGGTTGATTGGGATTTAAAAGTAGTGCTTACGTCAGAGAAATGAAGGATTTTATATAAAAAATTCCTGTTGAGGTAAATAACACACACACACACACACACACACACACACACACACACACACACACACACACACATTCCGCTTTTTTCAGACAAAAATGAAAATTTGGATAAAAACTGTGATGCAAGTTTTGAGGGATTTTTATAGAAAGGAACTCTATGTTTTTTCTTTTCAAATGTATTGAACTTGAGTTGTTGTGTATTTGCCTGTCATGGAGGCCCTTGTCTCGTATAGGGTAAACCTACCCTAACGCAGGTAACATGTTCACAAACATGGGCGAATCTATTCTTTTAAAACAGTGGTGATAATAGCACGTTGTTGCATTTATTTATTTTTGTCATCTCATATTAAAAAAATATCAAAAAATGGAGGTCTCGGTGACCGAGTTGTCTAACGGTAGCGCTTACAGGTGACACTGCCTTTCAAGAACTAGGTTCGAATCCTTTTTCGGACAGATCCTTGTGTGAGAAAGTTTGTCAGTTCGATTGTCGGTGATTGGTGGTTGTCCTTGGCCCCTATGCATTTCTTTACCAATCAAAAAACTGACAAAAGAATGTTGCCAAGGGCTTTAAAGACACTTTCTGCACAAAAAAATACTTGCTGTATATGAAAGATCTGTACTAATTAAAATAATCACGTGGTTCTCGGTGACATAGATTTTTTCATGAGGGCGTGGTGTAATTTTAATATGTTAAATATTTTCATAGTTGCATGGCGTATTTTTTAACAATATATTTTATATTCTAGAAATTCAGACGTCGTTTCGATACGATGGCCTATTTTCCCATTATTCTGACGTTGTACAGTAAACTCTAACTATGGGTTGTGGACAATCTTCACCTGTCAATCCAATTGTAATAGAAGGAACTACACAACAGAAACAGACAGTAGTGGATCATGCAGAACTCTTTAATGTTGAAAATAATATTAGATGGTGTGATAGTACCGTTAAGATATATTACATTATAGACGAATCAGAATCGGGTTCCATCGAAAGTGGAGAATTTTGTGAAGTTTCTGACGATTGTTGGAATGATATATAATGGTCCATCGTAAAACTGAAAGCTGTCTCTAAAACATCTATTGATCAGATATAAAAAGGGTTATTTTGAAAAACATTGACAATGAAGATGTTTTAGACATTTAAATTGCAACAAAACATTTAATAAATTTGAGCAGCAATCTTTCATTTATTTATTTTTAAAATTTTAGATAATATAAAATACTCACATTTCTCTTGCTCCTCAGTTTAATTTAAACCTTTTTTCGACAAGATGGCATTATTAATGATATTATTATGATATTTGAATATTTGTCGCATGGAAGTTGGTGGTTGTTATATTATTTAACGTCACATCAGCAATTTTCCAGCTATTTGCGACGAAAGCAGGGGTATCTATCTGTATGGAAAAATCTAAGAACAAGTTCACCAGATGAGGAAGCCTTATCACAAAGTTTTTAAGTCTTACGTTAAACAACCGGGGTTTAAACCCTACAACCAAACCTCGAGCTCTTCAGGCGGACGTTCTTCCACTGAGCAAGAGAGGCGGTTCTGTCACATTTAAGTGCTATGCCAAAACAAAACACATGCTAAGACCCTTCTTGATAGATGTCTATATGAACATCTTAAGGATCAACCACAAATCACAAAAGACAAAACAAAAAACATTGGAAACTGGCTTTTCATTTTCACATATGATCTTACACTAAGGAAGTGGGGCCAGGTGCCCCGAAAGGGTAAGTAAGAATGAAGCAAGATAGCTACACCGGTATCGTGTGAAACCGAATTTGAGAAGGAAATAAAAATTAAACTATAGGAAGTCAAATATATCAAGGATAAGTTTGGATACAGCGACATCATTCGTATAAAAATATTGTGATGACGCAATATAACGTTTTGAAGACCTTGATAAACATATAGGCTTGCATCATCCCCGAGGGAACACGTCAAATGCCATAACTACTTAAAGAATACATAAATATATCCTTATAATTCAATTTTTAACACTAAGACTAAAACATGAAGCAATATCTAATTTTGCTTCATTTTTCTTGATCTTTTTTAATAATTGAAATAAAATTTTCTCTGCATAGAAACTGTCATAAACAAACAGCTGAAAAATGATCGGGTGAGTTTAAGTTAATTTTATATAGCAGTATAGTATAACCGAAGTAAGAAATTGAATTATTGTTAATTATTACTGTGCTTGAGTTTATCATATATGAAAAGTTAAGATTGTTTTACCAATGTCGTTTTTAATGTTTGTATTGTGACAAAAACAACTGCCGGACATTTTGTGCGGAAAAAAAATTATGAATATGAATCCAAATCAAGTTAAGATAACTTTTTTATTATTCTGAAAATAGTATTTTTAAGGCACAAAAATTTCCTTTTACATAGTCCAGACCCAAAGTATTTTGCTTCTATGCATTATTAAAAAAAATAATTAAAAAAAATACTAAAAAGCAGTTAGGTTTTACAAATGTTAAAAATTGCTGTAAGACAATTTTAGAGAGAGGTTAAATGGAATTCAACTAAACATATTTTTTAAATACGTTATCAAAATACTTTTTCTCCTCACCTATGATCTATGATATTTTGAGTGATGCAATTTACTATAGTATTGATAAAAAGGTGCATTTTTTGTCAATAGCGTTTGTCAATCATGTAAAGCCTTATTTAGACTAAACCTTGCCGGTAAAGATGAAGACTTCGATATGGCTAAAATGACTTTTTAAACAATTGATTGCAAGTAAATATCTAGCAAAAAATACTTGCTTAATGTTGAGGTGCCATCTGTGCACATTTCGAAGTCAGTGGCACAAGGGACCGACAAAATTGATAGAGACATGGACAAAATCTATCTCTATGATCCGGGCTTTTAACTTTTGTATTTAATTCATTTAAAATCTGTCCCAATGTGCCAGAAATGGACTGAAATACGAATAAAGTAATGATGTTTTAAACGCCTCCTTCATGTATACTGAAGTGGTCTGAAATGGTTGAGGAAACATGAAAAACTGAAGAAAACCACAGAACTTTGATAGGCAAACTGTACAGTAGGAAATGCCCGAGTGGGCCGGGGTTTGAATCTAGCGGGAAAAGGCACTGTAATCCATTAGCACCTGCTCTAGACCATTTGGCAACCAAAATTACGGTATGATAAATGGTTCAGTTCATCAATAACTCTGGAAAAGTCATATACCGAAACTTCAATTTCATAATGAAAGGCAATACAAGACAAACATCTGATTGATTGATTATTGGTTATTGAGTTCAAAAGGTGAAGATGCAGATGGACCAGGATCAAGCACTCCCTAGCGGACAACAGGGGGAGATAACCTTACTGTTATTCGCCATTGTTATCGGTATGCTATAAACATATTTACTACCTATTTCTATTTCGTCTCAAATTAAGAGTTTGTCCTAAAATATTTCGTTGTTATGCAGGTCTGTTGATCTTGGTCTTTAACATGTTCAATTTATTTAGATAAAGTTTGGATGCAGTTACTGACTGTTGGATGACGTCATGTCCGGCTAATCTTTCCGCATTTGAACAGAGATACTAATTGGAAAATTATTAGTATTCCATTAGTATTACCATTGAAATTAGACAGGTTCAAATACGAATATTTTATTAAAAGATTATTTTTATTGTAAGTAATTCTGATAATGGAAATTAACAGCAGTGATACCAGGGTAATCTAATTAATTGCAATAACGGTGACTTCTATGATATCGTATTGATTAGCTCGATAACACAGCATGTGTGGTATAATACAATATGGACAGGTGAAGATATTATCATTAGCTGGTGTCATCTTCTCTTCTTATAGATATGGTAGGTAATCATAAACTTTTTATTTTTTCATTTTATTTAAAATTTGTTTAATGTTATTTATTGCAGGAGGAAGAACAAAAATAAGCATAGACATTTTGCTTATTTTTAAGATAAAAAACTGATGATTATATTTCCCTTTTAATTCATTTGAGAACAGCAAATAACCTTTTACGTTATACTTCATATTATATGTATGTGCTCTTAGCTTATTTTTCTGTTAAATAGAGGCACCTTTGACGCGTTTTCATGTAGTATCTGATGGTTTTCTACATGAGCGCAAGTAATGATGACGTCATTAACTGTTCAGAATACTTATATGTGAGTTTCCAAACCATGTGTACAGTTTACAGAATAAAGTTCCCTCGTGTGTAATTAGACGTCATCAAAGAAAATAACATGCCTAATTTGGGGAAAAAGTGTCTTTGTCTCCTGAAATTACTCGAGTTTTTTTGAAAAAAAACATCATTGTTGCTTAAAGTTATGTGAAGTGAAAGAATAATTGTGTCATGTGCTGATTTTGAATTTCTTTTGAAATAATGCATTCAAAATCGTCACATGATCAAATTGTTATGTGCTGATTTTGAATGCATTATTTTAATAGAAATTCAAAATCAGCACATGACAGTTGTATAAACATTTAACCATTATGCAAATGAGTTGTTTTTTTTCCAAGCAACCTTCTTTAAATTTCTTTTCATAGAATTAACTAAATAGATGTAAAATGGTTCGCCTCTATGATTCGTTTGTTGGAAGTATGGTTTTCTCTGTTTTCTTTTTTCTCCTCATCCAATACTTTAACTCCTTTTCTGTTTTACCTTTATGAGGATTAGTTGTCAACTTTTTGCGGTGAAGTTTTGAAATCTAGTCAGAATGTGACCAATGTGATGCCTGTGATAAGAGTAATTTTACACTTTTTTTAAAAAAAAAAAAATTAACTTATGAGGAAATTATTTCCGAACTTTTCCCGTATGGCACATCAAATTAATTGGGTGTTTTTGTTTAATATTTATATAATAAAGTACGCAATCGATTCAGGAATAGTGAAGGACAATAAATGCCCGAGGAAAATCGCCGACCTAGGTCTCAGGTAGGCGAACTGGCAGCAGAGAAATTCGAACATAAGTTGTAAGAGTCAAATGTGATCAAAATGCATTGCGACCTAGAATATAGTCAGCCCACGGCGGATCTGGTTCGAGTTTGAAGAACCGCTTGTATCTAAGCTTTCAAGTTCACTATCTAGGTTTAAATCATGTTCCAACAAATCTTAGAGTGAGAAAATTTGTCATTTAGTTTGCCTGAAGTCGATGTATATTTACTGAATACGCTGGTTTTCATAACAATCTCAGAATTTGCCGCTTCGATTTAACTGAATAAAATCTTGATTTGGCGTAAATATCATTACGTTCTTTCCGAACATACAATATTGCAACCTTATTTCCTGCGGGCACGATTCTTTTGTAGGACATGACTGCAGATGTCCTAATGTTTTGGTTCTTTTTATTCCGATTATATTTAATTACATAATGATAACAATTAAAATTAACAATTAAAAAATAATGATAGTTAAAAAAAAAATAAAAATAAAAATAAAATTCTATCAGACAACCATTTCATAACATAAACTACATTATTTTTCGACTTATCTTTCTTTCGTGTGATTTATTCCTTCTTTTTTCCTTGATTAATTACTCAATTTTTTTTTTTTTGGTGTGTTTGCTTTTAATACATTTACCATAAAACGATCCATTACTGATTAATAACGATAAAAATAACATTTATTCCGTTAATTAGTCATATTCATTAGATTGATAAAACCATGTTACCATGACAACGCTTCTACAATAATGGCACTCATATGAAAAGAAAATTAACACTATTTACAAAATTGTTCAATTTAAGAAAGAACAATTAAGCGCGATGGTTTTAGACAAATTGTAATTAACACGTTTCTTTGATCAACCATTATTTTCCGGGTTAAAAATATTTTTATTTAAGGTATATCCTGAAATTATTTTTGACTTGATATCGATTATCAACAAAGACAAAGAAGAAGTTAAATACTAAGTTAAAGGTGGTGGAGGCAACCGGAATGACCGGAAAAAACCACCGACCTTCGGCAAGCGAACTGACAAACTTTCTCACACTAGGATCTGTCCCGAGTGGAATTGAACCACGGGTGTGAGAGGCGATGTGATCCGTAAGCGCGCGCTTTAGACCACTCGGCCACCGAGGCCCCGTTAAGTAACAGGAGAACAGATCTTGTCTACAACCGTTCTACACTAATCCTTGTCTAGTCTATTTGCCCTTTTAGGAAAGATTTGCCCCCCACACTTAAAATGGGGTCCCGGTGGCCGAGTGGTCTAAAGCACGCGCTTACGGATTACAGTGCCTCTCACACCCTGGGTTCGAATCCACTCGGGATGTACTAGTTATTGATTGACAGATCCTAGTGTGAGAAAGTTTTTCAGTTCGCCTGCCGAAGGTCGGGGGTTTTCTCCGGACACTCTAGTTTCCGCCACCATCCCAAAAACTGACCGCCGCGAAATAAGTGAAAGAACTTGACTGTGGCATAAAACACCTTTACTTCACTTCCACTATTAAAATTATAATTTGATTAAAATAAATTAATGGCCGAATAATGTCTTTGGAAAACATTCCTTAATAAAGTACATATAGAATAATTAAGGGTGTGATCCTACTTGTCTGTTCAAAACTGCTCAAGTTCTGATTGGGATATTTGTACTTTTTATTGTTCGAATGGGAAAATGGGAAGTTTTACTTCAAGGGCATTATTAATATTTTGTTATAATGATGTTTGACATTGCATCAACATTTTTAACTATTCGCTACTAGACCAAGGTTATAAATCCTTTTAAATTAATGTAAGAACAAGTTCCTGTATGCGCGTGACATGTGCAAATGTGCATTATGGTAGTTTAAGGTAAGGGGCTAGCTCATCGTGTCAGTATGCCAAAAAAAAAAAAAAAAAAAAAAAAAAAAACCATACAACTCCCTCAGTACATTGTCCTGGCACCGGGTAATACCAGTCGATATTTCTCTTCTAGAGCCGAGCTTAAGAGGAAACACTCTTTTTTAAAAATTTAAGGTTAAACCCTGTCGCGGTTTGAACTCACGACTTCTCACTCTCGACCTACCACTACGTCACCGAGGCGGTATTCAACGTAGAACAGCGTATGTAGTAGAATACACAAAAACTAACTAGTGTAGCTTTTAACTATTATTATTTGACGGCTTTTTTAAAAACATTATTCTTTTCAATTTAAAAATTGTTCTTATTTATATTGCCTCTTTTGTGAACACTTAATTTTGCGCACGATTAATTATTTCATAAGTAAAATAAGTTTTATTATTTATTTTTTTGTTTTTGTAGAGAAATGAATTATGGGGTGTGTTTCCTCAGTACAGGTGGATTCTAATGCAGTGAAACCAAGACAAATTGAAGTTAAAGAAATTATGAAAACAGAGGTTACAGTGCCAACTATAGAGGTTTCAGTACGTAATATGCAATTGCATGTTATCTTCAACATATATTCATAAAAACCAAAAATAATTACAATGCTATATCATGTAAATATTTAACAAAAAATTCTTGTTTAATTCTGATGTGCCGTATGTACACATTTGGAAATTCATTCCTTACAAGTAGTCCAAGGGGCCGGACATAATGAAAATTAATAAATTACGTTTCAATATGATTTTCTTTTTAATTAAAAAAAATTAAATCGACTATAAAAGTATAACGAGATTTGCTTATATTTATTTAATAATCTTTTTTTTTTTCGTGAGCGAAAGACTTGACAAAAACTACTTTCGGAACAGCCGGTTGTCAAAAAGGACGAGAAGTTACTCAAGGATATTGCAAGCCTTCACTAATCAATGCCATTAAAAAGTTTTATGGCAGTCATCATTATAATATAGATAAGTATAGTCGCTGTGTCAAAAATACTGGATATATTTGGCTTCTAAAGTTCCACGTTTCTTTCATTCTGAAATTGCTTTTGCACGTAACGGTTTGGCTGGCTTATCCTTCCTTAGCACCCGGCTTCATTCCTTGATGGAAGTTCACGTGCATAACTGAATTGACCAGATTTTGGGGGGGGGGGGGGTGGTGGTGGTGGTGGTGGGGGGGGCTGGGAGGAGGATGGTGTATGGGCAGTGATTTAGACATGAACTATTATTGATTGTTATAACTAGCACCTGGAGTTATTATAATATTTATCAGTCGTTTAATAAAAAAGTATTTTTTATCAAATTCATTCCTGTCTACGGCGTGGTCTTTAGAATAAAGACATTTGTAGTGAGAAAAACCAACCATTAATATTTTATATCTTGAAGCCTCAACTTACTTATATTGTAGTAGTCTGATAGAACAAATAGTCATACCTTGTCGACGGGTTTTGTAAAAAGGTTAATGATAATAATACGTGATACGCCGTAACGTTTGAACAGAACTAATGCTTTCAATTACGATATAACTTAACGCTTAACGGTGTGCGATTAAAGCGGTTCTAATTAATGTACTTGTATAATAGCATTGCTATGAGCTAGCTTTCGAAGAAGAAAAGTTTAAACTTGAACAAATGAGGCATTCTGTTTGAATATAGGAAGCCATATTAAAAATTCAAATGCAATTCCGACATATTACTTTTCGTTAAAATGCATAAACAAAACTATACTAATTATTAAGTTTTTAATTTCAGCACACTTACCGGTCAAAATTTCTGATACTACATTTATAGCTGGTGGCGTCTCGATATTAGAGAAATATTCTCGACTGGGACGTAAAACCTCATTAAATTAATCAAACAATCAAATTAACACACTATTTTTTTTTTATTTCTAGCTCATTATAAAGACATTGCCGATGGCGAGAATGATGGAGGAGTTTATTTGGGTTAAGCGAAATGCATGGTGGTAATTGATTTGCAGCAGAAGATATAAAGCAGTGAGCCATTCTGAAACTTGACATAAAAAACGGATTGTACTATTGGAACAGAATAAAGAGTCTGTTTTGTTGCCTATTTTTCAAAATACAAAGAATTTTTGATTGATCAGTTTTTAAATAAAAAGGGAGCAACCTCAGAAAATTGAACCTTGAACTCGGAAAGTGAATTTTAATTGTGTTAACTGCGTCATTGTCGTTTTTTCAAAATTGGAATGCCTAAAGCTGATTTATTTCCGCTCCTTTTGTTCCGAGAGTATTTGATCGATAAATCTTTACATGAGCAGAGGGAACTATCTTAACGGAACCTAGGACTCAGAAAGTAGAAATTTCTTGTGTTTTAACGTTATATTGTACTTTTGAAATTGCAACAGAAATGCAGTACTGAAATTAGTTTGTATTTCCGTTTCTTGATTCCGAGAGTATTTTTGAATGATTAATTTTGACATGAGTATAGAACACTGCCATCATGTTACTAAGGACTTTAAAATTAGAAACAATTTTCAGTTTGATCGTTGTTTGTATTTCCGTTTCTTGGTTTCGAGAGTATTTTTATTGACCAATTTTGATACGAGTAGAGAACACCGTCATAATGTTACAAATTCACAAAGTGAATTTTATCTGTTTCACTGTCTGATAGTGCTTTTAAAATTGGAACCAAATTGCAGTTTATATTTCTTGGTTTACTGTCGTGTTTTATTTGTGATAAATCAATGTGTTGTGTTTGTCAAGTGATTCAGAAGTATAAAATATGATAAATTCTAACAAGGATTATCTCGCTTGTTTCTTCAAAAACCAGGATGCAAAAATATATACAATAACAATACAATACAATTATATTATTAAATGATGACGTCATCGCCGTTATCAGCATTTTCATGTATAAAGGTAAGACAGTAAAGATGCCAATTAGTGCCCGGATGCATCTAAATGGAAATTCAGTGAATTATGTTTTTTTTTTTTTTTTTTTTTTTTTTTTTAAATTGGTTTAAACATAATATGCTTGTGTCATAATTACCTGTCTAGAAATCTGAATTTGTTTTATCTTTCTTATGCTAAGGCTTATTTGTATTTGTTTAATTTTAGCTTTAAATCAAGGGACTTAACTGTATGTCGAGTAAATGTACATTTTTTTCATTATTTCTCAGTATGATTCTCTTTCATGTACTTTTCATTATTTCTCAGTATGATTCTCTTTCATGCAGTATGGAACGAGTAGAAACGTGCTCCATCTATTTTTGTCCAATTTCTCACTTCGATTCTCTTTTATGCAGTATGGAACGAGTAGAAATGTTCTTCGTCTATTTTTCATTATTTCTCAGTATGATTCTCTTTCATGCAGTATGGAACGAGTAGAAACGTGCTCCATCTATTTTTGTCATTATTTCTCACTTCGATTCTCTTTTTTGCAGTATGGAACGAGTAGAAATGTTCTTCGTCTATTTTTCATTATTTCTCAGTATGATTCTCTTTCACGTATTTTTCATTATTTCTCAGTATGATTCTCTTTCATGCAGTATGGAACGAGTAGAAACGTGCTCCAACTATTTTTGTCATTATTTCTCACTTCGATTCTCTTTTTTGCAGTATGGAACGAGTAGAAATGTTCTTCGTCTATTTTTCATTATTTCTCAGTATGATTCTCTTTCACGTATTTTTCATTATTTCTCAGTATGATTCTCTTTCATGCAGTATGGAACGAGTAGAAACTTGCTCCATCAATTTTTGTCATTATTTCTCACTTCGATATCCTTTTTTGCAGTATAGACAAGTAGAAATGTTCTTCGTCTATTTTTCATTATTTCTCAGTATGATTCTCTTTCATGCAGTATGGAACGAGTAGAAACGTGCTCCATCTATTTTTGTCATTATTTCTCACTTCGATTCTCTTTTATGCAGTATGGAACGAGTAGAAATGTTCTTCGTCTGTTTTTTATTATTTCTCAGTATGATTCTTTCATGTACTTTTCATTTTTTCTCAGTATGATTCTCTTTCATGCAGTATGGAACGAGTAGAAACGTGCTCCATCAATTTTTGTCATTATTTCTCACTTCGATATTCTTTTTTGCAGTATAGACAAGTAGAAATGTTCTTCGTCTATTTTTCATTATTTCTCAGTATGATTCTCTTTCATGCAGTATGGAACGAGTAGAAACGTGCTCCATCTATTTTTGTCATTATTTCTCACTTCGATTCTCTTTTATGCAGTATGGAACGAGTAGAAATGTTCTTCGTCTATTTTTCATTATTTCTCAGTATGATTCTCTTTCACGTATTTTTCATTATTTCTCAGTATGATTCTCTTTCATGCAGTATGGAACGAGTAGAAACGTGCTCCAACTATTTTTGTCATTATTTCTCACTTCGATTCTCTTTTTTGCAGTATGGAACGAGTAGAAATGTTCTTCGTCTATTTTTCATTATTTCTCAGTATGATTCTCTTTCGCGTATTTTTCATTATTTCTCAGTATGATTCTCTTTCATGCAGTATGGAACGAGTAGAAACTTGCTCCATCAATTTTTGTCATTATTTCTCACTTCGATATTCTTTTTTGCAGTATAGACAAGTAGAAATGTTCTTCGTCTATTTTTCATTATTTCTCAGTATGATTCTCTTTCATGCAGTATGGAACGAGTAGAAACGTGCTCCATCTATTTTTGTCATTATTTCTCACTTCGATTCTCTTTTATGCAGTATGGAACGAGTAGAAATGTTCTTCGTCAGTTTTTTATTATTTCTCAGTATGATTCTTTCATGTACTTTTCATTTTTTCTCAGTATGATTCTCTTTCATGCAGTATGGAACGAGTAGAAACGTGCTCCATCTATTTTTGTCATTATTTCTCACTTCGATTCTCTTTTATGCAGTATGGAACGAGTAGAAATGTTCTTCGTCTGTTTTTTATTATTTCTCAGTATGATTCTCTTTCATGAACTTTTCATTTTTTCTCAGTATGATTCTCTTTGATGCAGTATGGAACGAGTAGAAACGTGCTCCATCTATTTTTGTCATTATTTCTCACTTCGATTCTCTTTTATGCAGTATGGAACGAGTAGAAATGTTCTTCGTCTGTTTTTTATTATTACTCAGTATGATTCTTTCATGTACTTTTCATTTTTTCTCAGTATGATTCTCTTTTATGCAGTATGGAACGAGTAGAAATGTTCTTCGTCTATTTTTCATTATTTCTCATTATGATTCTCTTTTATGCAGTATGGAACGAGTAGAAACGTGCTCCATCTATTTTGTCATTATTTCTCACTTCGATTCTCTTTTTTGCAGTATGGAACGAGTAGAAATGTTATTCGTCTATTTTTCATTATTTCTCAGTATGATTCTCTTTCATGCAGTATGGAACGAGTAGAAATGCTCCATCTATTTTTGTCATTATTTCTCACTTCGATTCTCTTTTATGCAGTATGGAACGAGTAGAAATGTTCTTCGTCTGTTTTTTATTATTTCTCAGTATGATTCTTTCATGTACTTTTCATTTTTTCTCAGTATGATTCTCTTTCATGCAGTATGGAACGAGTAGAAACGTGCTCCATCTATTTTTGTCGTTATTTCTCACTTCGATTCTCTTTTTTGCAGTATGGAACGAGTAGAAATGTTCTTCGTCTGTTTTTTATTATTTCTCAGTATGATTCTTTCATGTACTTTTCATTTTTTCTCAGTATGATTCTCTTTCATGCAGTATTGAACGAGTAGAAACGTGCTCCATCTATTTTTGTCATTATTTCTCACTTCGATTCTCTTTTATGCAGTATGGAACGAGTAGAAATGTTCTTCGTCTGTTTTTTATTATTTCTCAGTATGATTCTTTCATGTACTTTTCATTTTTTCTCAGTATGATTCTCTTTCATGCAGTATGGAACGAGTAGAAACGTGCTCCATCTATTTTTGTCATTATTTCTCACTTCGATTCTCTTTTATGCAGTATGGAACGAGTAGAAATGTTCTTCGTCTGTTTTTTATTATTACTCAGTATGATTCTTTCATGTACTTTTCATTTTTTCTCAGTATGATTCTCTTTCATGCAGTATGGAACGAGTAGAAACGTGCTCCATCTATTTTTGTCATTATTTCTCACTTCGATTCTCTTTTATGCAGTATGGAACGAGTAGAAATGTTCTTCGTCTGTTTTTTATTATTTCTCAGTATGATTCTTTCATGTACTGTTCATTTTTTCTCAGTATGATTCTCTTTCATGCAGTATGGAACGAGTAGAAACGTGCTCCATCTATTTTTGTCATTATTTCTCACTTCGATTCTCTTTTATGCAGTATGGAACGAGTAGAAATGTTCTTCGTCTGTTTTTTATTATTTCTCAGTATGATTCTTTCATGTACTTTTCATTTTTTCTCAGTATGATTCTCTTTCATGCAGTATGGAACGAGTAGAAACGTGCTCCATCTATTTTTGTCATTATTTCTCACTTCGATTCTCTTTTATGCAGTATGGAACGAGTAGAAATGTTCTTCGTCTGTTTTTTATTATTTCTCAGTATGATTCTTTCATGTACTTTTCATTTTTTCTCAGTATGATTCTCTTTTATGCAGTATGGAACGAGTAGAAATGTTCTTCGTCTGTTTTTTATTATTTTTCAGTATGATTCTTTCATGTACTGTTCATTTTTTCTCAGTATGATTCTCTTTCATGCAGTATGGAACGAGTAGAAACGTGCTCCATCTATTTTTGTCATTATTTCTCACTTCGATTCTCTTTTATGCAGTATGGAACGAGTAGAAATGTTCTTCGTCTGTTTTTTATTATTTCTCAGTATGATTCTTTCATGTACTTTTCATTTTTTCTCAGTATGATTCTCTTTTATGCAGTATGGAACGAGTAGAAATGTTCTTCGTCTGTTTTTTATTATTTCTCAGTATGATTCTTTCATGTACTTTTCATTTTTTCTCAGTATGATTCTCTTTCATGCAGTATGGAACGAGTAGAAACGCGCTCCATCTATTTTTGTCATTATTTCTCACTTCGATTCTCTTTTATGCAGTATGGAACGAGTAGAAATGTTCTTCGTCTGTTTTTTATTATTTCTCAGTATGATTCTTTCATGTACTTTTCATTTTTTCTCAGTATGATTCTCTTTGATGCAGTATGGAACGAGTAGAAACGTGCTCCATCTATTTTTGTCATTATTTCTCACTTCGATTCTCTTTTTTGCAGTATGGAACGAGTAGAAATGTTCTTCGTCTGTTTTTTATTATTTCTCAGTATGAATCTTTTTATGTACTTTTCATTTTTTCTCAGTATGATTCTCTTTCATGCAGTATGGAACGAGTAGAAACGTGCTCCATCTATTTTTGTCATTATTTCTCACTTCGATTCTCTTTTATGCAGTATGGAACGAGTAGAAATGTTCTTCGTCTGTTTTTTATTATTTCTCAGTATGATTCTTTCATGTACTTTTCATTTTTTCTCAGTATGATTCTCTTTCATGCAGTATGGAACGAGTAGAAACGTGCTCCATCTATTTTTGTCATTATTTCTCACTTCGATTCTCTTTTATGCAGTATGGAACGAGTAGAAATGTTCTTCGTCTGGTTTGTATTATTTCTCAGTATGATTCTCTTTCATGAACTTTTCATTTTTTCTCAGTATGATTCTCTTTGATGCAGTATGGAACGAGTAGAAACGTGCTCCATCTATTTTTGTCATTATTTCTCACTTCGATTCTCTTTTATGCAGTATGGAACGAGTAGAAATGTTCTTCGTCTGTTTTTTATTATTACTCAGTATGATTCTTTCATGTACTTTTCATTTTTTCTCAGTATGATTCTCTTTTATGCAGTATGGAACGAGTAGAAATGTTCTTCGTCTATTTTTCATTATTTCTCATTATGATTCTCTTTTATGCAGTATGGAACGAGTAGAAACGTGCTCCATCTATTTTTGTCATTATTTCTCACTTCGATTCTCTTTTTTGCAGTATGGAACGAGTAGAAATGTTATTCGTCTATTTTTCATTATTTCTCAGTATGATTCTCTTTCATGCAGTATGGAACGAGTAGAAATGCTCCATCTATTTTTGTCATTATTTCTCACTTCGATTCTCTTTTATGCAGTATGGAACGAGTAGAAATGTTCTTCGTCTGTTTTTTATTATTTCTCAGTATGATTCTTTCATGTACTTTTCATTTTTTCTCAGTATGATTCTCTTTCATGCAGTATGGAACGAGTAGAAACGTGCTCCATCTATTTTTGTCGTTATTTCTCACTTCGATTCTCTTTTTTGCAGTATGGAACGAGTAGAAATGTTCTTCGTCTGTTTTTTATTATTTCTCAGTATGATTCTTTCATGTACTTTTCATTTTTTCTCAGTATGATTCTCTTTCATGCAGTATTGAACGAGTAGAAACGTGCTCCATCTATTTTTGTCATTATTTCTCACTTCGATTCTCTTTTATGCAGTATGGAACGAGTAGAAATGTTCTTCGTCTGTTTTTTATTATTTCTCAGTATGATTCTTTCATGTACTTTTCATTTTTTCTCAGTATGATTCTCTTTCATGCAGTATGGAACGAGTAGAAACGTGCTCCATCTATTTTTGTCATTATTTCTCACTTCGATTCTCTTTTATGCAGTATGGAACGAGTAGAAATGTTCTTCGTCTGTTTTTTATTATTACTCAGTATGATTCTTTCATGTACTTTTCATTTTTTCTCAGTATGATTCTCTTTCATGCAGTATGGAACGAGTAGAAACGTGCTCCATCTATTTTTGTCATTATTTCTCACTTCGATTCTCTTTTATGCAGTATGGAACGAGTAGAAATGTTCTTCGTCTGTTTTTTATTATTTCTCAGTATGATTCTTTCATGTACTGTTCATTTTTTCTCAGTATGATTCTCTTTCATGCAGTATGGAACGAGTAGAAACGTGCTCCATCTATTTTTGTCATTATTTCTCACTTCGATTCTCTTTTATGCAGTATGGAACGAGTAGAAATGTTCTTCGTCTGTTTTTTATTATTTCTCAGTATGATTCTTTCATGTACTTTTCATTTTTTCTCAGTATGATTCTCTTTCATGCAGTATGGAACGAGTAGAAACGTGCTCCATCTATTTTTGTCATTATTTCTCACTTCGATTCTCTTTTATGCAGTATGGAACGAGTAGAAATGTTCTTCGTCTGTTTTTTATTATTTCTCAGTATGATTCTTTCATGTACTTTTCATTTTTTCTCAGTATGATTCTCTTTTATGCAGTATGGAACGAGTAGAAATGTTCTTCGTCTGTTTTTTATTATTTTTCAGTATGATTCTTTCATGTACTGTTCATTTTTTCTCAGTATGATTCTCTTTCATGCAGTATGGAACGAGTAGAAACGTGCTCCATCTATTTTTGTCATTATTTCTCACTTCGATTCTCTTTTATGCAGTATGGAACGAGTAGAAATGTTCTTCGTCTGTTTTTTATTATTTCTCAGTATGATTCTTTCATGTACTTTTCATTTTTTCTCAGTATGATTCTCTTTTATGCAGTATGGAACGAGTAGAAATGTTCTTCGTCTGTTTTTTATTATTTCTCAGTATGATTCTTTCATGTACTTTTCATTTTTTCTCAGTATGATTCTCTTTCATGCAGTATGGAACGAGTAGAAACGCGCTCCATCTATTTTTGTCATTATTTCTCACTTCGATTCTCTTTTATGCAGTATGGAACGAGTAGAAATGTTCTTCGTCTGTTTTTTATTATTTCTCAGTATGATTCTTTCATGTACTTTTCATTTTTTCTCAGTATGATTCTCTTTGATGCAGTATGGAACGAGTAGAAACGTGCTCCATCTATTTTTGTCATTATTTCTCACTTCGATTCTCTTTTTTGCAGTATGGAACGAGTAGAAATGTTCTTCGTCTGTTTTTTATTATTTCTCAGTATGAATCTTTTTATGTACTTTTCATTTTTTCTCAGTATGATTCTCTTTCATGCAGTATGGAACGAGTAGAAACGTGCTCCATCTATTTTTGTCATTATTTCTCACTTCGATTCTCTTTTATGCAGTATGGAACGAGTAGAAATGTTCTTCGTCTGTTTTTTATTATTTCTCAGTATGATTCTTTCATGTACTTTTCATTTTTTCTCAGTATGATTCTCTTTCATGCAGTATGGAACGAGTAGAAACGTGCTCCATCTATTTTTGTCATTATTTCTCACTTCGATTCTCTTTTATGCAGTATGGAACGAGTAGAAATGTTCTTCGTCTGGTTTGTATTATTTCTCAGTATGATTCTTTCATGTACTTTTCATTTTTTCTCAGTATGATTCTCTTTCATGCAGTATGGAACGAGTAGAAACTTGCTCCATGAATTTTTGTCATTATTTCTCACTTCGATATTCTTTTTTGCAGTATAGACAAGTAGAAATGTTCTTCGTCTATTTTTCATTATTTCTCAGTATGATTCTCTTTCATGCAGTATGGAACGAGTAGAAACGTGCTCCATCTATTTTTGTCATTATTTCTCACTTCGATTCTCTTTTATGCAGTATGGAACGAGTAGAAATGTTCTTCGTCTGTTTTTTATTATTTCTCAGTATGATTCTTTCATGTACTTTTCATTTTTTCTCAGTATGATTCTCTTTCATGCAGTATGGAACGAGTAGAAACGTGCTCCATCAATTTTTGTCATTATTTCTCACTTCGATTCTCTTTTATGCAGTATGGAACGAGTAGAAATGTTCTTCGTCTGTTTTTTATTATTTCTCAGTATGATTCTCTTTCATGAACTTTTCATTTTTTCTCAGTATGATTCTCTTTGATGCAGTATGGAACGAGTAGAAACGTGCTCCATCTATTTTTGTCATTATTTCTCACTTCGATTCTCTTTTATGCAGTATGGAACGAGTAGAAATGTTCTTCGTCTGTTTTTCATTATTTCTCAGTATGATTCTCTTTCACGTATTTTTCATTATTTCTCAGTATGATTCTCTTTCATGCAGTATGCAACGAGTAGAAACGTGCTCCAACTATTTTTGTCATTATTTCTCACTTCGATATTCTTTTTTGCAGTATAGACAAGTAGAAATGTTCTTCGTCTATTTTTCATTATTTCTCAGTATGATTCTCGTTCATGCAGTATGGAACGAGTAGAAACGTGCTCCATCTATTTTTGTCATTATTTCTCACTTCGATTCTCTTTTATGCAGTATGGAACGAGTAGAAATGTTCTTCGTCTGTTTTTTATTATTTCTCAGTATGATTCTTTCATGTACTGTTCATTTTTTCTCAGTATGATTCTCTTTCATGCAGTATGGAACGAGTAGAAACGTGCTCCATCTATTTTTGTCATTATTTCTCACTTCGATTCTCTTTTATGCAGTATGGAACGAGTAGAAATGTTCTTCGTCTGTTTTTTATTATTTCTCAGTATGATTCTTTCATGTACTTTTCATTTTTTTCTCAGTATGATTCTCTTTTATGCAGTATGGAACGAGTAGAAATGTTCTTCGTCTGTTTTTTATTATTTCTCAGTATGATTCTTTCATGTACTGTTCATTTTTTCTCAGTATGATTCTCTTTCATGCAGTATGGAACGAGTAGAAACGTGCTCCATCTATTTTTGTCATTATTTCTCACTTCGATTCTCTTTTATGCAGTATGGAACGAGTAGAAATGTTCTTCGTCTGTTTTTTATTATTTCTCAGTATGATTCTTTCATGTACTTTTCATTTTTTCTCAGTATGATTCTCTTTTATGCAGTATGGAACGAGTAGAAATGTTCTTCGTCTGTTTTTTTATTATTTCTCAGTATGATTCTTTCATGTACTTTTCATTTTTTCTCAGTATGATTCTCTTTCATGCAGTATGGAACGAGTAGAAACGCGCTCCATCTATTTTTGTCATTATTTCTCACTTCGATTCTCTTTTATGCAGTATGGAACGAGTAGAAATGTTCTTCGTCTGTTTTTTATTATTTCTCAGTATGATTCTTTCATGTACTTTTCATTTTTTCTCAGTATGATTCTCTTTCATGCAGTATGGAACGAGTAGAAACGTGCTCCATCTATTTTTGTCATTATTTCTCACTTCGATTCTTTTTTTTGCAGTATGGAACGAGTAGAAATGTTCTTCGTCTGTTTTTTATTATTTCTCAGTATGAATCTTTTTATGTACTTTTCATTTTTTCTCAGTATGATTCTCTTTCATGCAGTATGGAACGAGTAGAAACGTGCTCCATCTATTTTTGTCATTATTTCTCACTTCGATTCTCTTTTATGCAGTATGGAACGAGTAGAAATGTTCTTCGTCTGTTTTTTATTATTTCTCAGTATGATTCTTTCATGTACTTTTCATTTTTTCTCAGTATGATTCTCTTACATGCAGTATGGAACGAGTAGAAACGTGCTCCATCTATTTTTGTCATTATTTCTCACTTCGATTCTCTTTTATGCAGTATGGAACGAGTAGAAATGTTCTTCGTCTGGTTTGTATTATTTCTCAGTATGATTCTTTGATGTACTTTTCATTTTTTCTCAGTATGATTCTCTTTCATGCAGTATGGAACGAGTAGAAACGTGCTCCATCTATTTTTGTCATTATTTCTTACTTCGATTCTCTTTTATGCAGTATGGAACGAGTAGAAATGTTCTTCGTCTGTTTTTTATTATTTCTCAGTATGATTCTTTCATGTACTTTTCATTTTTTCTCAGTATGATTCTCTTTCATGCAGTATGGAACGAGTAGAAACGTAGAAATATTTATTTATACGTCTTTCTGGGATATAGTAGTTTTGTTTTTGTTTTAAAGGAAACAAATACAATAGGTATGATATTGATTTATTGGTTAAATGTCTATTAGTCCATTACTAGTAAATAAATTTACCAGTTTTTAGCGTCAACTTTTCAATAATTAGTTTGCAATGTTAAAAGTTTAAATTTCAAGAACATAGTTTAAATGCTATGAACGTAATTTAGTTTAAAGTTTTCATCATTAAAATTTAATTAATTGGAAAATTAAAAAATTGAAGGAATGATAATTAAATTAATTTATATTGCGTTTCATTTTGCGATCATTCATATTATTGAATGCATTAAACGTCATTAAATGTAAAGTAAGTAATACAATTGGCTTGATATAGTCAGTGGTGTTTTGCTGAAATGTTGTTAGTATGCTATTTGACACGTTAATAAAATGCTATTAAATTTATGATATTTTTCGATTATATAGGGTTGTTATTATTTCTTGAATTGTAGAGTAAAATAGTCAGTGTTATTATACCGCTGCGCCGGTCGGTTCTAAGATGACGTAATGGGGTAATATTGTTTTTTATTATATGACTATGATTCTTTCTTTTCGTCTATTGTTCGTCATACTGTCACGTGTCATTAAATATTTCGTGTATTGCTTGTCTAAATGCACGTGCGGTCAATAATATGAGGTCCGAACTGGTTCAGACCCCTTTTCAGCCTCAATGACGTCACAACAAAATTATCCAATTATTTTCTTTATTTACTCCGTTGAGATGCTCAGTCATGATGAAGGAGACGGCATTTTGTGTATTGTTTGTATTGCATGGAATCTACTTAATTTCACTTGAAATAGGCAAATAGTTATTTGTCATATAATAAAACAATTATAGTCTTTGAATTCGGTCAATACATGGTTCTATGGACTTGATGCAACCAATATTCACCGAGGCCTTCGTATAATATTCTAACTAAGATTCTGCACTAATATCGATGTAGTAGCTTATTGGATGATGAAGAAGAATGCAAGAAAAAGTAAAAAAAAAAAAGGATGATTGTCAATATGCCAAAGGCATCCGCATGAAGAATTCTTAATTTAAAATTTGTAACAAATTTGTAACACTCGAAGTATAGTATCACAACAAAACGGTTGGTTATGTTTCACTTTGATAAAGCATTGCACTGTGTGTTAAAACATACGTTTCAGAATACTACATTTCATATTTTTCCATAAAAATACTAAAATTATGCTGGAAATGATTGTGTTTTTCGATTTATATACATAGAGGGCATTATTTTTCAAAAAGATATTTTGACTCCCAAAACTTCTATATTCTGTCTCCTGTTTTGCAACTTTGGTTAATGGAGAGGGATGCACTGACATTAAAAATTGGGGATTAAGATAAAACGCACTACCCCTTAATCGCTTCAAACATTATACGTACTTGACATTAGCTAGCAGACGATCTTAATATCGTCCACGCTGGCCATGTGGTAAGACGTAAAATATTTTTCGCATTTATACTCTCTTAAACCAAATGAATATATTTATATTTCTTCATTAAATAACCCAATTGAGTTATGCATAGGTCATCCTTATTAAAACTTTTTTCAAAACATCTTTATTTAACAACGTTATACTAAGCTTTGCCGAGTTTTTAGATGAAAAAAAATCTGACCACAAGGTCGGAATTTCCCGATCTCGACCTCTGATTGTTTTTCTCCTATATAATTTATGAAAAAATACCGGAATCCCTACTATTACGATGCAAGATTTTGCTAGCGGATGAATACAAGACACGCAGTAATAGCAAATAACTTTTAACTCACGGCAGAATGTGGACCTACGCGACAAAACCAAACAACGTTTTTCTCTTTATATATATCCATCGTTTATTAAAATAATGTTATTCATTATAAAAATCTTTTTTTCGTTTTTCATATTATTTTTCCCACTAAATTATGACCGTTACCAATTAAAACAAAAAGTGTAGTCACTGTACAATTGAGATGGGCTAAACGTGCGCACGCAGAGAGCCAATTTAGTGAGATAAATCTATTACATATGCGAGAAATATATATATATGTTTGTTTTATTCCCGATTTTAAAATCTTATGTAATTACAGTTACCATGCGTTAAAGCTCCATTGTTTTACTATGTATAACATTTAAACGGCGCATTTTTTCTCAATTTTGCCTCTCAAACAATTTTATACTTGGTTTTATGATAAAACTTTTACTTACGTTAAAATTTACGGGATAACCTATAGTAATCTATTAAAGAATTGATCACGTGATTTTTTATCGAAATCAAGGCAACTAAACAGACACAGCAAAGAAGCATGAGTTTAAGAGCAATGTGACCACTTTGTCATGCGTATTTAAGCAAAAAGGCTGTTTAATTTACAGCCCTTTTTCCATCTTGAGGGGCCTCGGTGGCCGAAAAGTCCAAAGCGCGCGCTTACGGATCACAGCGCCTCTCATCGCCTGAGTTCAAATCCAACTCGGAACAGATCCTAGTGTGAGAACGTTTGTCAGTTCGCTTGCCGAAGGTCGGTGGATTTTTCGGTCACTCCGGTTTCCTCCACTATCCCAGAACTGACCTCACTCGAAATAAGTGAAAGGATTTTGACTAAGGCGTAAAACACCAATACTCTACTCCTTCTCCCTTTTTCATCCGAGCCTGGCTGATTTGAAATTCTTTAATTTGTTCCAATTTGGCCGTTGTCTTTGCAGAATCTGTTGTAGTTCTTGCACGACTATGTTTTGCTTCTGTCGACGCCATTAGTTACTTACATGTAAGACCTCCGCGCATGCTACATGCTGGTTATTATCATATCATCAAGTTTCAATTTTTTATGGGCTAATAAAAGTCATTTTATGAGCAAAAATGCATTTTATATAGGTATAGCATAATATAAAATAGACATTCTAACGTATTTTTTAAGAACATCGGTTTATAATTATATAAATATTTTTGGCATGTCAAAATGTGGTCATTTATCAAGAACATTTTTTTGACGATTTCGGAAAGTAACAGCTACTTTTTAATGTTAGACGCTTCATGTTGAATAAGTAACGAGCTTCGAGACAGTGACAGTATAAAGTAGCGAGCTTCGGATACAGTGACAGTGACAGTATTAAGTAACAAGCTTATAGCACAGTGACAGTATAAAGTAACAAGTTTCAAGTACAGTTACAGTTTAAAGAAACAGTGACAGTATAAAGTAACGAACTTTGGGTACAGTGACAGTATAAAGTAACGGGCTTCGGATACAGTGACAGTATAAAGTAACGAGCTTCAGACACAGTAACAGTATAAAGAAACGACCTTAGGGTACAGTGACAGTAAAAAGTACCGAGCTTCAAGTACAGTGACAGTATAAAGTAACGAGTTTCAAGTACAGTTACAGTTTAAAGAAACAGTGACAGTATAAAGTAACGAACTTTGGATACAGTAACAGTATAATTAAAGTAACGAGCTTCGGGTACAGTGACAGTATAGAGTAGCGAGCTTCGGAAACAGTGACAGTATTAAGTAACAAGCTTATAGCACAGTGACAGTATAAAGTAACGAGTTTCAAGTACAGTTACAGTTTAAAGAAACGAGCTTCGAGACAGTGACAGTATAATTAAAGTAACGAGCTTCGGGTACAGTGACAGTATAAAGTAACAAGCTTCGGGGGCAGTGACAGTATAAAGTTACGAACTCCGGGTACAGTGACAGTATAAAGTAGCGAGCTTTGGATACAGTGACAGTATAAAGTAGCGAGCTTCGGGTACAGTGACAGTATAAAGTAGCGAACTTCGGATACAGTGACAGTATAGAGTAACAAGCTTCGGATACAGTGACAGTATAATGTAGCGAGCTTCGGGTACAATGACGGTATAAAGTTACGAGCTTCGGGGGCAGTGAAAGTATAAAGTAACAAAACTTCGACGACAGTGACAGTATAAAGAAACGAGCTTTGGGTACAGTTACAGTCTAAAGTAACGAGCCTCAAGTACAGTTACAGTATAAAGTAACAAGCTTCGGATACAGTGACAGTATACAGTAACGAGATTCGGGTACAGTGACAGTATAAAGTAAAGAGCTTCGGGTACAGTGACAGTATAAAGTAACGAACTTCGGATACAGTGGCAGTATGAAGTTACGAGCTTCGGATACAGTGACAGTATAAAGTACTAAGCAACGGATACAGTGACAGTATAAAGTAGCGAGCTTCAAGTACAGTGACAGTATAAAGTAACGAGCTTCGGATATAGTGACAGTATAAAGTTACGAGCTTCGGATACAGTGACAGTATAAAGTACTAAGCAACGGATACAGTGACAGTATAAAGTAGCGAGCTTTAAGTACAGTGACAGTATAAAGTAACGAGCTTCGGATATAGTGACAGTATAAAGTAACGGACTTCGGATCAAGTGACAGTATGAAGTAACGAACTTCGGATACAGTGAAAGTATAAAGTACTAAGCAACCGATACATTGACAGTATAAAGTAGCGAGCTTCAAGTACAGTGACAGTATAAAGTAACGAACTTCGGGTTCTATGACAGTAAAATGTAACGAGCTTCGGATACAGTGAAGTATAAAGTAACGAGCTTCGAGGACAGTGACAGTATAAAGTAACAAGCAACGGATACAGTGACAGTATAAAGTTACGAGCTTCGGATACAGTGGCAGTATAAAGTAACGAGCTTCGAGGACAGTGACAGTATAAAGTAACGAGCATCGAGGACAGTGACAATATAAAGTAACAAGCAACGGATAAAGTGACAGTATAAAGTTACGAGCTTCGGATACAGTGACAGTATAAAGTAACGAGATTCGGGTACAGTGACAGTATAAGTAACAAACAACTGATACAGTGACAGTATAAAGTAACGAACTTCGGGTATAATGAAAGCTAAAAGGAACGAGCTTCGGATACAGTGACAGTATAAAGTAACACGCTTCGAGGACAGTGACAGTATAAAATTACGAGCTTCGTATACAGTGACAGCATAAAGTAACGAGCTTCAAGGACAGTGACAGTATAAAGTTACGATATTCGGATACAGTGACAGTATAAAGTGACGAACTTCGGATACAGTAACAGTGTAAGGTAACGAGCTTAGGGTACAGTTACAGTATAAAGTAACGAGCTTCGGATACAGTGACAGTATAAAGTAACGAACTTCGAGTACAGTGACAGTATAAAGTAACGAGTTACGGATACAGTGACAGTATAAAGTAACGAGCTTCGGGTACAATGACATTAAAAAGTAACGAGCTTCTGATACAGTGACAGTATAAAGTAACACGTTTCGAGGACAGTGACAGTATAAAGTTACGAGCTTCGTATACAGTGACAGTATAAAGTAACGAGCTTCAAGTACAGTGACAGTATAAAGTAACGAATTTCGGGTACAGTGACAGTAAAAAGTCACAAGCTTAGAGGACAGTGACAGTACAAAGTTTACGATCTTGGTATACAGTGACAGTATAAAGTGGCGAACTACGGATACAGTAACAGTGTAAGGTAAAGAGCTTAGGGTACAGTTACAGTATAAAGTAACGAGCTTCGGATACAGTGACAGTATAAAGTAACGAGCTTCGAGGACAGTGACAGTATAAGTAACGAGCTCCGGATACAGTGACAGTATAGAGTAGCGAGCTTCGGATACAGTGACAGTATACAGTAACGAGCCACGGATACAGTGACAGTATAAAGTAACGAGCTACGGATACAGTGACAGTATAAAGTAATAAGCATAGGGTACAATGACAGTATAAAGTAACGAGCTTCGGATACAGTGACAGTATAAAGTAACGAGCTTCGAGGTACAGTGACAGTAAAAAGTAACGAGCTTCGGATACAGTGACAGTTTAAAGTAACACGCTTCGAGGACAGTGACAGTATAAAGTTACGAGCTTCGTTAAAGTGACAGTATAAAGTAACGAGCTTAAAGTACAGTGACAGTATAAAGTAACGAGCTTAAAGTACAGTGACAGTATAAAGTAACGAATTGGGGTACAGTGACAGTAAAAAGTAACAAGCTTCGAGGACAGTGACAGTGTAAAAGTCACGATCTTTGTATTCAGTGACCGTATAAAGTGACGAACATCGGATACAGTGACAGTATAAAGTAACAAACTTCGAGTACAGTGACAGTATAAAGTAACGAGCTCCGGATACAGTGACAGTATAGAGTAGCGAGCTTCGAGTACAGTGACAGTATAAAGTAACGAGCTACGGATACAGTGAGAGTAAAAAGTAACGAGCTTCGGATACAGTGACAGTATAAAGTAACACGCTTCGAGGACAGTTACAGTATAAAGTTACGAGCTTCGGATACAGTGACAGTATAAAGTAACGAGCTTAGGGTACAGTGACAGTATAAAGTAACAAGCTTCGGGTACAGTGACAGTATAAAGTAACGAGCTTCGGATACAGTGACAGTATAAAGTAAAAGCTTCGAGTACAGTGACAGTATAAAGTAACGAGCTTCAGATACAGTGACAGTATAGAGAAGCGAGCTTCGGATACAGTGACAGTATAAAGTAACTCGCTATGGATACAGTGACAGTATAAAGTAACGAGCTACGGATACAGTGACAGTCTAAAGACACGAGGTTCGAGTACAGTGACAGTATAAAGTAACGAGCTTCGGATACAGTGACAGTATAAAGTAACGAGCTTCGAGTACAGTGACAGTAAAAAGTAACGAGCTTCGGATACAGTGACAGTATAAAGTAACACGCTTCGAGGACAGTGACAGTATAAAGTTAAGAGCTTCGTATACAGTGACAGTATAAAGTAACGAGCTACGGATACAGTGACAGTATAAAGTAACGAGCTTCGTATACAGTGACAGTATACAGTAACGAGCTACGGATACAGTGACAGTATAAAGTAACGAGCTACGAATACAGTGACAGTATACAGTAACGAGATTCGGGTACAGTAACAGTATAAAGTAATGAGCTTCGGATACAGTGACAGTATAAAGTAACGAGCTTCGAGTACAGTGACAGTATAGAGTAGCGAGCTTCGGATATAGTGACAGTATAAATTAACGAGCTACATATACAGTGGCAGTATAGAGTAACAAGCTTCGAGTACAGTGACAGTATAAAGTAACAAGTTTCGAGTACAGTGACAGTATAAAGTAACGAGCTTCGGAAACAGTGACAGTATAAAGTAACGATCTTCGGATACAGTGACAGTATAGAGTAGCGAGCTTCGGATACAGTGACAGTATAAAGTAACGAGATACTGATACAGTGACAGTATAAAGTAATGAGATACGGATACATTGACAGTATAAAGTAACGAGCTTAGGGTACAGTGGCAGTATTAAGTAACGAGCTTCGGATATAGTGACAGTATACAGTAACAAGCTACGGATACAGTGACAGTATAAAGTTACAAGCCTCGGATATAGTGACAGTATAAAGTAACGAGCTTCGAGTACAGTGACAGTATAAAGTAACGAGTTTAAGGTACAGTGACAGTATAAAGTAACGGACATCGGGTACAGTGACAGTATAAAGTAACGAGCCTCGGATACAGTGACAGTTTGAAGTAACGAGCTTCGAGTACAGTGACAGTATAAAGTAACGAGCCTCGGATATAGTGACAGTATAAATTAACGAGCTACGGATACAGTGACAGTATAAAGTAGCGAGCTTCAAGTACAGTGACAGTATAAAGTAACGAGCTTCGGATATAGTGACAGTATAAAGTTACGAGCTTCGGATACAGTGACAGTATAAAGTACTAAGCAACGGATACAGTGACAGTATAAAGTAGCGAGCTTTAAGTACAGTGACAGTATAAAGTAACGAGCTTCGGATATAGTGACAGTATAAAGTAACGGACTTCGGATCCAGTGACAGTATGAAGTAACGAACTTAGGATACAGCGGCAGTATAAAGTAGCGAGCTTCGGATACAGTGAAAGTATAAAGTACTAAGCAACCGATACAGTGACAGTATAAAGTAGCGAGCTTCAAGAACAGTGACAGTAAAAAGTAACGAACTTCGGGTTCTATGACAGTAAAATGTAACGAGCTTCGGATACAGTGAAGTATAAAGTAACGAGCTTCGAGGTCAGTGACAGTATAAAGTAACAAGCAACGGATACAGTGACAGTATAAAGTTACGAGCTTCGGATACAGTGACAGTATAAAGTAACGAGCTTCGAGGACATTGACAGTATAAAGTAACGAGCATCGAGGACAGTGACAATATAAAGTAACAAGCAACGTATACAGTGACAGTATAAAGTTACGAGCTTCGGATACAGTGACAGTATAAAGTAACGAGATTCGGGTACAGTGACAGTATAAGTAACAAACAACTGATACAGTGACAGTATAAAGTAACGAACTTCGGGTATAATGAAAGCTAAAAGGAACGAGCTTCGGATACAGTGACAGTATAAAGTAACACGCTTCGAGGACAGTGACAGTATAAAATTACGAGCTTCGTATACAGTGACAGCATAAAGGAACGAGCTTCAAGGACAGTGACAGTATAAAGTTACGATATTCGGATATAGTGACAGTATAAAGTGACGAACTTCGGATACAGTAACAGTGTAAGGTAACGAGCTTAGGGTACAGTTACAGTATAAAGTAACGAGCTTCAAGTACAGTGACAGTATAAAGTAACGAAATTCGGGTACAGTGACAGTAAAAAGTAACAAGCTTAGAGGACAGTGACAGTATAAAGTTACGATCTTGGTATACAGTGACAGTATAAAGTGACAAACTTCGGATACATTAACAGTGTAAGGTAAAGAGCTTAGGGTACAGTTACAGTATAAAGTAACGAGCTTCGGATACAGTGACAGTATAAAGTAACGAGCTCCGGATACAGTGACAGTATAGAGTAGCGAGCTATGGATACAGTGACAGTATAAAGTAACGAGCTACGAATACAGTGACAGTATAAAGTAACGAGCTACGGATACAGTGACAGTATAAAGTAATAAGCATAGGGTACAGTGACAGTATAAAGTAACGAGCTTCGGATACAGTGACAGTATAAAGTAACGAGCTTCGAGTACAGTGACAGTATAAAGTAACGAGCTTCAGATACAGTGACAGTATAGAGAAACGAGCTTCGGATACAGTGACAGTATAAAGTAACTCGCTATGGATACAGTGACAGTATAAAGTAACGAGCTACGGATACAGTGACAGTATAAAGAAACGAGCTTCGAGTACAGTGACAGTATAAAGTAACGAGCTTCGGATACAGTGACAGTATAAAGTAACGAGCTTCGGATACAGTGACAGTTTAAAGTAACACGCTTCGAGGACAGTGACAGTATAAAGTTACGAGCTTCATTAAAGTGACAGTATAAAGTAACGAGCTTAAAGTACAGTGACAGTATAAAGTAACGAATTGGGGTACAGTGACAGTAAAAAGTAACAAGTTTCGAGGACAGTGACAGTGTAAAAGTTACGATCTTTGTATTCAGTGACAGTATAAAGTGACGAACTTCGGATACAGTGACAGTATAAAGTAACAAGCTTCGAGTACAGTGACAGTATAAAGTAACGAGCTCCGGATACAGTGACAGTATAGAGTAGCGAGCTTAGGGTACAGTGACAGTATGAAGTAACGAGCTACGGATACGGTGACAGTAAAAAGTAACGAGCTTCGAATACAGAGACAGTATAAAGTAACACGCTTCGAGGACAGTTACAGTATAAAGTTACGAGCTTCGGATACAGTGACAGTATAAAGTAACGAGCTTAGGGTACAGTGACAGTATAAAGTAACAAGCTTCGGGTACAGTGACAGTAAAAAGTAACGAGCTTCGGATACAGTGACAGTATAAAGTAACAAGCTTCGAGTACAGTGACAGTATAAAGTAACGAGCTTCAGATACAGTGACAGTATAGAGAAGCGAGCTTCGGATACAGTGACAGTATAAAGTAACTCGCAATGGATACAGTGACAGTATAAAGTAACGAGCTACGGATACAGTGACAGTATAAAGAAACGAGCTTCGAGTACAGTGACAGTATAAAGTAACGAGCTTCGGATACAGTGACAGTATAAAGTAATGAGCTTCGGATACAGTGAGAGTAAAAAGTAACGAGCTTCGGATACAGTGACAATATAAAGTAACGAAATTCGGGTACAGTGACAGTATAAAGTAATGAGCTTCGGATACAGTGACAGTATAAAGTAACGAGCTTCGAGTACAGTGACAGTATAAAGTAACGAGCTACGGATACAGTGACAGTATAAAGTTAAGAGCTTCGTATACAGTGACAGTATAAAGTAACGAGCTACGGATACAGTGACAGTATAAAGTAACGAGCTTCGTATACAGTGGCAGTATAAAGTAACGAGCTACGGATACAGTGACAGTATAAAGTAACGAGCTACGGATACAGTGACAGTATACAGTAACGAGATTCGGGTACAGTGACAGTATAAAGTAATGAGCTTCGGATACAGTGACAGTATAAAGTAACGAGCTTCGAGTACAGTGACAGTAAAAAGTAACGAGCTACGGATACAGTGACAGTGTAAAAGTTACGAGCTTCGTATACAGTGACAGTATAAAGTAACGAGCTACGGATACAGTGACAGTATAAGGTAACGAGCTACGGATACAGTGACAGTATAAAGTAACGAGATTCGGGTACAGTGACAGTATAAAGTAATGAGCTTCGGATACAGTGACAGTATAAAGTAACGAGCTTCGAGTACAGTGACAGTATAGAGTAGCGAGCTTCGGATATAGCGACAGTATAAATTAACGAGCTACGGATACAGTGACAGTATAGAGTAACAAGCTTCGAGTACAGTGACAGTATAAAGTAACAAGCTTCGAGTACAGTGACAGTATAAAGTAACGAGCTTCGTAAACAGTGATAGTATAAAGTAACGATCTTCGGATACAGTGACAGTATAGAGTAGCGAGCTTCTGATACAGTGACAGTATAAAGTAACGACATACTGATACAGTGACAGTATAAAGTAATGAGATACGGATACAGTGACAGTATAAAGTAACGAGCTTAGGGTACAGTGGCAGTATAAAGTAACGAGCTTCGGATATAGTGACAGTATACAGTAACGAGCTACGGATACAGTGACAGTATAAAGTTACTAGCCTCGGATATAGTGACAGTATAAAGTAACGAGCTTCGAGTACAGTGACAGTATAAAGTAACGAGCTGAAGGTACAGTGACAGTATAAAGTAACGGACTTCGGGTACAGTGACAGTATAAAGTAACGAGCTTCGGATACAGTGACAATATAAAGTTACGAGCCTCGGATATAGTGACAGTATAAAGTAACGAGATACGGATACAGTGACAGTAAAAAGTAACGAGCTGAGGGTACAGTGACAGTATAAAGTAACGAACTTCGGGTACAGTGACAGTATAAAGTAACGAGCTTCGGATACAGTGACAGTATAAAGTTACGAGCCTCGGATATAGTGACAGTATAAAGTAACGAGCTATGGATACAGTGACAGTATAAAGTTACGAGCCTCGGATATAGTGACAGTATAAAGTAACGAGCTATGGATACAGTGACAGTATAAAGTAACGAGCTTCGAGTATAGTGACAGTATAAAGTAACGAGCCTCGGATACAGTGACAGTATGAAGTAACGAGCTTCGAGTACAGTGACAGTATAAAGTAACGAGCCTCGGATATAGTGACAGTATAGAGTAGCGAGCTACGGATACAGTCATGTAGAAGAAAAACTAGAAATTACAAACTGATTAAAAATGATTTTCATAATGATTTGTCGTTTACTTCCATTAAGGTTTTTTTAACTAAGTGTCCGGTAAAATATAGAAAATAAAGAAGTACAACGCGATTTTGCAATTTTGTTTTACAAAACGTTATGTTCTTCTTAATTTCATTATTATTATTATTATTATTATTATTATTATTATTATTATTACTATTATTATTATTATTATTACAATGCATTATTATTATTACTATAACAATGCATTTATTATTATTATTATTGTTATTAGTATTATAAGTATTATTATTATTGCCGTTCTTCTTCTTATAATTATTATTATTGCTGTTATTATTATTTTTATTATGATTGCTGTTATCATCATTATTATTATTATCATTATAACTATTGCTGTTATAATAATAATAATAATAATAATAATAATAATAATAATATAATAATAATAATAATAATTATTATTATTATTATTATTATTATTATTATTATTCAAACAAATAACATTTTGTTTTGACTGCGGTATTTTTAGCCTTAGTTTTCAAAATTAAGACGAACCAATACTATAAAAAAAATTTACGGAACGCGCGTTTTACGTTTAACGCCATTGTCAGGTAACAGACGGTTGTATATTTACAGCTCAAATTTAAAGAGGCCAATCATTTTTCTTATATATTACTTGAAGTTAAACTATTCAGTGTCATTTATCAGCTTAGGCATAAAGGAAGTCATCTTAATATGATATATCGTTTAAAAAATGCCTAGTTAAAAGATATAATTAACGTTTGAATATTCATATTTGCTGTCGTTAAATTTTATTTGGATTATGAGGAAAGAACGAATAATTAACATTGTTAATTGAGGAAACATTGCTGCGTTACAATTAAAATCCCGATTATTTGAATTATTGTTCCGTAGTATCAGTTTTAGGGACATGTGGCTAAATATGTGTGTATATGCGTGCGTTTGTACATACATGCATAGCTAGGAACGCATTTTCGACGAAACTACAAATTTCAAATGAAACATAGATGTTTTCAGTAAAAGTTTGGTCAATTCTTGTATGAGAGTTAAGTAATGTTTTTACGCCTTGATTTTTGTCACTACATCTTTATCGAGGTGATTCAGTTCTGGGATGGTGACGGAAACCGAAGTGTCCGGAGAATATCAACGCCCTTTTGGCAAGCGAACTTTCAAACTTTCTTACAACAATATGCCCAAGTTGGATTAAACCCTTGGCGGTTAAAGGTACTGTAATCCGCAGGTGCGCTTTAGGTCACTCGGTCACATAAACCCCAAACCTTGTATGACAAAATCAACTGTGTTAAAAAAAAACAATCCCTTGGATTAACTAACAATTAAGATTAATATAATTTTACTCAAACAGTGACATATTGATTATTTTTGCTAACGTTTGAATCGGGGCGCGGTTGCCAAGTGGTTAGAGTTTTAGTGTTGAAACCCAGAGTGTATTACAGTTTTTAGTTCGAGTCCGGTCGAACACAAGTGAGAAAGAATTTTTCTTGCCTTTGGCCATTACTGTTTTTTTCAGTACGTCGCACCATTTCATGACGCAAAACAAATATGGCATATGACGAACGTTGTCCAAACCCTTGATGATAAGTTTATTTTCTTAATCCTACAGTTTGTTTGTAAAACAAAAATCGAAGAAATATTCCAAACCTCTTATTCTGAGTTATCCTAATTTTACACATTTTTTATGCTAAGTAATTATCAAAATTGCAATTGAAAGGAGGGAAGTCTTTTCGAGACCGTTGCGATTTAATGGACTCTGTCGGGGTTAATCAGGCAACCTTAACGTGGAGTGGAGTGAAGTAATGGTGTTTTACGCCCCAGTCAAGAATCCTCTCACTTATTTCGAGGCGGTCACTTCTAGAATGGTGGAGGAAACCGGAGTGCCCGGAGAAAACCACCGACGATGTCGATAAGGATCTCAAATAAAATCTGGTGTCATACACATACATGTATCAGGTGTTTTCTATAACATGATAAAGTATTATTAATTTTTGTTTTAACTATAATTAGAAATATAAATAAAAATATCTTATTACCAGACAGTCTAATTGAGGATGTATAAATTATGCTATATCATTATTATTAGAAAAACAAATATCTTATTAAAAAGTGTAACATATTATGTAGTTTTTGCGATACAAAATAATTTTAAGTGTGGCCTTCACCTAGTTAGCGGCACAAAATCATGCAAACATCAGCTGAAGAGTTTTCGTAGGATTACGTCACAAATACCAGTGAATAACAGGTGTGTTTTCATTTTGTTACCAATCCTTTTGGTGGCTAAGTGGGCTAAAGTGCGCGCTTGCGAATAACAACACTTCTCACCGCCTCGGTTTGAATCCGACGAGGGCAGATGCTAGTGTGAAAATGTTTATTAGGTTCATTTGCCAAAGATCAGTAATGTTCTCGAGTCACTCAGGTTTCCTCGAAATCCTAGAACTGACCGCCTCGATATTTGTGAAAGAATCTTGACTGGGTCGTAAAACACAATTTTTCCGCCCTTATCTTTTTAGTATAAATAAACATCTGTATCTAAAGTATTGAGATGTTTGTTGTGCGCCATATAATAATGTAATGTCTGTCCAAAGTCGGTAATAACATGACCATTAGTCCTTAAATATAGTTTTCTTTGTCTTTTTTATTCTTTTATTGTCTTGTTTGGCTGTTTTATTGTTTACTTGTGTTTGGTTGCATTGGTCTTTCTCAAGCTACTGTAAATCGGAAAATTTTCGCGATCATTTTATTTTCGTGTTAATTTGCATGTAAAGCTAGACGAGAAAATAAACTATCGCTAATATAAAAATCGATTTCAATTGTGCTGGTGGTCATGAACATCACACGAAATTAAAAGTACGCGAATAGATGTCTATGTTATCTTTCGCGAATATTAACTGACGCGAAAATTCCCTAATTTAGAGTATCTCAAATTATTTAGAAAGCTTAAGCATTTAAGAGTGAAGTCATACAGATTTTATTACAACATAAATTCAAGAAGTATATTGCTAACCTACCAATTTTAGCGGTGAATTAATTTAAGCGACTATCGCTCTAGAACAGTAGCGTTAATTTAAATACATGTTTTGACTTATAGTCTGTTTCTCAAAAGTTGTTTTGCGCTAATTTAAATCCACGCAAATTATTCGAGAAAGTAAATTGCGCTAAAATACCTACACGCTAAAATTAGTACGTTTGAAGTATTTATTTTATTTTATTTCGTAGACAACAAAACAAATTTTACCCATTTTGAGCGCCCTAATTCCTTTTTTAATTATGATGTTGTGAATCTTTTTGCTTTGGCTGGCTAAACTTTACAAAATATAGTTAAACAATGAAGAGTCAGCTGCATTTTTAAAGATAAAAGTGTTGATTAAAATTGTGAATGAGATGATATCACGGGAAAAGTTCAGAAAAAGATAACAGGTGTCATGGTATTCTAATTTGATTAGTCATCTGTATCCTGAATAACAAAATAAAAAACAATTATGTTTGATATTTTATAAAAAGAATACAATGGCGTTTTTTAAATGTACACAATTTTATTTTTACTTTTTTTAAAGGAACTAAAACTAATTGTAGTTGAGTTCTACTTTTATCTCAGAAGGCTATCGAAACCGTTAAAGTAAAATAGATTGTTAGATAAAGAAAATTACTTTATTTGTTCATCTAAAGTTACAATAAACGAAATTAGCATTAGACGCAGAAAGAAGATACAATTTTCAGCAAATTTAGTTTAAATTTCCATGATTTATTCATGTGTTACCAAAAAACGCAAAACATTGCGCAGCATAAATCAGGTCAATACGCTGTAATAGCTAGAGTGATTCTTGCTTGATGTTATATATATATATATATATATATATATATATATATATATATATATATATATATATATATATATATATATAAGCACATTCACTTATAGATTAATACATCTTCCTCTTTATATCTCTATCATATAATACACAAACACTATCTCAAAACAACAAAATTTTATTTTTTAAAGTTAACGAAGTATACATGTGAACTTCAAGACTGGGGGCTTTTGAAGAGTAAGCACCTTATGTCTGGCTAGCTACACCAATCACGTACAAAATCAATGAATGTGGAAAAAGTAACTTTATATATCGACGGTATTGTGATGACGGCCATAAAACTTTGAAGGGGCTTGGGCTTGATCAGCCTTGGCTTGCAAAACCCTAAGGCAACAAATTAATTGCGAGCAGCATGGTTGGCGTAAAGAAACTTATCAACTTGGATATATATATATATATATATATATATATATATATATATATATATATATATATATATATCAAAGTTGATAAGTTTCTGTGTAACAGATTTGTATAGAATAAATAAGGTAAATAATGACTGAACATTTTACATTCTGTATTTTGCTAGTACTCTCTTGCCTAATAGCAATCTTCGGGCAAATACATTGTTGTAGTTAAGTAGCGATATTATGACGTCATGCTATTATTTCTAAGTAACACTATAATGACGTCATAATAGAAGGGGGAAACAATTTATATAAATTTAAAGGGAGATTATAATTATATATATATATATATATATATATATATATATATATATATATATATATATATATATATATATATATATATATATATATATATTAATGTCCATTTAATTTTTGACTGTAAAGATTAATGAAGCATTCTTCTTTTGAAAGACGTTTTGTTATGATATATAAGTGAAGGACCAAGCATGTTAAAAAAGTCATAAATAATTTTTAGTTTGTTAGCAACAGGTGTTTTGCAGTGACCTTAATAAGTCACAAAACTATTGTAGATAAATGACAATGCTAACTTTGTTTAAAGGACCTAGAAGAAACATCTGTGTGATAACAATCAAGTACGGACTACCAATCCCAAATGAGTCTCAAATAGTAAATAATATGTCCATTTATAATTTTTAAAGACAAATTTTATCTTTAGATTGGAAGGTTATATATATATATATATAAAATCTTAACACTCAACACTATCTAAAGTGCTTGTCTCGAATTCAATAACCATTGGTCCGTTACGTGCTTGTTTTTTTGTCTTGTCCCATCTGGATTCGGTATAATATTATGCTCTTGTCTTGCTTCGTTTTTTTGTTTTTTTTTGTTTTGTACAAAACGTTCTTAAGTTACACGGAAAAAATCCCTGCTTTTAAAATCACTTCTTAATTTCATTCTAAAGTAGGTCTTCAGGGAATTAAGAAATATTATTTTCTTGTCTTTACCCAAGGCTGCTTTAAAAACAATATTAGCGAATTTAAGTTATAGGACTTTTTTCCTTTTTAAGTGTAATCTGGGATTTTATCAGATTTCTATATTTTGAATGTTGTTCAGATTTTTTAGGCATTACCCTCAAAATTAACATAAATTACTTTAATGGATTTTTAAAACAAACTTGTTAAAATACCAATATGCAGTCTTAGAAAAAAGTAAATAATACTTGATTTGTTTATAAACACATGTTTTTTAGTACCAACAATAGTTTGGGAAACTGTGACACGAGAAAGAGAATTGAATAAATTTTAATTAGATCACCAATTATGCAAGTGTTATAACACACACACACACACACACACACACACACACACACACACACACTTATATAGACTGGTATCTGAAATTAAAACATATTATTATTGATGTGAAACAATTAAAAGATAATATCTGTTTTTCATTAAATGGTTATTTTAAATAACTGTTTTTAAGTTGTAATAAAAATAGCAGAAATTAATTAGTGAAAAAGACAACCCGTTAAAAACACTATACAATACAAAGATAGAAATAGAATCACCACACAAGAAGAAAATGCAAAAAGACGAAAACAGATAAGAAATGGTTTTAATGAAATTTCCAATTTCAGAGAAAATATTTGATTTAAGTCTGAAATTTAAAAAAAATGGTATTGGACGACCCTGTCTAGATCAAACACAAATACACCGGTCCATATGCGAATCACAATCCAAAAAGCAAATTAAAATCTTATAAACTGGTTATTTTGGTCAAACACGTGAACTCCTTCTAAAAAGAGGAAAAGTCTGGTTATCATCTTGCTAGCTAGCTAAACCCACAATGTGCGAAAAAATTATTTGAGAATGAAAGGGATTGTTTTATTTATTAAAGGACGGTTTTGTATCATTAGCTTATAAATAATTAATCATCACGATTACATGCAAATAAACGTTATAAGTGTTTATGAAAATTAACATTTATATTAATACAAAAAAAAACATTAAAAAAATCATTTTAATACGCTTAGTGATATTTATATCATCACGTGGTTATTCTGCACAGGTTTTAAGTAACGCTAGAAACTGGATTTGAACAGTTTCAGCTGTTCTTTTTCAGGTTCTACAAAATCTTCGTTGTTTACATATTAATGTAAGTATATTATAATTATTTTTTATAAATTTCTTAAAATTCGAATACAAACTATATTACAATGGTAGTATGGGTAATGATTTTTAATATAAAGAGGTATGACTGATAAAGATTTTATTTGGTGCAGATATGATATATTTTATTTGTTTATTTGATTATTTATTTATTCATTTATTTATTTAGTTAATTGATTTTTATTTTTCGATTTACTGATTTTCTGAATCATTTCAAGTTATAGTGGTCGCATTTAACCGAATATGGAACATTTAAAATCCAGCAATTAAAACAGAAGAAATTCGACTAGAATGTAACTTTTCGAACTTTTCTTCAAATTTCAAATTTCAATCTGAAAAGTCTTATCTTATATTTAAAATATTGTATAAATTAAAAGTAAGGAGAGAGAGAGAGAGAGAGAGAGAGAGAGAGAGAGAGAGAGAGAGAGATTGTAGTTTAGATTTAAGTTGGCTGACGTGCGTAAAATACTTTTATGTCAGACGCTTCTAATTTGAAAACTGTTATACACGTTTAGTTTCATAAGTAAGTAAGCCCGGGTGTTGTGAATGGGTAATCTCCTTCTTGTCTAGCTAGCTACATCCGACACGTGCAAAGTCAATTTTGAGAATGAAAGGAACATAATACTATATGAATATGATGAGTGAAATATATCCAGTATGAGCTCGGATACAGTGACTCCATACTTATCAACAATATTGTGATGACGGCCACAAAATGTTTTAAGGGCCCAGTTTTGCAATAACTTTGAGTCAACAGTTTAATTGTAAGCAGTTTGCTTCGTTGTAGAAAGCCCCTCATACATCAATGATATCAACAGTAAGTAAATCGAGTCCACTCAAATAATAATAGAGTCTAATGCAAGTAAATATTTCTATTTCTGTTGCAGTTTACACTTGAAAAGAACGTATTTATTATCTATTATAATCTTGAAACTTTGTCTAATTTTACGGAGAGTAAAGATAAAACGGTTGTTTTAAATCTAGATGTATGTGTGTAATGCATTGTAAACAAGAAAGCATATATTTATGGGTTTTAAAAGGTAATTTCTATGGTTACATCAGACAAAATATTCCTGGTAGATCGTTCTACATTTATATTCAAATAGCAATTGATCAAATCTATCAATTGGTACCCTATGTTAATGACAAACTGACATTCGAAAAAAAACATGTAAAACTATTTCCTTTGTTTCGCCACAGAAATTGCAAAGTTCAGTATCAAGTAATTTACATTTCATTAGTCTACTATTTGTAAAATAAATTCTATTTCTGAATTGGAAAGATTGGAGTTTTATATCGTTACGATTTATAAAAATTTTACCCGTAGTTTGTTCTCTTGAGCAATATTTGTTTGATTACACCAGGATCACGCTGAATTATTTTTAACTGGTGCTTTTTAATAAAAAAAAACACCTTAAATATTTTGATGCTTTCTATTTCTTTTTTTTAATTTTTTGTAACTTATTTTTCCCATTTTATTTTATTCATTTCTTCGTTCGGCTACACGTGCGGATGTGTGGATGACGTTCTGTTCTGAATAATCACAAGTTTGGAGAATGTGTGGGTGTCATCTGTCCGAGTGGGCTTGGGTAGGGGGACACGGCGGGTTCTCCGTGTTCTGCTTCGTGTTTGGACTTATACCTCAATTATGACACCCATGAAAGGTTACATATGAAGCTATACGACAAACGTGATGACTTCAATTTTTCTATTGTCAACTTTCCGTTTCTTTGCAGTAATATCCCTGCTTCTCCTGCGTATGGTGTATATGTTTCACAGTTAATACGGTACGGTAGAGCTTGTTCCCACTATTGGGACTTTCTGCAACGAAGCAAATTACTTACAATTAAATTGTTGACACAAGGATATTGCAAGCCTAGGCTAATCAGGGCCCTTGAAAAGTTTTATGGCTGTTATCACAATATTGTTGATAAAGTATTTAGTCACTGTATCGCAACTTATACTGGATATATTTGACTTACTATAGTTCTTTGTTCCTTTCATTCTCAAAATTGACTTGCACGTAACGGGTGTAGCTAGCTAGACAGGAGGTGCTTACCCTTCTGGAGCACCCGGCCTCACTTCCTTGATGGAAGTTCACGTGTATAACATATTTTGTCAGTTTGCAAAGTTTTTACTTTGTTTTTAGGATTGTGATATGGACAAGGACTGGTATGTTTGTTTTATTTCAAACCTCTAGCGCATATTAACCCATACAAGTCTAAATAATTTTTTTTTCAAAAGACGTTTGTGCAGGATGCCTCATATTTAAAAATGACAACATTTATTAATCTAATCGTTTAGGGAAAAAAAAGATATCATTTTTACACCATTCCTCCTAAATTATACATTTATTTTCATTTAAAATTATCGGATTAAACCAAAAAGTTTGTGATACAATTTCAGAAACTGTTTCCAAGTTTAGAACTAAAAATTACTGATCTCCGAAACAGATTAAATTTGGGTTTAATGTGTTACAGTCCCATTTTAAGTATTTAGAACATATTGCCTCCACCATTCAGATTCAGATCATCTAACAGCAATATTTTTCCAATTCAGTCTGGAATGTCAGTTTGGCTTTAGAATTTTCTATTTTTAAGAAAATGTTGAAATATAAGAGTAAGATGATACGTTTGGATTTTATTAGACGACCCTTGTTATATTGCTGCACGAGAATATTTTGCTTTGCTTCTATCCAATATGCCATTCCATTTAAAAAAGAACTTGTTGATTGATTTTTTGATTGCATTTTCTGGTGGATTTGGCAGAACAGTGAGTGCCCATGCAAGAATAGGAAATACTAAAGTTTTAACAACAGTTACTTTTCCAGCAAGAAATAAGTTTTTAAATAATTAATCATGTAGTTATTTATCAAAGGATTTTATTTTTTCTGCAAAATTTTCTTTTTATATATGTTCTTCGACCAAAGATTATATTAACTACCAAGAAAATTTCTCTCCAAAAGTCAAAAGGATATTTTCGTTTGTATTTATTGATTCACCACAACCCCTCTTTGTCTAAGTCGATACAGTTTTTTTTCTTCAATATTTTGCTTTTAAGCCAGACCAGGTAGAGAAGTCATAAACAAGCTTAAAAGCTCAACTCAAGGAGGTTTCACTGTCAAATATTAATGCAGTGTCAAAAACAAACTGTCTTATCAAATATTCAGAGTATTTGATAACTGTCTTATCAAATATTTAGAGTATTTGATAATTGTCTTATCAAATATTCAAAGTTATTAATTTTAGGGTCAAATTTATGCCGCACTTAAGATCTCGAATGTCAATATTAATAAATAAGGTGAAAGGATGTCACCATGTCTATTGCCTCTTTCTATACTGAACAATTCAGTGCGGTGGCCATTACTTTGTATAATACTTGATGCTTTATTATAAATAATATTAAACCATTGATTTATAGTTTCCAAAACAAAAAATTCTAATACCTTTTGAAAAAATGACCATAGAACTGAATCAAAAGCTTTTCCAAAGTCTAATAGTAGAAGGATGGTGGATATGTTTACAGTTTCGGTTTTGTCTTTCAAGTCCATTATAAGTGGTGTACATTCTCCTATATTTATTTTTCGTGAATACATTTTAGACCCAGATTTAAATATTTCTAAAACTTTCTTATTCTTTTTTTTTAGTTTTTAGTTTTTATTATTATTTTTTTGCTAAACGCATATTTCTGAGACACTTACCGATTTCTTAGGTACAAGATATTGAATGAATTTATCGAGTAGATAAATGTCATGTGAAAAATTTATTTAATGTTTGATATCAAGCAACTTTACGTAGGGGTAACATTGCACATAGGATATATTTGATAAGAATACCTGATTACTTTTGATGTCTCTAATGCTGAAAAAATAAAACAGGACTGAGATGGAAACATTAAAAATGCTTTAATGATATGCTTGCATTTGAAGTTTTTAAAGTAATTATGAAATTACGTACAAAACATTTTTAGAATACATTTATTGATGATTTAAACGCAGGTGTAAATTCGTAACATGTAAGTTAGACTGTAGTCCAATAAGGAAGGAAGTCTTATCCATTATTATAAGGTGATTGAAAAATAGGTCTTTACATAAACTAAATCGGATACACAAAAGTGACAAAATATTATAAACAGCTTTTTGATTGAAAATTTGAAGATTATTTAAAGGAAAATAATAAATTTTACCACATAACTATATTACACACTTACCTATAAACTCTAATGTACCAGATGTGACACTATGGCCGAAAAGCTTGGTAGATAAAAATAGCCATTTATATCACAAAAATTGTAATTGAAATTAATGAGGCTTGTTAACTGTAACATATGGACGAACTTTTTTAATTTAAGATATATTAAATTCATTAATTTGTTAGCATTTATTACAAAAGCTGTAGTTAACTATTTTAAATGCAACTTGATGCTGTATTATGCTCATCAATGACACTAGGGGCCGGAAAATTTGGTAAATAAGAAAGCAAATTATATCACAAAAATTGTTTAATGCAATTAACACATGATTAAAAGGCATCTTTAAGGATCCTTAAAGCGTCCTTAAAGCTACCTTAAATGTCTTTTTAAGGATCTTTAAGGGGCTTTAAGGATCCTTAAATATGCATTTAAGGAGTCTTTAAGGACTCCTTAAAGATCCTTAAGAAACTGAAATTTTAGGATTTTTAAGGATGCTTTAAGGATCTTAAAGAACATATAATACACATACCAGTTAAATTTTGATGTGCCAGATGTGCACATTTCGGAAATTAAGTCCTCATCAGTGACACTAAGACAGAAAAGTTTGACACATAAAAAATATATAAGCCAAACAGTTGAAAATAATGAATCTAAAGTTTCAAAATTATATAAATCTAAATCCAGCTAAGGAATGCTTTGCATGAGGGAACAAACCTTAGTTTTAAATAAATCTATTTAAAACTTATATCTTTCTTTTTTTCTTTAAAAAAAGCAATGTAACATTATTTTTTGCATTATTTTTTAAATTTTATTTGAAAAAACTTTTGCATGTGTGTGTGTGTGTGTATGTGTGTGTGTTTGTGTGTATGAAAATCGGGATTACCTATTTTTCACTGCCAAGTTGCTAATTAAATACAATAAGAGATAATGGTCAGAAATTGAATTAATTGAAAGGGAGAGATTTTTTAAAAAATTCTGAGACAGAGAGAGAGAGAGAGAGAGAGAGAGAGAGAGAGAGAGAGAGAGAGAGAGAGAGAGAGAGAGAGAAATCGCAACTGAATACAGATAGTGAAGGCGTAACTAGAAAATAAATATTTCAGAGAGAGAGAGAGAGAGAGAGAGAGAGAGAGAGAGAGAGAGTTTATGCTGAGAGAGAGAAAGAAAGACAGAGGAAGGGGTTCAGCGGAAACTGAATATTTTAAAAAGAGAGATATAAGGCACTGAATATGCTGAGAGAAGTGGTAATCACCATTATTCCATTGCACTCCATCCTCACTGCAGAAATTCTAATCCAGCTAAGATAAAGTTTGTCAGTTTGTCAAATATTTACTTTACCAACTCTTTTTCATTAGGAATTGAAATTGCTCAAATTCCAATATCACGATGTGTCAGTTCCATATATGTAAATTTCAAAGGCACTAAAATATGCTCTCTCTCTCTCTCTCTCTCTCTCTCTCTCTCTCTCATGCTTTATTTGCATCTATGCATAACACTAACCCTCCTAAAACGAAATTAATTAATTAATTAAATGAATAAAATAGAATAAAATAAAATAAATGACATGCTTAGAACATTATTTTGCAATTACTTTTATTTCTTTATTTAAAGTATGTTTTAATATCTTAATATTAAAATTGTCTCTTAAAATCACTTCCAATAAACACACTTTATTTTCAACACCCAGAGTTCAGGGTTAGGTAATCATTTAAACATGTTATTTAACTGCATAGTGATCTCCTACCTAGATAAGAAACTGCACATCAAATCAAAAGCCGCGCGTAAAAACACCAGGGATCTATAATGAAACAATTACCGCTGAATACAATTAACACATACTCTTAATAAATTTATGCTTTCCGTCGATCTGATTAAAACACAGGTTGTTTAACTGTACGATGAAAACTGCACATTCGTTATCTATTTTATGTATGAATTAAGAAACAAGTATTACTAATACTACATACGACTCTTCTACACAAACTTAATCTAGAAAGAAGAATTTAGACAGGTGTATTTATGTCTCCTATATCGTATAAAATATAAAAATTCAAAATATGCTAAAAGACAAATCATACCTTTGACTGAATGAATGTAATTGCCGTCGTTCCATTAATAATTAAAAAATATTTGTTTAAAGTTTTTATGAAACATCTTTAATGATTCTTAAAGCCTCCTAAAAATCCTTAAATTTCCAGTTCCATTAAGAATCTTTAAGGAGTCCTTAAAGGTCCTTAAAGTTGCATTTAAGAGTCCTTAAAATTTATTAAAGATCCTTAAAGATGGAATGGCTTTAAGGAGGCTTTAAGGCACCTTCAGGACCTTTAAGGGACACATTTAAGGATCTTTAACAATCCTTAAAGATCATTAAGGAGGGGATTGGTCTTGAGTAATGGATCTAGTTTAACTGTAACATATGGACTTATAGTTTTAATTTAAGATAAAAAAATTATCAATTTGTCAGGATTTATGACAAAAGCTGTAGTTTATTATTTTGTATGCATCTTGATGCTGTATTATATAAACAGTTAAAACAATTAAAATTATAATGTTTCTAAAAGAAACAAGTTCTAAAACCTTTTTAGTTAATGACTTAATAAAACTCTGTGTCCAAGTCTAATAGTAAAAGGATGGTGGGTATGTTTTCAGTTTCGGTTTTTTTTATCAAGTTCATTTTGGGTCGTGTACAATCTCCTATATATTTTTTTTAAATAAAACCCATAAGACCCAGATATCAATGTTTCTGAAACTGTCTTTATTTTTTTTTGCAATTTTAAATGTTAAACTTTAATTTTTTTTCTTCAAGTGATTATGAAATTGTGAATAAAACATTTTAAAAATACTTTCATTGATGATTATCATTGTGTCAAAATTAATTAAGAAATCTATATTTCAAGTTCAGTGGCTGGTTAGTTTGCTGGTTGTATTGTTTTAAACGTATCACTAGCAGTTATCAGCTATTTACGATTGGAGCTAGATAATCTATCCCAAAGGATCAATTTAATGCAAGTTTGTGTACATATCAAGAGTATGCATGATATGCGCCAAAATGGTGTGCCTTTCCTTACGCACATTAAGGGCAACTCTTGTAAAAGAACTAGCTTATCGAGGCGCACACACGCATGCCACATTCCCGTAACATTTTCCTCTGTGCCTTTCATATCGTGTTCAAAACGGAGAAGCATTAATTAAAATTAATGTCTTGTGTATGATCCTGTAGAAGTTTGAATCTCCTACCTTCCGGCCTCAAAGCTGCCCTTCTACCACTTAGCATCCTAGTCGAACTTCAATTCCACTTGAACCCTGGACTCCTTAAGCAACTAAGTTAAGAAATAGATAATTTTAGTTAAACTATATCGTACATATATCAACATGTAGAATTGAAATATTGGCCAGTAACATTTTCCTTATTTGTTTCCTGTTAAAAAATGCCTTAACACGTAATTTTTCAAAGCAATAGGTAATCGTTACCACACAAAAGAAATTCGTTCCGTGCAACAATGTTGAGTACCGATGGAAAAGTATTGCGTGCGCATCCAATATTGTTTTGTTCTTCGATTACCTGTGGATACGAACATGGTGAATTGTCAATAAATCAAAAAAAGAGGTATAATAACTTGTCTGCCAAAGGCAGACCACTCGAAAGAACTTTCTAAAAACTGGAGACTGATTTCACTTTAAAACGTCTCATACAAAACTTCATTTGGAGTCATATCCGATAGAATAAAACGGTTTTAAACGATATTATCTCCAATGTCCAGACTGGATTTTAAATGGACGATATATAGGTGAGAATATAAGAATTATGTATGATGTAATGTAATAAACAAAAACTCATAACATTCCAGGCATTTATTAAGTATAGATTTCCTTTGACAGTGTTTCGTGGTCTTTTATTTTTAAAGTACTTGAGTTTTTAGCTCACCTGACTGAAAGGTCATGTGAGCTTATGGCATGGTGCGGCGTGTGTATGTGCGTGCGTGTGTGCGTGTGTGCGTGCGTGCGTAGTTAAGACCTATTTTCGACTTCTGCTTCAAAACTGCTGGACAGATTTCAATGATACTTGGTCAGAAGCATATATGGGCCGGTGCAATTCAGATTTGTTCATGGCATGGCCATGGCTACCAAAACTAGGTCAAGGTGACCTAGGGGTCCAACAATCTTAAAAAATCTTCTTCTCTAAAACCGATGATGAGAGAAAAAATCTGATGTGATATTTGGCTTCTCTAGGGACATAAGCCTATAGTTTGTTCATTTCGTGAAATTTGGTCGAAAAATGGCTTACGCGTTTTTGCGTTTAATTTTAAAAATTTCGTAAAATGGCTTCAAATTGTTATAACTTGACTATTTGAAAAGATATTGACATGGGGTTTTCAGTTTTGACTTTTTTTTGAAATGACCTTTAAAATAGGGTCAAGGTCACAAATCAAGATCATGACCTTATTTGTGATTTATGCAGTTTTAGGCAATTTTCTTGCAAATTTTAAGAGATATATGAATTCAAAACATTGTTAAAATGTTCCCCATGACAAAATTTAAAAAGGTACTAAGTTTCGTAACTATATGGTAATTCATATAGGAGTTGTTGCCCCTGAAATGTTATTTTTATGAATACTAAAATTGTGAAATAGCTTGAGAACTATAAGCTTTTCGTATGGACATGTATATTAGAATATTGTAGGTATTGACAGACGATCATTTTGATATAAAGTACAAGGTCATATGTTGAAAGGTCAAGGTCACAGCTGCAGAAGAAGCCTTAAATTGTAATTACCTTTGAAAACTATTAACTTTTTGTATTGGCATATATATTAAAATATTGTAGATATTGACATGACGAGCACTGTGATATATGGATCAAGGTCATATGTTGAAAGGTCAAGGTCACAGCTGCAAAAGAAGACTTAAATTGCTAATTATCTTGAAAACTATTAACTTTTTGTATAGGAATATATATTAGAATATTGTAGGTATTGTGACAACAATCATTTTGATATATGGTACAAGGTCATATGTTGAAATGTAAAGGTCACAGCTGCAGAAGAAGACTTAAATTGCTAGTTATCTTGAAAACTATAAACTTTTTGTATAGGCATGCATATTAGAATATTGTAGGTATTGACATGACGATCATTTTGATATATATCGTACCAGGTCATCTGTTGAAAGATCAAGGTCACAGCTGCAGAAGAAGACTTAAATTGTAATTATCTTTGAATACTATAAACTTTTTGTATTGGCATGTATATTTAAATATTGTAGATATTGACATGACAATCATTTTGATATATATGGATCAAGGTCATATGTTTAAAGGTCAAGGTCACAGCTGCAAAAAAAAAGACTTAAATTGCTTATTATCTTGAAAACTATTAACTTTTTGTATAGGCATGTATATTAGAATATTGTAGGTATTGACATGACGATCATTTTGATATATGGTACAAGGTCATATGTTGAAAGGTCAACGTCACAGCTGCAGAAGAAGACTTAAATTGCTAGTTATCTTGAAAACTATAAACTTTTTGTATAGGCATGTATATTAGAATATTGTAGGTATTGACATGACGATCATTTTGATATATGGTTCAAGGTCACATGTTCAAAGGTCAAGGTCATAACTGTAGAAGAAGACTGAAATTGTAAATTATCTTGAAAACCATTAACATTTTGTACAAGCATGTTTATTAGAATATTGTACATATTGATATTAAGACCATTTTGATATAAGGTTCAAGTTCCCATGTTCAAAGGTCAAAATCATTGCTGCATAACCATATGGTTAATGATTTGGAAATTATTCATTGTTCTATAGTTAAATCGTGCATATGAGCTGTTTTAAAAATGAAATGTGACTAGACATTTCTGATTAATTTTTGCAGGATTTTCCAAACTTGAGGAATTTTGTGAACTTTTTGTAATTAAGTTCTTTCTAAGTTTTTGATATTTCCTCAGGTGAGCGTTAAGGCTCATGGGCCTCTTGTTTTTAACTCTCAATCAAATCCTGGACAAGATTGTTACTCAATAATATTTCATCTGCTGTTGTACAAAATTTTATCAGAATTTTTCCCGATATTTAGAGGTTGTAGACAAAGGGATCCTATATTACCTAACTTATTTCTTTTATGTGCAGGAATTCTGTCTCTTATGATTAATAGCAACAGAAACATAAATGGAATAAAAATTGGAGATGAAGAATTAAAAATAACGCAATTTGCAGACGACACTACCCTTCTCCTTTATAGTTCTTTTAAAACTTTTGATGAATCTTTACATACTCTTGATATGTACCCTAGGTTTTTGGGTCTAAAAATTAATTCGTCTAAAACCAAAGTAGTTTGGATAGGTTGTAAGAAGTATGGTGGTGAGACTTTCAACCACAGACTTAAGTTAGATTGGGGATGTGAAAAATTCGATTTGTTTTGCATTAAATTTTCAGTCAACTTGACACAAATGATTCCGATAAATAAC
>CM056602.1:15555275-15942775 GCA_029721355.1 Tegillarca granosa | reverse complement strand
ACGATCAAATTACACACCTTTACTATAAAAGTTGGCAATGTTAAACACATGAACCGGTTCTTCGAAGACGTAAGTAGCTTCTGTTGCCCTACCACATGTTAAATCAAATTTTAGAGAGATAAGAAAATAGAACAATAGGGCGTTAAATATATCTAGAAAAGTTGTGACGACAGCACACATTATACTTAGGAACAAAATTGTGATGAATTCATTAAAAATGATGTAGTTCTTAAAGATAATTCTGTAACTTAGATTAACTTATAATGAAGACGACTTGTTTTATCACAATATCAGTTGCTTGCAACTGTTTACTTATGACGTTTTTATGGCTGAGAAGTTGCCAACAATGACAGTAACCCATTAAACAGAGACGAAATGAATGTATAGAAATAATAACATTTGATAATAGAAAATTTCAATTTTCACATGGGTTTATATGACACGAAAATCGAAATCTATTCCCTCTTTTTGAAATAATACATATTCGATTTTTTGTAAATGTCATTCCATAAATGTCAAGTTTAAAAAAGGTTATTAGATTAGAAGTTCATCACATTCCTAATTGGTCACAGAACACCAGATAATCGTCTGTTCAATCTTGAGCATGATAAAACATTTTGTAGCATATGTTATAAACAAAATCAATTGTTTTCTGTTGATGTATAATGAGAGCATTATATTTTCAATAATTTAAGAAAGAAACATAAAAATAATAAATATTGCAGTTATCAAAAATTATATATCTTTTTCATGAGTTTTGTTCTAAGAGAAATATACATGTAGTTTCAATTGTCGTCAAACAGTCAATTGTGGACATACTCCTTTGTTTGTCTTTAAAAATTGATTTCCCTTAAACATATGTAAAATTAGGTATTTTGGCTGAACTCAACTTACTTTTAGTGGTTGGGTAACTTCAAGATATCACCAAATAAAAAAATCGGTTTTGGTTTTTAGAGGAAAACTTTGGTAGATTGTATTTCATTTTTTTAAGTCGAGCAATGGGAATGTATTTTTGTCATGATAATTTTTTAACATTGCAATTTTGTCAGTTTTCCTTCCAAATAAAGTGTTTGAAAAAAATGAATAAAAAATATAAAAGTAAATAATAAATAAGAACTTGTACCTTTGGTTAAGAAACGCAATCTTTGAACCATCATAAATATCTTTCAAAGATTGATAATTTACCTTAATTTAAAAAAAAAGTAAATGGAGACACCGATAGGACAGTTCTAGTCAGTAGAACGTATAAGCCGGCAAGTCAGTACTACAATACAGATAAATTATTTTAAAAAGTCAACTCTCTTCTTTATCTAATTATCGTTTCATTTTTGTCATCCATTACATAATCTATCTACTAACATTTGTATTTAATTGAGCGGTATTTAGTATGTCATAATTTCCTGTGACTATAATGTCCATGTAAAACAACTAGCTATTTCAACACATATTGACATTTAAATCTTATAAAAGTTTAACTGAAAGACTGATATTATGTTTAAGGTATTAAAAACTGCTGAAACATCACACGGATTGTAATGGTCTTTAATGTATTTTTGATGTTGGTTTATCATTTTCTTTAACTTGCTTTTTCAGTCTGAAATGGCACCAACAAAACATTCAAAAGAAAAATCAAATGACTTTAATGGAACTTCAAATGATAAGGCTGATATGCAGAATAAGAATCAAAACGACAAAGCCACCAACAAATTGGAGTTTAGAGGAGGTGCCAGTAATGTTGTGAGTGGTGGTGACTGTATCACAACGTCACAAAATGGCAAAGTTAATAAAAAACTAACCAGAAGAATACCAAATGAAACGGCCAAAAACGATATCAGTAATGCTTTCTACAAAGACGATTCTGGCACAGGTAAAAATATTGATTGTAATTTTGATATTTTAACCTCTTTGTTTTATTAATTCATTGTGCGACAAATTTTGGTTTTAAATTTATAATTTTAAATGATATTATTTGTGGAATTTGTTTTACGTTTTTTATTTGCGTAAAGGTCTTGTGTACCATTAGACTGCAAATTTAAAATCTACAATATTTTTGTGCATTTAGAGTTGTTTCTTTCTCTAAAACATTTATTTAGGACTCCCGATTAAAGCATATTTATGACATTGAATTTATGTAATATATATGTGAGATTTTTAATGTTAAAGATCCCTTAGGCGGTTAACTCATTTCGTTGTTATTTACGCTGCAGGAAAGTCCTATATATTTTGTATAAACTTTTTTTTCTACATATGTAATTAGTAATGTTATATGATATTCAGTAAGTTTTAGGTTTCCATTACAGAAGAGACATAGGTCTAATTTATATAAAACGAATGTTTTAGAATTAATCTAACATTCGACATGAAGGCCTAGTAGTTAAGACCGCTCTCTTACACTTCACAGTACCTTTTAAAATCTAGGTGGGATAACTCTTTCTAACTCTATTAAACCCGATATGCTTATACCAGGACATGTAGTTTTTTTGTTGACAATTTTGTTTGAGTTTTAAGAAAGAAAGTTTTCATAGAGAAAAGAGTTTAAATATACTAATAATAGACTTCAATATATGTATATGTGGATCAGTATGTTTAACAAATGATTTTCGAAATATATCCTGTGTATTAAATCTTTAATCTCAAGTTTTATGTCAATTATAAAACATACGGTCCTTCGGTGATATATCACACAGTTCATCGGTGGCTTAATACGTTCAGCACAGTCCATCGGCGGCACCTGTTATACCTACACAGTCCATTGGCATGTATATATTAACAAGTTTGAAATAAATATGTCACATGAAACTCAAATTAACTTGAACTCTGTAATTTTTTTGCTAATTGATTACTATTCCGATCCAGACAAAAGACAAAAAAATGCAATGACCACAATGTATCAAATAAATATTGTCCGTTTTTATTTATTTTTTATAATTATTATTTTATTTTTTTAAAAATTAAAGGACACACATAATCTTTCCATATAGTTTAAAAAATTATAAACAGCAACATTTAATGTATGCGTTTATACAAATTGTAACGAACGTTTAGATTATCAACTGTAAAAAAAAATTACATAGTTGTAATTCAAAACATAATACAGTAACTTTTTTATCATGCACCGAATTAACTTTATTCGTATCACATTAATTTTACCAAATGATTCAGTATTTCGTCCTCAAACCAAATTTTTTTATATAGGAAACAGTCACAATATTAATTCGAAAAACTAGAGTAAACTTAAAAATTATATACTGAAAGTTGATTCTATAACGGTTGATTATAATTCACAGGTCAAGGTTTACAAAGCTCTGACTAGGTCAAAGTTACGCTTAGTGACTCGGATAATTGTGTTGTATATACGGGTACCGCTGCTGGTGGAGTAAAACTCCACGAAGGTATCCATAACTCAGTAGGCAGTACTTTGTACTGTCAGAAAATGTACCATTTAACAAAATTTTCAGCTGCCTTAAATTCTAAACGTTGTTTAAAACTAAGGTTTGTTCCCTCATGCAAAGCATTCCTTAGCTGGATTTGGATTTATAAAATTTTGGAACTTTAGATTCATTAATTTTCACCTGTTTTGCTTGTGATTTTCGTTATCAAACTTTTCGGTCTAAGTGTCACTGATGAGGAATTAATTTCCGAAATGTGCACATCTGGCACATCTAAATTTAACTGGTATTTGTGTTATATATATTATCGGTAGACCTCAGTGACCCGAATAATTGTGTTGTATAGAACTATTGGTGGTAAATCACTAATTGTAGATAATTTGGAACATGACGAGTTTTGAGTAAAATCAAAGTTTAATTGTATATAACGAGTAAACTAACCCTCAAGATATTCCTTAATCTTTAAAAAGAATAAAAGATTCACAATCACAAACCTTCTACACCGTGAAAAACATACAGAACAGTTAATCAAAACACATGGGGTGCGTTTCTTTGACATGTCTGGAACGTTCCGGTCTTGTCCAAGTCCAATGTAACGAAACAGAACACTGTCCGGAACATGTTCTGTTTGCACCAGGTCACGAGTTGGTGCAGTCGGCACAAAGATGGCGGACACCGCAGTCGATTACTATGTTTGCAATGACTGTAAAGTATTATTCGACGATTTAGAAATCCTGAATAATCACGTTTGCACAGGTAACATTGTAAATACATTTTACCAACGTATTTTTCACAAATTACAAATTCAGATCTTTTCCAGAAACCCTCTTACCAAGAAATTACTTCAGCTGCTATGCACAAAATGACGGGCTGGAGAGAGGCAGCGTTGGTAAGGGGTAGAGAATGCGTCACCGCGGGGTAGTCCTGCGGCGAGGTGAGCGGCAGGTAACATACCCATTCCCTCTCATATGTACACACACGTGCTTGTTCCATGGACTTGGGTGCAAATATTTTAAAAATGCTATTAAATTCCGAATTTTGTCACAATGCACGATGAAAAAATGTCGATTTGATCGATGTGCATTGTAAATTTTACAATCTTGATTTGAATGTTACTGCTCTGATAACTGTGATGATAAGCCATTTAATATATGAAATGCAGGAGAAAACTGTCACCGTAGTTTTAAGTCACGGGTAACGCGCACGCACATCATACACTGGCCTACGAGGCGCTTTGTTGACCAAGTAAAGCTCTGACTTATGGATCACCGTGCCTCTCGCTGCTTAGGTTCAAGTCCCATAGAGTGAGAAAGTTTCTCAGTTCGCTTTCTGAAGGCATTTTTTTTCTGGGAACTCCCGTTTCTTCCACCATCCATTACCTGACCGCCTTGTAATAAGTGGAACAATATCTTGACTGGGACATAAAACAATTTGCCTTATGTTTAGGTTTTGGGCGTTATATTCAAGTTTAGTATCTGAGACAAGTGCCTGACCCGCCTGTGCAGTGTGGTCATTTTACAGTTTTAGAGCATATATACGTATAAAACATATGTGATAATTTTAATACATTGCACTGATCGCAGTAGCCACCACAATTTCCTGATATTGGGTTTCTATATCCTCATCGTCTGTATCGTCTTCCAAGAGAAACGCCAAAGTCGATACTACTACCGCCATGTTGGAATGTGCTAAAGCATTACATTGACCTAGAGTACCGCACATGTTCCGGATACGTCTGGAACATGTCAAAGAAACGCACCCATGATACATTAGTTTATTCACAGGGACGAACTATGCTCAATTACCGTAAACATAGTAAATAAAACTACCTACATTATATTATAATAAAAATTAACGCTGTCACTAGTGACACCGAGATATCAAACTGTAAGAAAGTTTGTCAGTTTGCTTACCGGATTCTTTTTAATTTTTATTTTTTATTTCTATAAAAACTCCGACTTTGTTCTATTGTCTTACAAAATGAGCGCATCGTCAATTATAAATCGTCACTTCGTTGTAAACACAATTATTCACTTCATCACACTTTGTTTTTTCATATATCGACCTTAACGTGTATATTATTTTTTTCTTTTTTGGTTTTGATAGGTTCTGATATTGAGTGCGACTTTGACTTGAATGATTTTATGGAACACAAATTCAGACAAAATAAATTTTGTAATGGAGAAAGGTTGAGCTGCTATTTTTGGCGAGGAATGAGAGCTGCTACACAGATTTTTCTTTGTGTCGCTGTTTTTGTTTGTCTTATTGTATCTAAAGCTTCATTTCAATTTATTGCTAATGGGATAAACAGGTGGAAAAATGAAGGATACGACCATAGCAAGGTGTGTTTATGTTCTAGTTTTTATACAAGATATCAAAGAATTCTTAAGTTTTTTTAATTAAAATTTTGTCACCAGAATTCAAGGGTTTGTTTTACTTTACCAGTAATTGGCTACATTTATATTATGCTCTTTCAATTTAATTAGTTTTTAAAAAGAGTTAAAGTTTCAACCAGTCTTTATGTGATAGTTTCGACATTTTCTTTGCAGTATATAAAAGAAACTGATGACGAACTGTTGGACTGGCTGTTAATTCCAATACTGATTTATGAACAATTAAACAATCCAGAGTTTATACTGTATAACTAAAGAATCATTCATTTTAACGCTTTTAGTGCCTGAAACGATTACCTTCAAACACGGAAAAAATTTATACCGTGTTTTAAATGTAATAATAATCTACGATGTTTATTGACAAAAATGTTCTACATAGACGTTTGGTACTTATAAGAATAACGTACCCTGTCGCGAAAAAGAAGAAACGGAAATGGCTTATTCGATGTAAAGTATTGCGTAATCACTTGAGCTTCAGTGTTTGAAAGGAAAATGATTAAAGTGTCTCATTATATTAAAAGAACATGACAGTTAATCTGTCAAAGATCACAAATTATCTTACTCATGGCATTCTTTATTTTCAAATCCTTAATTATGAAGCCCAACAATATATTAACAAATCCATTAGGTCTTTTTAAACATAGGAGCAAAATAAAAAAATACAAAATGCTCTTTAACTCACGTTTAACAAATTATTAACCATTCGGCCAATCAGGTTATATATTTTACTAACAAGTATTTCTAGTGGCTTCTTATGACTAGTTTTCATAGAATTGCCTTGGTTAAAAATATAGAATCAAACCATATATATCATTCTACTAGCTCTAGTTTCTATTTCATAAAAAGACTGTATCAGAACAAAAATATTGGTTTTGTGTTGACAAGTTTTATAATACGCAGATGTTAAGAATGCTTGAGTCTATTGATCTCTTTTTCTGTCTGTTATAAAATACAATAAAAGTATCAATCAGTTTCCAATAAAAGTTAACTATTTGGTTAACCTTTGTTTACTTTTTTTCTCTTCCATCAACAAATTTAAGATTCAAATTCTAAAAGTATCTTTTTATCTAAATTGAAAATTCTTTTGTTTCATTTTAGGATTCAGATCTATATTATATTTTTATTCTTCAACTTGTTATTTGTTTAATGGTGCCAGACATATTGACATTGATGCTTAGTCTTTGGCAGATGGTAGTCTACAGAAGAATAAGACAGCATGATTATTTACCAGAAAACAGCAAAGACAATGACAGAGCACTTGATTCAATCGTAAAGACAAATAAAACATGTATCTGGTTAAAACAAAATAGTTATGAGGTGAATATATCTCTTTTCAATGTCACTTTGTTGTGAGAGTGAATTATGCCAATTTTATATAAATATCCATTGGATTTTCATAATATTTGATATCGTTTTTAGCTCACCTGACCAAAGGTCATGTGAGCTTATGGCATTGCACAGCGTGTGTATGTGCGTGCGTGCGTGCGTGTTTGTGTGCGTGCGTCGTTAACACTTATTTTCGACTACCGGACAGATTTCAATGATACTTATTCAGAAGCATATATGGGCCGGTGCAATTCAGATTTGTTCTTGGCGTTGCCATGGCTACCAAAACTAGGTCAAGGTGACCTAGGGGTCCAAAAATCTTTAAAAATCTTCTTCTCCGAAACCAATCATGGGAGAAAAAATCTGATGTGATATTTGGCTTCGCTAGGGACTTAAGCCTATAGTTTGTTCATTTCATGAAATTTGGTCAAAAAATGGGTTACGCGTTTTTTGTTTAATTTAAAAAATTTTCGTAAAATGGCTTCAAATTGTTATAACTTGACTATTTGAACAGATAATGCAAAAGAAGACTTAAATTGCTATTTATCTTAAAAACTGTTTACTTTTTGTATAGACATATATATTAGAATATTGTAGGTATTGATATGACGATCATTTTGATATATGGTTCAAGGTCTTTGTTCACAAGTCAAGGTCACAGCTGCAAAAGAAGACTTAAATTGCTAATTATCTTGAAATCTGTTAACTTTTTGTATAGGCTTATATATTAGAATAATGTAGGTATTGATATGACGATCATTTTAATATATGGTTCAAGGTAATATGTTTAAAGGTCAAGATCACAGCTGCAAAAGAAGACTTAAAATGCTAATTATCTTGAAAACTATTAACTTTTTTATAGGCATATATATTAGAATATTGTAGGTATTGATATGTCGATCATTTTGATATATGGTTCAAGGTCATGTGTTCAAAGGTCAAGGTCACAGCTTCAAAAGAAGACATAAATTGCTATTTATCTTGAAAACTATTTTCATTTTGTATAGGCATGTATATAAATGCATATGGTTCAAGGTCATATGTTTAAAGGTCAAGGTCACAGCTGCAAAAGAATACTTAAATAGCTAATTATCTTGAAAACTTAACTTTTTGTATAGGCATGTATATAAGAATATTGTGGTTATTGTGACAACAATCATTTTGATATATGGTTGAAGGTCATGTGTTAAAAAGTCAAGGTCACAGCTGCAAAAGAATACTTAAATTGCTAATTATCTTGAAAACTCAACTTTTTGTATAGGCATATAAATTTAGAATATTGAAGGTATTACAGCAGCAATCATTTTGATATATGGTCCAAGGTCATATGTTCAAAGGTTAAGGTCACAGCTGCAAAAAAAGATTTAAATTGCTAATTATCTTGAAAACTGTTAACTTTTTGTATAGGCATGTATATTAGAATATTGTAGGTAAAGACATGGCGATCATATATGGTTCAAGGTCATATATGTTCAAAGGTCAAGGACATAGTTGCATAAGTATACTGAAATTTGTTAATGATTTGGAAATTATTCATTGCATTACAGTTACTTCATGCATATTATGTAAGCAACTTATAAAAGAAATGTGAGTGGATATATTTCTAATTAAGTTTTGTGGCAGTTCTAAACTTAAGAAAACTTGTAAAGTTTCTGTACCTAATATATTGTCTTTTGCAAACAATTTTGGACATATACTCAGATGAGCGTTAAGGCCCATGGGCCTCTTGTTTCAAATTGTTCTCGGAAATGAAAATCGCCTTGCGCACCCATTGTCTTTACCATAAAAAATACTTTATTTTACTTCATGGAGGTTCTTCATTAACATTTGGCATTATTTACTGTCACAAACACAGTTTTTCTCATTAGGGCTTATTTCATATTTGTATCAAAATTTTGAGAAATAAATCGAAGTGTATAATGCAATGAAATAATAGATTATTAACATTTGTAGCACTTGCATATAGATTTACTAATCTAAATAATAATAATAATAATAATCATGATATTAACAATAATAATAATAATAATCATCGTGCAAACCATATATATATATATATATATATATATATATATATATATATATATATATATATATATATATATATTATATATATATATAGAGAGAGAGAGAGAGAGTGAGAGAGAGAGTAATGAATAATTAATATATATTTGTACCTCATGAATAAGTAATTAAATTATATCTGTACCTCATAAATAGGAAAGTCACTTATTTCATTACCTATTTGATTGATTAGGGACCTAAAATGCATCAGTGTATTGCAATTGCACATGTTTTCAGGTTCCAGAATTTTCAAAAGTCATTAATTTGTTTAAATATATACTTCATTATAATTTTTGGAAGAGTTTGTACTTAATTTTTTTTTACAAACCAGCAAGGTTGTAATTTTTTAAATATTATTTCAGATAACACATATATGTTTGGAATTTCTGCAGTGTAATGCAATGTACATATTTGCATTTACAGTTTTTCCCGTATTAACTCCGTTGGAATTTTGTGGCTTTTCTGCAGGATTTCCTGTCATTTCCTGTGTAGCAAAATTGATAAAAACAAAATGCGACTTTAGTGTCAAGAAAACAATATTATACATTATATACGCAATCATATACGTTTTTGGAATTTCTATAACGTTATTTGTAATAGGTTATAAAACCTATATTTTATATGGAAAATCTCAATTGATTCTTACCTCCATTTGCATGTTATTATTTGGACTACGATGGATTCCATTACAAGAAAAACAACAGGAAAAAGGAATATCAAATTTTTCCAACGCTATTTCAAGTCTCGTTCGCATCACCACAGCTGTAACCTTAACCATACATTTCTACCCGGATGCGGTATCGATAAGTAATGTAGTGAATGATATTATACGTTATTGCGGATTACAATCAACAAAAGAAAAGATATCAAATCAATCATATTTACAATCGTTTTATAATTCATCAAATTCCTCTGACAGTATACAAGAAATGGCAAATTATATTCCATACGAATTTTATGTCCCTTTTCTCATGTTTATTTTTACGTCATTTTTTTCTTATCATTTCGCCACTGTAGCGTGCAGATTACGAATGCAACAAACAAGTTTTGCATTCCCGATTGCAATCGCCTTTCCTTTTTATGTTGGATATTTATTTTTGATGGAAATGGGCATAATAACAACAAATCACAATTTTGTTCTCGTTTACCGTGGACAAGCAACGGAGACTACTGCTATTCTGTTGTTTTGTTCATTTTTATTTCTGTGGACATGTCAATTGTGGTCTTGTAGGCACGTCTGGAACGAACAAACTGAACATTTGCCAGCAACAGACAGGTATGTTAATTATGAATCATGTACAATAAAACTGTTGAAACATAATTTTGTTTTTGAGTATTAAAACAATAATTTATCACCTATTATATTATCATTAAGTAAAAAGATATCTACAAAAAATATATTTTATAACATTTTTTCACCTGTGCCAAATTTTGATTTTTGAAATCTAAAAAAATGGATAATAATAAAATGTGTTTTACATCATAGTGTATCATAAAAGGAACAAAGAAATATGTTCACTTAAGAAAGATTGTTTATCCTGAAATGGTTAGTGAATGCCGTTATGTTAAAGGCAACTATTTACCTAAAAATTGATTGGAAAAGAGAAACCTCTTATATTTGGTAGTAAAATAATTAAGATAATTTATGCCTAGCATTCCTTAGCTGTATATCGATACATACAAATTTGGAACTTTGAAAAAAATTATGGTTCAAATTTTTGCAATATTTTTTTTATCAATCACCTATTTTTGTCCCTAGTATCAGTGTTCAGGAATGACATTCTAAAATGTGCTCATATGGCACATCAAATTTAAACAGGTAAATTTGTATTGTATTATCGTTACAGGCTTTTTTACTTTCCTTCCTTCTTTGGTCCGTTTACTGACATATCACTGATGAATAGTAGAAAACAACAGCCAAGTACAATTACATCAAGTATACATTCCGAAGAATCTTATTCTTTACTCAGCACTAGTAATTATGAGGATGTTAACAAAATGCAGCCGATAATATTTATATGTGCTACAATGTGGCATGAAACGTACGAAGAAATGAAGACATTACTTACATCTTTATTGAGGTAAACAAAAAACTAATTATTGACTTATATACAAAAATTTTGTATCATACTCGAATGTTAATTGGATACCAGAGGTACAACTATTTAAACTATGTTTATTAACTTTCGAATTGTATTATCAAATAATTAAAAATATTCTATACTCATGATTTTTAAATAGTTTTGGAGATTATTTATGTCAACTTTAAAGTAGAATTTTTCAAAAAAGATCAAATTAACTGTTATTTCGTCCAATAAAACAAAAAAGCGTTACAATCTTGATATTAGCATATCGAAAGCTAAAACTTATTCTCTGTTTTGAAAAGTTTTACCATTTTATATGGTTTAATTGGCAAATAATTGTTATTTAACACTCAACAATAGTTTACTTTTTCTTCTTGAAATGTATTTTTCTAACTGCAGTTAAGAAGGTTTAGGCAATCAAAAAGACATAATAATATCATATACTTTTTTACAACGATGCATTTACTTAGTGCTGGCATAATTTTTCAGTCGTGTTAATTTTTTAAACATGTTTAAAAACTAAGGTTTGTTTCGTCATGTAAACATTTCTTAGCTGGATTTGGATTCAAATAATTTTGGAACTTGGATTAATTATTTTCAAATGTTTGACCTGACTTTTTGTATCTATCATTTTTAGGCCCCTTATGTCACTGATAAGGAATGGCTTTTCAAAATTTGCATATATAGTATATCGAATTAACTGGTACCTTTTTTTTTTTTTTTTTTTAAAAAATCAAAGTTGATTTAATCAACTTAATGATGATGAAGCATTAAATAAAAAGCATTTCATCCCTTAAAATTATAGAATAACTTAGAAACAATTTTTTTTAAATTTCATTTTTCTTTTTTAAAAAAATCATTCAATGCCATTATTAATAGTATCTATTTTTACAGTGCAAAACGATGTTAACTAACAATATATGAAACGTGAGGGAAAAAAGACGTTTTTTCAAACAATGGCTCAAAATATGTATATAAAATTTATTAGCTACAAAATTCTTTCTTCTTTACAGGCTAGATTATGATTATGCGTGTAGACGTCATGGCCTTCAATCAAATATTAATGAAGATGAGTTTGATATTGATAGTAAGAAACGATATTAATATAATAACTATATTATTATTATTTAACATACAATAAAGATGTGCGGTTTTCCCCCAATCGGCACATTTTTGCACCTAGACGAAGCTGTTCACAAATATGCAAAACACCGATTAGAATTAAATCATATAATATGATAAATGTTCATGAAAACAATCTTTAAACTCATCGATAACCAAGCAAAACAGCTAAAATGCTTTTTGTAAAAAATATTTCGTTTTATTTTAATTTCCAGAAAAACTTTGAAAGCATATGGTAATGTTTAATTTTTCTATACTCTACGTATTTTTTATGATATTTAAAATGAAGGTTTATTCAATAAATTATATTATTATGGACATCGAAGTTACAAAAAACCCAATATCCATGATGTTAGTTTTTCTAATCGTTTACCATTCATTCAGAAACCTCTCGGATTACACCATATTCGTACCAAACTGTACTCTTTACCACTTTCCCGTCTTAATCAGTTACAAGAAGAATGCATATACAAAACTACTACAGATTTTAATACACCAGAGTTTAAACTTAACGCTATCATCATGGATATTGCATTTAAAAGTATTTAAACCCGCTCAGGAAAACAATATACAGGACGACAACCGTCGCCAATTTCTTAAATTTCATTATGCAAACAAAGGCATAGATGCTATTAATATCTCTAATATACTACTTAACAAAGTAGTACAATCTAAAGTCCCTACTTATTTCAAATATAACTCGCCACCTCTAATTTCCTACTGCTACAATAAACCCATTGCATCCAAAATTTTCAACTATAAACATACTTTGCAGTGCCTAAACTTTCATAATTTACTCCACCTACCTGCTCTTGCTCAGCGTCCCCATATATTTATAAACCAGCTGGGCATGTAGTAACAGGTGATCTCAATATTATTGAGAATACTAAATTAAGATGTCTCCTTTCAAAAGGCCCTAAATACAGGGAGACTCAATCTTTTACTTCGGGACAGAATTTCAAAATTATTATGGATTCTGTTGAAGAGTATGCTTGAGGTTGGGCTAAATTAGAAGACGTAGAGCTTGATACTTTATCCGACTGGATAAGGACAATTAGAAATTTTGTCAAATCAAGGATTGCAAAACTTAATGGGTCTATGGGTACTAAACTTTCTTTAGTGCTCAGGGACCCTGAGGTTTTTGCGGTCCTTACTGACATACATAACAGGTATGTTGTTGTCTCTGCTGATAAAGCTTCTAATAACATTATTTTCGTTTGTAAGAAATTCTATGTTGAATGTCTTATTAAGGAGCTTGGTTTAGATAGTATATCAGAGAATCCTACTTATACAAAAACTAATTTTACAAAAGATGAAGTTCTTTCCAATCATAGGGGAGTCCTTGAGTCTTTTGGTATCAATTTAAAACAGGAAGAACTTGACCTGCCTTACTTGTATTGGATTCCAAAACTTCACAAAAATCCGTACAAGGAAAGATATATTGCAGGTTCTTCTAAATGTACTACTAAATCATTATCAGTAATTCTAACACAAATTTTGACAGTCGTCAAAGATGGCCTTCAGACTTATTCAGATAGAGTCTATTCTACATCTGACATCAACCAAATGTGGATTTTTAAAAATTCTAAAGAACTACTTGACCATTTTGTCTCTAATACTCTATCTTCGGAAAAAAGTATAAAAACTTTTGATTTTTCTACCCTTTACACCACTATTCCTCATGCTAAATTGAAAGAACGTCTAAAACAAATCATTCACTTTTCATTTTTTTTACAAAAACGGTAAACCAAGATATAAATATCTAGTGCTCAACAGGGATTCTGGTTACTTTGTAAAACACCATACAGACTGCAAACAAAAATATACTGAAGATACCATCAACAAAATGTTAGAGTTTTTGATAGACAACATATTTGTTGTGTTTGGCAATATTTTCTTTCAACAAACAATCGGTATACCAATGGGCACAAACTGTGCACCTTTACTTGCTAATTTGTTTCTTTATTCATATGAATCAGAATTTTTACAGAACCTTTTCAAATCTGGAAAAAAGACTGTCGCTAAATCATTTAACTACACATACAGATATATAGATGACGTTCTTTCTCTAAATAATCACAAATATGGAGAATATGTGAATGCCATCTATCCAAGTGAGCTTGAAATAAAAGACACGGCAGATTCTCCATGTTCTGCTTCATATTTGGACTTATACCTCAATTATGACACCCATAAAAGGTTACATCTGAAGCTATACGACAAACGTGATGACTTTAATTTTTCTATTGCCAACTTTCCGTTTCTTTGCAGTAATATCCCTGCTTCTCCTGCGTATGGTGTATATGTTTCACAGTTCATACGGTACGGTAGAGCTTGTTCCCACTCTGGGAACTTTCTACAACGAAGCAAATTACTTACAATTAAATTGTTGACACAATGATATTGCAAGCCTAGGCTAATCAGGGCCCTTAAAAAGTTTTATGGCCGTCATCACAATATTGTTGATAAGTATGAAGTCACTGTATCCCAACATATACTGGATATATTTGACTTACCATAGTTCTTTGTTCCTTTCATTCTCAAAATTGACTTGCACGTGACGGGTGTAGCTAGCTAAACAGGAGGTGCTTACCCTTCCGGAGCACCCGGCCTCACTTCCTTGATGGAAGTTCACGTGTATTACCTATTTTGCCAGTTTGCAAAGTTTTTACTTTGTTTTTGGGATTGTGATATGGACAAGGACTGGTATGTGTGTTTTATTTATACAAATATAAGGTGTGTTCTCAGATGGAAAAATAAAGAAATTTGAAATTAAAAAACTCTTGTTACCTTCAGTTGTATTTTAGACAGTTTCTATTAAGCAAGTACATGTTTCTCATTTTAGCACACATTTTCTTTGATGACGCCTTTGAATCCATTGAGGGAAGCAGAAAGGGGTATAATGCTTTTGTAATCACACTTGATCATGCAGTAAATGATGTTATCAGGTGCGTAATATTTAATATGATTTCTTTTGCCATTTTAGTGATGGACAACATACTTGTTTGTTTTATATGCATGCATGGTAATAGGATTTTGAGAATATCCAGCTTGTTTAACTTATGAAACACCACCACCAACAACAACAACAACAACAACAAAAATTAAAAAATGATTTCTTCGTTGAGCGCTAAAACAAGCATTAAAAATTTACAGTATTTACTCTTTATTTAAAATTGCCAATATAGTAGCTCATTTTGGGGCATGCACTTTTGCATGTTTGGCTAAGATTTAAAAATAGGTAATGATTGCACTTTGCCCAAGTACTCGGTATCTAGAATTAAAGATAACGCGGTCAATATGGAGAAGACGTTTAAAATCAATGTCTCGACTCACGGTAGACGTCAAATGCAAAAGAACCATCCATGCAAATTGTCCCGATTGCAGTGTTTAAAACATAATTTCTACATATAGCCGGCGGTGCCTGGACATTAGTGAAATATTCTTTAATTGGACATTCCAATAATTCCAATACTTCAAGTATATTAAAAACATGTGACCAGTATGTTGCAAACCTGTAATTGTCATTTGCTTTCTCTCGTTTTTTCCCTTTTTTGTTTCATCGTTTGCTTTATTAACATAAAATGATTTGTTTCAAGCCTGTGCTTAAACAGTAAACATACAAACATACGCGTGTTTTTTTAAATCTAATAAACAAATAACGTTGTTGCAGGGAACATTATTCAGTAGACCTGGAACTAAAACCAGTTTCGGAGTTCAAAACACCATACGGATGTCAAAAGGTTTGGACCCTACCTGGAAAAAGTAAGCTTACTGTTCATTTCAAGGACAAAAAACTCATAAGGAACAAAAAGAGATGGTCACAGGTATGCTGTTTTTAGAATCAGTTTAAGAGTGAAATAACATACAATTTGTAATTATAGAAAAACTAAATAAACAGCAACAAATAAAGGATGAACTGAAAACTGGCAAATAAAATATCGTTTCCTAAATACATTGTACAAAAAATCATTAGAAATTTTAATCATTAGCAAGCTTTCATTTTTAAACATAAAAAATACATATGCTTTGGTAATAAATTACGAAGGATGACAGTGGCACGTCAATCTCTGATAACAATTGTAAAACTTTTATATATTAAAAATAAATAAATAAATAAATAAAAATAAAAATCAACATTCTCTACAATATAACAGCCTATAAAATCTCCAATGCAAAGAAACAATAGTTTATGAAACTTGAATTTAGATAATTCTTGACGCAAATTTGAATTTGGACTAAGTAATAAGTAATAGTTCTTAATGAGTCATAAACAGTTTTGTTTTACTTTACAAACCAGTAAGTGTATAGGCGAGTATGTGTAGTTACCAGAAGTAGATTCGAACCAAGTAAGAAACAACTTCCGGCTTGTTTAATTCACTCTAGATACTATGGTACATTATATAATGTTACCTCTAAATTTTTTAAAAGGACTACATTTCGTTATGTTGACTCCTAAGCTTTTCTTAGAATCTACCGTGAAATAAAAAATGTAAGTAATATGTAAAACATATCAGAAATATGTAAATACAATTGTGTGAAAAAAGGAAACAGAAAATTGTTTTATAATAGTCTTAAATCATTTTGCAAAAAATTCATTGTTAAAATGGTAAAGGTATTTGAGTTATAAATTTAAAACCAAAACATTTTCATGACAAAAAAAAAAAAATATAAAATAAAATAAGATAAAATAAAATAAAATAAAATAAAATAAAATAAAATAAATAAATAAATGAATATGTAATGCCGTTGTTTAAACTATGTGTAGAATGTGTTCGTTGGATATCGAAGGGGAAATCGAACACCAATGTTTGATTACAAGAACAAGAAAGCAATAAAAATAATGGCCGTAATTTACTCTCATCACATCAACATAATTCGCTTAAAAATGAAACACGTTCGTTTAACTTTGAAATATTAGACTAATTTTTTGTTTTCTAGTGATAGTTATTCTAACAAAGTTTACCGATTTTTTTCTATTACAGGTCATGTATTTCAACTACATTATGAAGAGAAAAGTTTTGGAGATATCAAAAGAAACTAATTTTGACACACAGCATGTGGTAATTCTCTCTCTCTCTCGTCTCTCTCCTTCTCTCTCTCTCTCTCTCTTCTCTCTCTCTTTCTCTCTTCTCTCAGTAAGATTTGTTAAAAACAACATAACTTACATTCAAAGTAAGTTTTTTTAGTAAAAAAATAGTGTTATAGTTACACAATACCTCCTGTTTCTAGTTTCTTGTTTTTCATCTAGCCATTTCAATTTGAAAAAAAAAAAGAAAAAAAAAAAAAAAAAAAAAAAGAACTACTGACTTCATACACATTTGTATATACATAATTAAAACATACTATTGCTCTTATTTATGTTACAAAACATATGACATAAACTGAAATACTATAGAAAGTCTTGTATTTAGAGTACTCGTATTGTATTAATATCCTCCTGCCTAAGGGAAACATCAGCTTGATGATTACATTCCTATACCCAAAAAAAATCTTGTGATTTTTTAATCAAAATCAATCACAGACAAACCAATTCATGTCCAAATCACAATACCAAACATGAGGTAAGACATTGGAATTTTAAAGTTCATTTTAAGTTTTAAAAGTTATGATATTGAGAGATTTGAATTAAAACGTTTTTAGACAAAAAGAGATTAATTCAAAATTAACGTTTTCGATAGACATTTAACATTTAGTTGTCTTTTCATCAGCTCACCTGGCTTTAGCGTCCGTGCGTCCGTAAACTTTGCATTTTAATGTTCTTCTCCGAAAGCACTGGGACAAATTTAATGAAACTTCGTAACCATTATGCCTGGGTGAAGCCCTTTCAGATTTGCACAAATGAAAGAGTTTTGTCCCCTTGGGGCCCATAAAGGGGAAATAGTGAAAATTTTTAAAAATCTTCTCCTTAGGTCATTAGTTTTAGATTTGCACAAATGGTAGCCATGGGGCTCAAAATAAGAAATGGTAAGGTACTGAGTGGGGAAATTGCTTAAAATTATGTATTTGTCAGTATATCTTGAAAACTATTAACTTTTTGTATGGGCATGTATATTAGAATATTTCAAGTTTTGCAACAACGATCATTTTGATATATGGTTCAAGGTCATATGTTCAAAGGTCAAGGTCACAGCTGCAAAAAAAGACTGAAATTGCTTATTATCTTGAAAACTATTAACTTTTTGTTTAGGCTTTTATGTTAGAATATTGTAGGTATTAACATGACGATCATTTTGATATATGGTTCAAGGTCATATGTTTAAAGGTCAATGTCACAGCTGCAAAAGAAGCCTTAAATTGCTAATTATCTTGAAAACTATTCACTTTTTGTATAAGAATGTATATTAGAATATTGTAGGTATTGTAACAGCAATAATTGTGATATATGGTGCAAGGTCATATGTTGATAGTTTAAGGTCACGGCTGCAAAAGAAGACTTAAATTGCTAATTCTCTTGAAAACTATTAACTTTTTGTATAGGCATGTATGTTAAAATATTGTATGTATTGACATGACGACCATCTTGATATATGGTTCAAGATCATTTGTGAAAGGTCAAGGTCACAGCTGCAAAACAAGACTTTAATTGCTAATTATCTGGAAAAGTATTAAATTTTCGTTTAGGCATGTATATTAGAATATTGTAGATATTGACATGTCGATCATTTTGATATATGGTTTAGGGTCATATGTTGAAAGGTCAATGTCACATCTGCAAAAGAAGCCTCAAATTGCTAATTACCTTGAAAAGTATTAACTTTTTGTAGAGGAATGTTTATTAGAATATTGTAAGTATTGCAACAGCTATCATTTTGATATATGGTTCAAACTTATATATTGAAAGGTGAAGGTCACAGCTACAAAAGAAGACTTAAACTGCTAATTATATTGAAAACCATTAACTTTTTGTATAGTCATGTATGTTAAAATATTGTAGGTATTGATATGACGATCATCTTGATATACGGTTCAAGGTCATATGTTGAAAGTTCAAGGTCACAGCTGCAAAACAAGACTTTAATTGCTAATTATCTTGAAAAGTATTAAATTTTTGTATAGGCATGTATATTAGAATATTGTAGATATTGACATGTCGATCATTTTGTTATATGGCACAAGGTCATATGTTGAAAGGTCAAGGTTGCAGCTACAAAAGGACATTAATTGATAATTATCTTGAAAACTATTAACTTTTCGTATGGACATGTATATTAGAATATTGTAGGTATTGACATGATGATAATTTTGATAAATGGTTCAAGGACATATATTGAAAGATCAAGGTCATAGCTGCAAAAAAGATTTAAATTGCCAACTATCTTGAAAACTGTTAACATTTTTGTATAGGTATTTATGTTAGAATATTGCAGGTATTGAAATGGTGATCATTTTGATATATGGTTCAAGGTCATATGTTGAAAGGTCAAGGTCGCAGTTGCAAAACAAGACTTTAATTGCTAACTATCTTTGAAAACTATTAACTTTTTTTATAATCATGTATATTAAGTATTGTAGGTATTCGGACAATGATCATTTTGCCATATGATACAAGGTCGTATGTTGAAAGGTCAAGGTCACATCTGCAAAAGAAGACTATTGTAGGTATTGCGGCAACGATAATTTTGATATATGGTTCAAGGTTATATGTTCAAAGTGCAAGGTCATATCAACATAGGAATACTAAAATTATTAATTATCTTGAAAGCTATGAATTTCATGCATAGGCATGTATATTAGAATATTGTAGGTATTGTCATGACAATCATAAATGGTTCGAGGTCATATATGTTTAAAGGTCAAGGATATAGCTGCATAAGTATACTAGAATTGATTAATAATTTGGAATTCATTCATTGCACTACAGTTACTTCATGCATATTATATAGGCTACTTATAATTGAAATGTGAGTGGATATATTTCTGATTAAGTTTTGTGGCAGTTCTTAACTTGAGAAAACTTGTAAAGTTTCTGTACTGAATATATTGTCTATAAAACTTTGCAAACAATTTTGGACATATCATCAGGTGAGCGTTAAGGTCCATGGTCCTCTTGTTTTACCTTTATATTTACGCAATACAAAATTTAAGTAAAAGATTTTTTCTAATTTTAGGAAGATAGCATTTTTATTCTTACATTAGATGGGGATGTTAGTTTCACGCCAAGTGCTGTAAAACAAGTATTTATGAAAATTCAAGAATCTCCAAAAATTGGAGCAGTAACTGGGCGCATAGTTCCATCTGGATCAGGTATGTATATGATTCATTCTTTAAAAAAAATTGATTTCAAAATTGTTCATACGCGTTACGTGCAAAATCAAAATTAAGGAGTGAAAGGCAGTTATGCGAATTCAGATATATTCCAGCAAGTTTGGAAACGAATTTTTAGTCAGAATGTTTAAGTGTATACATTGTTTAAAAATGGGTTTATAAAGAGTACATCAACTATTATTTTTAATTGTTAAAGGTCCATTGATTTGGTTTCAAAAATTTGAATACGCTATCGGACATTGGCTATGGAAAACTGCTGAACAAGTTTTTGGTTCAATACTTTGTGCTCCAGGCTGCTTTTCAGTATACAGAGGATCTGCAATTTTGCCAGGAGTAATGGATACTTTTTCTAGAATACCATCCACAGCTAGAGAATATCTTCAATTTGATCAAGGTGAGTAAAAGCACGTGACAATTAGACAAAGAAGTATTTATTCAGTTTTTATTAAATGTTGAAATTTGTTTATGAGTCTTTCGACAATCAAAATACAAACAAACAAATAAAAAATCATTTAATAAGCATTGGCGAATTGAACTCAGGGGAAAGGCAGGCGGCTGCAAGAAGTTGCATCTCAAATTTGAAAAACTTAGGAGAGAAAAGTTGGGAAAGTGTGGTTAAAAATTTCCCAGAAATATTAAAAATTCATATCTCGTTCCATTAGCTTTGCCCCATGACCCCAAACAAAGCCCTGCCATAGACCTACAGGGGGGCTTAAGCGGCCCCAATAACTCTTGCCGCTAGAGTATTGAGTTTTTGACGCTCGAAATATTCCTTTTTACGATCAAGATATTAAGAATTGAATTTAAATCTAAAATGGTATTCATGCCGAAATAAATTACAAAGTCTTTCGTCCCTTTCTATTTTATACCACTGTCCAGTTTCGATTGGTAGTCTGTAATTTCTTGTCCTAAATTTACTAAAAGCTATTTTTCACAGGAATTAGATATGAGATAATATTAAAGCGTAAATTATGATTAAAACAATCTGCACCGAATATTCTTTTTCACAAACGCTGGGTAAAGTTTTTATAAAGGTCATTTTAACGGATAACGAACAATTCATTTCAATCCCAATCCATCCAATTTTTTTTTTGGAAACTTGTCCCAGTTTGGTCCACATTTTGTTTCAACTCGCTACATTTTTCCCGTCTCATCATGTAACTTAAACCTATTTGGACACGAACTGTCAGTAAATTTATCACAAAATATATTCGGATAAACTTCTGTTTAAATAGCAACGGGAAGCGTAAGGGGGATACAATATTTCAAATTTTAAAGTCTATGTATTGACCTGCGACTTATAATTCTTACAACGAATGCTTTTTCATTGTTCAACTGAGGTGGTGCTACATGATAAATTATTTCCATTCAGTATTTTGAAATTTGAATTTTTTTTGGTAGGCGAGGACAGGTGGTTATGTACACTCTTACTCAAAGAAGGATACCGTGTAGAATATATTGCAGATGCCATTGTTTCAACCGCTGCACCAGAAAACATACCTGAATTTCTTAGACAAAGACGTCGCTGGATGGTATCAATTATTTCAAACATGTTAGATTTACAAGAATGTTCAAATACTTTAAGAAAGAAAAACCAAGCTATTTCATTGTTTTATATAGTTTATTATATATTCTTTCTAGTTGGCGTAACGGCGTTCACGTCAGCAGTCATTTTATGGGGAATTGAAGTATCTCTTCGATCTTTAACATCTGTGGATCCTTGGATTGTTTGTACCGTCACATACTTACCATTTATATTGCATTTAGCCGTTTGTCTTAAAATAAAATCCAAGGACACTCAGCATAATGTTACGTACATACTTGCAATATTTTACGCTTGTCTAATGAGTCTGATTTGTATTGGTCATTTGGCAGTACTTTTTCACACTGGATTGTCAAAATATTCGTTTGTATACCTTCTGCCTTATCTTACACCTGCACTTCTTCATATTTCTGAATTTCATAACTTAATTCATGTTGGTATTTATTATATTCTTTCTCCGTTGTTTTATGTTTTATTGTATACATATAGCGTTTGTAACATGAACGATATATCTTGGGGAACAAGAGAAACAAAGACAACAGAAAATAAAAAAGTCATGAATAAACAAGATGAAACTATATTAAATATTTACAATGACATTAAATCAGAAAATGAAAGCAAAATTTCATTTGTAAAATCTTTGAAAGCATTATTAAGAATTAAATTAATTGAATCGATGCATAGGATACGATCTAATGTTTCAGATGAATCTAACAATGAAATTAAAGAAAAATCAGTGACACCTGATGGGAGAGTTAATGCTGAAGAAGTAGACATTTTATCAATAAACACAATAGAAAAAAGTGAAAAAATATTCTGGGAAAATTTAATAAAAGAAACTCTTGAACCAATTAAAATAGATGATAACACAAGAAACTCTCTGACGAAAGAACTTAAAACATACAGAAATAAATGGGTAACAGGTTACTCTTTTCTTAACTGTGGTATTATAATATTTAGGAAATCTTTAGATGTTTTGAAGATTAAGCTTGATATAACCATATTTAATTTATATTTTAAGCCTTTTGGATTGCTAATGTTTATTATTTTTTTAATTCTTACCTTGTTTCAATTGCTTGGGTTAGTCATTTTCAAATATTATTCATTTCTTGACAATGTCTCTAGATCTGGAACAAATAAACGTCGAATCTCAAATACTAAAAGTAAAATATGTAAGTCATAACTCAGAAGATCTTTGTATTGGAATCATGTAACGACATAGCACATTATTAGCACTTAAACGTCAATAACCACTGCGGTAGCTTAGTTGGTAGAGTGCATGGTTTGGATGTGGTCAATCAGGGTTGAAGCCACAACTGGGTCTATTCAAGACTTGAAATTGGAAGGAACTGTTCTTTCGACAAATACTTGGTTTTTAGAAATGAAAGCCACAGGGTACTTTGGGGGAGACCTTGAACTCCTATGCTTCGTTTCACGACAGGTATGGCACGCTAAAGACCCCTCCCTGTACATTGGCTTAAGCATAATGCAAATGAAAAACGTTCTGCCACTTCAACAATAGCTATTGACGTCTCGATATCAGTTTAATTTTCTTGACTTCAAAATCATATTAACTTAATCGTCAAATTAGACAACTTAAACTATTTTGAAACTTTATTGAATGCAAGTTGACACTAGAAAAATAATACAATGATAACTACATGTACCTACATGTATAAAAATAAGTAGATCTGATTTTTTATTCTTTTCGGAAACTTTTTTAAAAATTATTTATGACAACAATCATAATACACACTTTTTGTGCAAAGTATTATTTTGGAAACTCACATGTTTACAGTTTTGTTTCATAATATTTACTCAGAAGTGCCCTGTTTTCATACGAGTATTTGCATGTACTTGTATTTTGTTAAATTGTATTGTTACTCAGAGCTTATTAAAATCCTTCATTATTTTTGACAATATTAATTGATTTCAAGTCTTTAAAAATATTTTATTGTATAAAATTATTTTTGTTATGTTTTTTGTAGTTAATTAATGGGATCATTGAATCGATTGCTTTCCGTCATTTTTCAGCTTGTTATAGTTTAAAAGAAATAAAACTTTAAAAACATTTTGAATTTCATTTGTTTTTTATCTTCGAATCTTTAAATGGCAGACTAAGTACAGTTGAATTTTGTTATTTCGAACTCGGATATCTAGAATTTTGGATACGTCGAACGATAATCATAGTGAAATTACATTTGTTAACTCGAACAAATGTTTTGGTGGATTTTATTAATTTAAAAAACACAGTGACTGTCGGCACTGTAGTTATAATTTTTTCTAGTTCATGTAAAAATAATTTATAGTTTACAAATTTCAAATTTTGATTACAATCCTTTTTACCAAACAAAATGTATTTTGATGTTTTCTTTATAAAATATATGTCCAGCTTTAAAGAATTGTCAACGTATATTCTTCAATATATTAAATTAAAAGTTTAAAGAAAATAAGTGTGACATCTTATTGTATGAAACATAAATAAACTTTTAAATCGAAAAAATTCTCTTTTTTTCTATTTTCAATGTAAAACATGTTATAAATAACAAAAAATGGGTTTAATTTTGATGTGCCATTTGTGAACATTTCAGAAATTCATTCCTCATCAGTGAAAGAAGGAGCCGAATTTTATGATAGATAAAAATAGAAAAGTTAGGAACAATTAAAATTAACGAAACCAAAGTCTCAAATACTTAGTTATTTAAATGTACATATAAAGCGTATTTTACTCATATCGGGCAGATCTGTTTATAAAAATAAAAGTAACGGAAAATGTACTTCTTAAAGAGGTTATAAAACTCAAGAAGAGGTTTAGAAAGACGTTTTAAAGTACACTTCGATTCTTAGTGCACCGAGGCATAGAGGTCCTTTCAATTCCAATGGAAGCCGGTCCTAAAAACCACTCGATGACGTTTTAAATATTTTAAAAATTTGATTTGGTAGTTTTGTCAATGTTGGGCAATAGTTTACGTTTAATTTTTGAAAATATATATATCATGATTAATTAAGATTTATAATGAAACACTACTGGCTATAGTTCCGATGCAATAAATCTCAATGTAAAATCAATAATTACAACTAGAATAGTTTGGCGGAAGTATATGTATAGTTATCAATAATGGTTATTTTTTAAAAACATTTTATGCTTATTTTTTTTAAACATACATTTTTACTTTATAATCTTTTGTAAGCATTAACATTCTATGAAACTAAAATCCAAGATTGGAAAATAAATAAACTGAAAAATATTGAAGAATCAATACAAAGAATTTCCAGCTTGTTTTAACCCGATATCTCTTTAAGAAGTCGGAATTGCCTTTAAAGAAATGGAAGCACCCTGCCAATGTTTATCCCCTACAAGTTTTCAAAATTTGAACCTGATCAAAAAAGAGAAAATATATTTAAAAATCTCTCAATAATAATAATAATAATAATAATAATAATAATAATAATAATAATAATAATAAAGTTTATTCAGTAAAAACAAAGTGACATGTCTAATACGCACAGACAAAACTTACAAATTTCTGAAAATATGTTTTTGTGTAAAGTTCATTTTAACATTTTGCATTCACATATTTTTAAGGCGGGAATCTTATGTTCAAATCAAAGCTTGGTCATATTTGAAACTGAAATTACGAAATTTCTACCTCTTCTTTTGTTTGGCATTAAAAGGAAAAACCAATTTATTATCTTTTTGCAAACGAAGAGAATAAAACAAGTGCTTCAAACTATGTTACAAGAAGTCACATGACAATTCTTGGGAATCAAAATTTTAAAGGGTTTAAAAATCTCTATTATATACAAACACTCCGGCCTACGTTCAGATCACAAACTTAAACTTATCACATCAAAGTTTAAAAGCGTATGTAAGACTCTACCAGAATATGAACACCGACCTCTTGCTTTCGATCGATTCTACATTAGCGCATTAAAATAAAGTTGCAATATTACAATCGTTGCAACGATTTGAGAAATGAAGTGTATTAATGTTAAGGAGTGGCGTTGCAACCAAGCAAGAAAAAGGGATGAACATAAAACAGAAGATATGAAGTGTTGTGATGGATGTACAATAAAGATATGAAACGAATTCAAGTATCACAGAGAAATAAAAGGACTATTGCGTTATTGACGTTATGTTTTGAAGAATTAAAAAAAAATCTAGAAAATAAATAAAACATTTACATACCAGTCCATGTCCAAATCATGATACAAAAAATAGATGATAAAATAAATACATAAAATAAATAATAATAAAAAAACTTTAAAAACTGGCTTATTTAAGTATACACTTGAACTCCAATCAAAACATTGAGACTGGAAGTGTCGAAAGGTTAAGCAAATAAGAAGAAAACTTCTGAAAATGTTTGATTATTAAGAACAGTAGATATTATTGAAAACGAACTTAGTTACCGTTTCAGTAATAATTCAATAACTTAAATAAGAACGAAAAATCCATTTTACAAATGAAAGTTAACTCAATTACTAACGAGTAGCCTCCCCTTAGTTATCATTGGACAAAAATTATGTTTAAGAAACAACAGGATTAATTCGTTTATATTAAACTATGTCAACCAGCAAAAAAAATTCCTCTGATAAACTTACTTTTAACAAAACAATTTTAACAAATATACTGGCCTCTTTGTATATGATGTCATTACTAATAGTGTTTTGATCAACCGTTATAAAAAATATGTGTTTTCTATGAAATGGTTTTTGTCTTGTTTATTTTATTCATCCGAGTCTAACATTCTTTTTGCAGATAAGTGTCTTTTGTTACTTAAAGAGCAGGTCCTTTAGAATGTAGACTGTTCATATGTTTAGTTTGCTGACTTCAGTGTATATTTTTTTTCAAACAGCCTCAGTTTTTAGTACAAGTAAGTGACAGTAAGAGATGTACGATAGTTGAAAACAAATATACATAAAAAATCACAAATTAAGCCGAACGCTTTTTTATTTTGTCACTCATATTATTTTACAAGCATTATTGTTAATTAGGATTTGTATTTAGACAGATTAAGAAAATTGTTGTTTGCCTGGTGGAAAGTAAAAACAATACAGTCATTGATAAAGGTTTTGGGTTATTGCTGAAAATTCTACTAGAAATGATAATGTAATCATTCCCATGAACATATTGTTCATTGGGCAATTAACTAAAAAGGTGCCAAAGATATTTCGAAACTTATATAAATTAAAAATATTCTGGACTACTATAGCTATTTTTAACTGTAATCAGTGAACCATAGAAAATGCATCTAATTACATATTTGTAATTTAACAATGATGATTGTGTTTTCTATTTGTTTGAAAAGGCATTTTTATAAAAAAAAGTTTTTAAATTAGTTTACAATCATTGAATTCTTTATCACACGAGATTCCAAACGAGATTCAGTTTTCAGAAACAGTTTTTTTTATATACGTTTGCTTTTTAATTTGACTCATTATTCATTTGAAAAAAGCATGCTCTTAAGTCATTGTATTGACAATCTTTATTAGAAGTTAAATTCTTAATTAGTCGTTTATTTTTATCCTTGAACTAGCTATTCATCCACGCACCAGGTGATAAAGGAAGTATGGCATATATTCGTTTAAAAAACACATAAGGAAATAAAAAATTAATATCTTAAAAGGTGATATATTCAAAAGTGTTTTTTCTTAAATACTCTGTACATTTTTAAAACTTGCAGAACTCTTTCTGAAAAAGGTTGAATGACGTTCTATCTCTAAATAATCCCAAATTTGGAGAATTTGTGATTGCCATCTATCCAAGTGAGCTTGAAATAAAAGATACGACAGTTCATCCATGTTCTGTTTCATAATTGGACTTATACCTCAATTATGACACCAACGAAAGGTAACATCCGAGGCTATACGACAAACGTAATGACTTCAATATTTTTGTCAACTTTCCGTTTCTTTTCCGTTTCTTTTCAGTAATATCCCTGCTTCTCCTGTGTATGGTGTATATGTTTTACAGTTAATGCGGTACGTTAAAGCTTGTTCCCACTATGGGGGCGTTTTACAACGAAGCAAATTGCTTACAATAAAATTGTTGACATATAAATATAACAAGCCTAGACTAATAAAGGCCCATTAAAAATTTATGGCCGTCATTACAATATTGTTGATAAGTATGTAGTCACTGTATCGCAACTTATACTGGATATGTTTGACTTACCAAAGTTCTTTGGTCCTTTCACTCCCAAAATTGACTTGTACGTGATCGGTGTGGCTAGCTAGACAGGAGGTGCTAACCCTTCAGAAGAAACCCAGCCTCACTTCCTTGATGGAAATTCACGTGTATAACTAATTTTGCCAGCTTTCAAAGTTTTTACTTTGTTTTTGGGGATTGCGATCTGGACAAGGACTGGTATGTTTGTTTTATTATTTTTATTTAAATTGAAACAATTTGGATACAATTATATTTTTTTATGCATGAAAAAACCATTGATTTAATAATTTATACGTTTTGTCCTAATTCTAATTTCACAAGTAACGAGTGAACCTAGCAAATAGAAGTTGTTTCGCTATCTGGAGCAGCCATCACTTCCATTGTGAAAATTACTGTGTTCAACTCTATTTGCCAGTTTTCAAATTCTTACGATGCATTTGAAGCCTGGAGCACACATCACCTCCATTGTAAAATTTACTGTGTTTAACTCTATTTAGCAGTTTTCAAATTCTTACGCTGCATTTTAATATTGTGATTTAAAAATTGACCGGTTTCTTTTCTTTTGTTTCATACAACAAAGATTTAGACAAAATTAAGGAAAATACTAAATCAAACTATCCTTTTTGTTCAGTTTCTACATATGCAAAATGTCAGAATTAGATCTTCTAACAAACATGCAATAATTTTATTTACATGTATTTATATCTTTTCTACGAATTAAGCACTCGATTGATAAAACTAATTATATTTGCCAAAAAATTCTTGCCTACTTTAAGAAAAAAGTTAACGTTTTGTATGATTAAAAATCTAATAGCTTCTTTCAAAATTGTACCGTAAAGACAACAAAAAAGCCTTAGCTTCATCTCAACATATTGTAAAATATGAAAAAAAATTGACAAAAAACAATGACTAATTAAAAATATAATTTTAACAAACAACATGAGTTTTTTTTTTATGGAATGGCGCCTTCCATCACAGAAGTTCTTTTTTTCTTTTTGGTCAGTAATCTTTTTTCACTATTTTTGTAAATAACGTCTCTGTTAACTTTTTATAATGAATAATGATAATGTTAATATAATGCTAATATTTTCAGTCAATGACCAGCAATACATTTTTTTATTTTATTAACAAGTAATATTAATAATTTATTTTAATAACACACTTGTCTGAGTAATTGACTCTATAAAAAACGAAGTTTGATAAAAACAAGTTCACATATTAAAAAGTAGTCTTGTAATATTCTCTCCGTGTTTTTTTTTTAGTACAGTACAGTACTGTTACAGGTCATTGTAAGTATAGCTTTTAATTTTACTCATTACAAGACATTTTACCGTAATTTTGTTTACAAAATAAAGAAGTTTTTATAAGAGTTCTGAAATGTTTGAAAATGAAACAACTAGCAGTGTTAAAAAAATTAAAAGGACCTGGGCTTGTTTTGAAATATACTCCAGATATAGAATTCTATACCAAGGTTATGAGAATTTGTTAAAATTTTCTCTGAAAAGTTCACTGCTGAATTTAATCGGGGACACAAATGAAAATATTTCTAATACAGTCCTTACATCACATTGATTAAAGATTTCTGGGTGATATGAATATTGTAAAAACAATTACGTTTTGTTGGCCGCAATCTTTTACTCTAGCTGATACAAAAGAATACGTTATGTACTGTATTTACCACGTGTTACTGATGAGGAATAAATTCTGAAAAGTGCACATATTCGAAACCCAAATTTAACAGATATTTTTTTGTAAATAATGTACTATGTTAACTCTAGTTAGACCCACAACTTATTCCCTCTAAAGCCTAGTAAGTGCATTTATATAACTTAACAACTTTGGTATACAAATACACAGAAATTCATGATAAGATGAGGATTTTTTTTAAATACTAATAATTTTATAGGGAAAAGCACTTATTTAGTCTAAAAATAAAAAAAACAAAATTTGCGAAAACGTTACACCTTTTATGCACAACATTTAAACAAATTAAAATAAAAACGATCAAAGAATTCTTTCTTATTTAAAAAATGCGTGAAAAAAATCTGCTCGCAAAAATTGCCGCTGCAAATTTAACACCAATCATTGAGTTTCAGGATAATGCTCAGGTGAATTCACACTAAATGATGTCTTTGATGATCTAGATGATATGACTTAAAACAGTAAATTACTAAATCTGTTTTATGTAAAGGAAGCTACAATTTCACCACCAATAGAAAGAAACAACTTAAACATACCAACTTTTCAACAACCCGCAAGTCTGTGATGATTTAAACGTAACTTATAAAAGAAAGGTAAAAAGGTGCGTGTGTGTGTGTGAGAGAGAGAGAGAGAGAGAGAGAGAGAGAGAGAGAGAGAGAGAGAGAGAGAGAGAGTTATTTTTGTAATACCTTTTTTGAAATATATAAAAACGGCCATGTTCATTTATTATCGATGCAATAAAATCTGTTTTTAATTAATTTTATAAATACTTCATAAACATTTGAACAACAATTTCCTCAACAGTTTTTAAATTTTCATTCAAGTTTTTACGCTCTGTTATTACGTTTTAGTATCCTCATTGTAATAATCAATTGTCCATTCTAAATAGCAAACGAAAAAGTTTAATATTGAAAGACCATTTCATAAAACTATTTCAGAATTAAATGGCATCAATAGATTTATTAAAGGCAACCGACCGTAAAAAAAAAGAAGAAATAAATTGCAACAATGAAGAACGGAAGTATCGAGCCACAACCGATATAAAAAGTTGTGATTTGACAACTGAATTACAAAATGGCAGGTGTGCTGAAGCACTTCAAAATGGCAGAGCTATGGACGGAGTGACGAATGAAATAACAAGTGGTTCAGTTAACAATAATTCAAACATTGGCAATTCTAATAGAGGTACGTCAGAAGGTTATCTCAAAAAGAAAAGATTTTCAATAAATTTCCTTTTCACTTAAAAAACATATCATATCATGTATTTCATTTTATATTTGCTACTGACAACTGATTATCTTGGGTAGTCAAATAATGCCAATAATAATAATAATAATAATATAATAATAATAATAATAATAATAATAATAATGTTGATGGTAATTAGAACAAAAAGAAAAAAAAAAGAAAAAAGAAAGAAAGAAGAAGATGAAGAAAAGAAGATGTGTTAAAAATTACAAAACACGATGTAATAATTTTAAATAAGATCATTTTCAAAAGAACATATGATGCAACTGATGTCCACAATTTTTATTTTTACAGATAATAAAATGAAAACACATAAAAACAAAAATTGTTTAATTTTTATAGATTCTGATCATAGAGAAATATTTGACTTGTGTGAGTTTCAAGAGGAAAATAGACAAAAACAAACATGCTGCAATACAGATGTTTTAAGCTGCTATTTGTGGTGTTTTATACGATTTGCCACTCAAGCATTTCTCTGTGTGGCTGTGTTTTTTTGTCTTATCGTATCCTAAGCTTCATTTCAAATTATTGCCAATGGGATAAACAGCCAAAAAGACATAAACTTAAATCGCAAAAACCAGGTATGTATTTTTATAAGCGTTTAAGCAATGAAGTTTTATTTCTTAACTATGTTTCCGAATAATAATTTGTCACGATACTATTTCTATCTATACATTTAAAGAACGTTACATAAGGTCATTTCGTTACTTTAAAGTACTTTTTAAACTATTTGCCGAAAAGAAAAATCATAAATGAAAAAAAAATATTGTTCAAAATATATAAAAAATTGTTGATAAAATTTGAAACAGACATAGGGTTTTATCTAATATTTTAGTTAATATAATTGTATTATAAATCTAAACTTTTTTCAATTTTGAAATTTACAAAAAAATTAAATCTGACGCAGACATTTATTCACTTTCATTTGCACTAGTTTAAATAGAAAAACAAAAGATTGTCTTTGACAAAATGAATAGTTTTTCTTTTATAAACATTCCTTAACTTAAAGTTTGTTATCCTGGAACTTTTGACTTTGGTAAAAAAAATTTATGTGTAAGTGAAAACATGTTAATTAAATTATTCAAATTTACACGTGTATTTGTTTCAACTTTCTACACTCCAGATAAGAAAAAAATTGTTTGGAAATTAGGCGTATACATCGTTGATTAAAAAGATCTGCCTGCCTTTGTCAACAACGAATTTACATACAAAACTAATTTAGTAAAACGCTCTGCATTGCTTGAAATAGTCAATAAATTCTGTTTATCAGAGTAAAAATATCTTTATAAAGCTTTTTGTTACGTAAATTTTTATCTGTATCAAGCTTTTTACATTACTTATTTATTTATTTATTTATTTATTTTTTATTTATTTATTTATGTGTTGTGTTTTCTGTTTAAGCATCCATCTTTAACCGACATATTTGTTTATGAGGTTGTAATATGCCTGATGGTACCGGATGTAATCAAACTGGTGCATAGTCTCTGTCAACTAATACTTTATAGAAAATTAAGATCAAAAGGTAGCCTTACACAAACGTTCGAAAATCAAGCGAAGTTTACTGTGAAGAAAGAAAAGAAAAAACATTGGTTTAAAAAATACAGCTATGAGGTGAAAATATAGAATGCTTTTAAATTTTATTTCTAAAAAAGATTTGTTCCCCCATGCAAAGCATTCCTTAGCTGTATTTGGATTCTTGTCATTTTTGAACTTTTGATTTATTAGTTTTTACTGTTTAACTTATTTCTTTATCTATCAACCTTTCGGGCCCTGGTGTCGCTGATGAGGAGTGATTTTCCGAGATGTGCACATGTAACACATCAGTATAGAGGAGATATTTTTAGATATTTTATAATGAAATAGATGATATTTTCTGCCAAGGTGGTTTTGTAGCAGTTAAACTTCTTAAATGTTTTCAGAGATATTTTCAGAAATAGCCTTAAAATCGATTTTTATTGTTCTATTAATTATGTTACATGCATTCCGTAAATGATTTTAAACAGAAAACAGGTTGCTATTCTAATTTGAATTTTTAAAAGGTATTTTGTAGACAGATATTATTTCAGTGTTTAAACAAATAATTCATTTACATATATTTGTACTGCCCATTATCCGTCGATTCGACATGAAGAGTGTGCATAAAAGTATGAAAATCATTACTCGCAAAATTTTACAATTTACTTTGATATATATAACAGTTACATCTTCCTTCAATTAAAAATTTTCTCTCTTATAATTTTGGAACCGTACCAACTCGAAAATTCAGATCAATTTTTTTATGTTCGTATTATTTTAACAGGTATCTGTGTTACATATTTACTTAACAATTTTGTTTTCATTTCAGATAAAACATCTGTGTTTCGAATTACTGCAGTGTAATGCAATGTACATAATTGCATTAACAATCTTCCCCTTTTTAGGTCCTTTGGAATTTTGTACCTTTTCTGCCAGTTTATTCTTCATTCCATGTGTGATAAGAACGTTATGTGAAAGAAAAGACTTTAGATTTAAAATCAACTTGTGTTATATTATATACGTAGCCATTTACTGTCTTGGGTTTTCTGGAGTTGCCTTAGTGATACAATATAACAGTTTTACTTTAAATGACCTTTTCTATCTATTTTTGACGTCTATATCCATGCTTTTGTTTGGATTGAAATGGCTACCACTTACTGAAGAACAGCAGAAAAAAGGAATATCAAATATTTTTCTTGTGATAGCATGCGTCAGTCGTATTCTAACAGCTGTGCTTTTGACCCTCCATTTCTATCCTAAAATCGGGTCGATATCATTTTTATTTAATGAAATAAAACGTAATTGTGGATATCATTCAAACGAAGGACCTATGATTAACCAGTCACATTTGCAATTGGTACATAACTCATCTCCGACTTCACAAGGAATAAACGGATTTACAACGTGTATTCAGTATAAACTATATATTCCCTTTTTTGTGTGCATTGTGACGTCATATCTTTGTTACCACTTTGCTATCACAGCATGTAGATTACGAATGCAACAAACTAGTTTTGCATTGCCGCTTTCAATTGCGTTACCATGTTATGTCTGGTTTTTATTTTTTGTTGAATTTGATATAATTAGTGTTCCAAACTTTGAATTCGTTTTCAAAAGACATGAAAAAGAGCTACAAGTCTATCTCTTATTGGGATCATTTGTGTTACTATGGATGTGCCAGTTGTGGTCTTGCAAGCATATTTGGAAAAATCAAGCAGAACATTTGCCAGAAACAAGCAGGTATGATATAATGTTATACAAAGTTTATACATTTCCATGTAAATATCTGTTTCATTTTGATGTGCCATATTTGCACATTTCGGAAATTCATTCCTCATTAGTGGCACTAGGGATAGAAAAAGTTAATAAATAAAAAAAGAAAATCAAACATTTTAAAATTAATAAATCCAAAGTTCCAAAATTATATGAATCCAATTCCGGCTAAGGAATGGTTTGCGTGAGAGAACAAACTTTAGTTGTCATTAAATTTCAAAAACTAAAACGGCGAAAAATTTTGCCAAAAGTAAGATCATCTGAGAGCACAAGGTACTGCCTTCTAAGTTATGGATACGCTCAGGGAGTATCAGCATTAGCAGCGGTACACGCTCAGGGGTAGTGAATATTTAACAAAAATATCTGTTTAATTTTAATGTGTCATATGTGCACATTGTGGATATCACATTCCTTATAGGTGAAACTAGGGACGAAAAATTTTTTAGTAAACGTTTTAAGTAAAAAGAAAATATGTTATTTTATTTTACAACAATTATAATATAAACAACTATCAAATACCAAATGTTTTTAAATTCTAAATTTTTAAAATCTCATTAAAATGACTTTTTCTGCTTTGAACTGGTAAATGCTTATTTTCCGAAATGTGCATATCTGGCACATCAAAATTTAGCAGGTATTTGTTATATATTTACTCGTTTCGCCGTTTTTTACGTTTGTTTATAAATATTCAAGTAATTTAGGGTCATCGAATGATTGTCAGAGCAAATGTAATAAAATTACTCAATTAAAATGCAAAGTATTTGACAAAAATGTTTAATTTTGAATGAGCCGTATGTGCACATTTCGAAAATTTATTCTTCATCAGAGACACTAGAGACCGAAAAAGTTAATAGATAAAACAATGTAGGTCAAACATTTATGAATTCAAAGTTTTGAAATTATATCAATCTAAATCTAACTAAGGAATGCTTTGCACGAAGAAACAAACCTTAGTTTTAAATAATTATCAAACATCAAGATGTCTGTAAATTTTGCTACATCGTATTAAAACAACTTTATTTGAATAGGACATGGAATAAGTGCGCGGGCGCGTGATTGTGTGTGTTTTTGGTTAATAACAGATTTTTTTTTAGATAATGTATAAAATCTAGAAAGAAAACATCCATTCTAAAGCTTAAAACAAAGAATGTTTGAGTGATTTTTACAACCCGTGTAAAACATTAAAAACCAATGTCAAATTCCTATTTATAGTTAAATTGTATGTTATTTATAACAATGAATAGTGAATAAAACACCGAATAAATAAATAAATAAATATTTATCTGTTACAAATATGGCGTGATCAAATTTTCTTCATTTATATCGAACTTATGCAATAATAATAACTTGTTTTATAGTTCTTGTATTAGTTCAGCAGCAACAAGTGAAATCAATGTCGTAATATTTTAATAAGTTTATCGATTAAGACATATATTGAATTTTTTTAATCATTACAGGCTTTTTAACTTTCCGAGCTATTTTGGACCGTTTAATGATATATCACTGATGATTAGTAGAAAACAAGAACCAAGTAGAATCGAACCATGTAAACATACAGAGGAGTCACAGTTTTTACTCAACAATACAACTTATGATGATGTTAACAAAATGCGTCCTAAAATATTTGTTTGTGCAACAATGTGGCATGAAACGTTAGAAGAAATGAAAATTTTACTTACATCAATATTCAGGTAAAATAATAGGAAAATAAATGAAGAAAAACTGAGAAGATTAAAGTAACCTAGATATTTTCAGGGTCAGTTTTGTGTTAAGTTTCGAAAAAAAATGAATATAAGGCATAATATATAAGACGTAAAATGTTTATTTTTAACTGGTTAAAGAAAGCTGTTAACAGATAAACCAAACTCTAAATAAACAATCACCAAATAGTTTACTATCTTTATTTTTTATTGTTCGTTGCTATAGGATATTTAATTAATTTACTGTATCCAAAGTAGGCGCTGGGCGTGCTTATTCGTAAAAGTATAACAGTTTTCAAACGAAACATGAACATAACTATAAGTATATATATCTAGCAATTTTTAAGTCAATGATTAATGCTCATTGTAACATTTCGAGCATGACGTTTTTTATAAAAAAAAAAAAAAAAAACAGAGATAAATTGAAGAGCAACCGGCCTTACTTCCTTAATGGAAGTTTACATCTTTAAATGAATATGCCAGCTTAAAAAATTAACTTTGTTTTTTGGGATTGTAATTTGGATAAGGACTGGTATGTTTCTGTTTCATTGCTACGTTTTTAATCCCGACTTTAGAGGATACAAAATTTACCCCGAAAAGATTAAAAAGCAATAGATCTTGTCACTTTTATATCGGTCTGATACAAATAATTTCCCAAACAATCCAAAAATGTCAACCCAAGTAAAAGTGACAGAATATTAACTTCTTAACATCACTATTCTGCTTCTCTACACTTAAATCGTTTGTTGATTGTGGTAGTCAATCAAGGTATTCATGCAGTATAAAAAGTAAAGTTGAAATTGCATTTTACAGTTTTATTGATATGATGGTGTCATTTATTTACAAATAATACAACAATTCTTCTTTCAGACTTGATTACGATCACGCAATTAGACGTCTCGATTACAAAAATGAAGATAATTTTGATCTTGATGGTAAGAATCAATAAATAGCAACATTCTAAGCCAATAAAATTAAACAATGCGACTAACAATACAAATCCGACCAAAACTAGCATAATGATGCTAATATGTTTTCTTCTCACCAATAATAAAACGAATTACAATTTAAGTGAACAATATATTTATCACATAACATAATGTTGATTGTTCAATGTTTTTTTTTTACTTTACTACTCACATTTTTTTGAAAATAAATGAACATACTTGCAGTAATAGTTTTTGAACTACAGCAGATAAATTTCACAAAGTGATTGCTTTTGAAATGTAGCACATAATTTTTTACATAGTGGTTGCTTTTTACATCAAGCAAATAAAAAATTCAAGGGCATTTTCTTTTACTTGAAGCACATATTTTCTTCGATGATGCATTTGAAAGCATAGATCGACGCGGGAAGGATTTGAACTCTTTCGTACACACATTTCATTGTGCAATCAACGAAGTTGCAAGGTGTGTATAATTCAAAGTAGTTTGTGTTTTATATACTTTTTGATCAATGTGTTTTTTTGACAGATTCCTATTTAGATCAAATGAAAACATACCGTACATGTTCAAAATAACAATTTCAAAGGCAAAGTTAAAACTTTGAAAAATGAATGATTTAGTCAAACATTCAAACTTATGTCGGGTGCTACGAAATTGTAAGGAACTTTTGTCTAGCTTGCTACATTTGCTACGCAATTCAAAGAAATATTAGTAAATAAATAAATAAAAAAGGGGCAAAATTCTCATTTTTAAAAAGGTATTCTTTCTACTATTGTGTAGTCAGTAGATGATCCGCAACACATTTTTTACTACAGGGAACACTATTTACTGGAAACGGGAATGAAACACAACGACTGCATTACACCATATGGGTGTCGAAAGGTGTGGACCCTACCAGGGAAAACTAAACTAACAGTTCACTTGAAAGACACAGAGTTAATTAGAAACAAAAAAAGATGGTCACAGGTGTGTGTCTGTATTATTTATCTATGTTATATGTATCTATGGTAATTGAAAAATAACAAGGTTTCTTATAATTGTTTAATCCGGTTTTGTTTACTTTGTATTTTATGTATTTCTAAAATTTGCTATAACAATGCTTATTACGCTTAAAGAATATATAATTCATATTTATTTTATCTTAATATATTTGGTTTAACTTTTTCTAGGTGATGTATTTTAATTACATATTGAAACAAAAAGTAACCGAGATATCAAAAGAATCAAATTTGAATAAACAAAACGTGGTGTGTATCTATTTCTTTTTTATTCTTCGTATATAAAATAAGGGAATATCAGATATACTGATTTGATTTGCGCTTCTGGGGAAATCAAATTCCGTATTTAAGGTTTTGAGTCGCATTTTCTAATATCAAATCACATGTGCTGTAGCCTCTAATTCATTATTCATGTTTAAAAATTTTAAATGTTTCATGAGTACTTTTTAGACAAAATTAAAAAAAAAAAAAAAAAAAAAAAAAAAAAAAAAAACGTAAGAAAGAAAGAAAAAGAATAAGAAAAAAATACAAATCCAAGTCCAAATCACAATATCCAAAAAAAAATAATAATAAAGTATTGAAGACTATCCAATTCAGGCATAATTATGAACTTCCTTGAAGAAATGAACGCAGGGTGCTTTGGAAGATAAGCTTCTGTATAGCTAGCTACATCCTTCATGTGAAATTATTAAAACTTTGCATTATGTTATAACAAGAAGCTAAAGTTTTAATTTTACTAAAGTCTGTTCACATCAGAAAACGTGTACAAAAGTGTAGGCAAGTTTTTTTTAAATATTTAAAATTTAAATATAATGCGAAATTAATCAGAAAATTTTATTTATAATCAGCGCATTTTTTCATTGGGTGTAAAATGTTTTAACAAATACATAAAGAATGATTGAATATTGATTTCCGTTTCTTTACAGCCGCGCCGAATTTTTGTTTGAGGTAATTAGCAACAAGTACACAATTTGTTTTGTTATATTTAAGGAAGAAAATATCTACATTCTCACATTAGATGGCGACGTTAGCTTTACACCGTTGAATGTCAGAAAAATTTTCATAAAAATGCAAGAATCTCCGGAAATAGGAGCGGTAACTGGTCGTGTAGTACCTTGTGGATCAGGTAATCTATTATTTTATATAATTTTTTAAATAACTCATTATCCTTCTTCTTTAATGTTCAATATATCAAGTGCCATATGTTTAATATTGAAAACATGTTTAAAACTAAGGTTTGTTTCCCCATGCAAAGTATGTCTTAGCTGGATTTGGATTCATATAACTGTGAAACTTTATATTAATTAAACTTAACTGTTTTGCTTATGTTTTTATATAACAACTTTTGCAGCCCCTATTGTCACTGATAAGAAATGATTTAACATTTTGGAACTTTAGATTAATTAATTTTCAACTATCTGGCTTATGTTTTTCATTATCAAAGTTTTCGGTCTAAGTGTCACTGATAAGGAATGAATTTCCGAAATGTGCACATCTGGCACATCTAAATTCAACTGGTATTTGTGTTATATATTTCCGAAATGTGCATATATGGCACATCAAAATTTAACAGGTGATTTTGTTAGATATCATAAGCTTACAAATTGATCCTCAGAATTGTATTTAGTCAACATTGTGAAATAAGTCTACCACCTACCGTTTGATAATCCAGCATTTGAGTACAGAGACGATGAGACCCATCTGTTCAATGCATCTTATCAATACACTGTATGATTTCAATTTGTAATAATACTTTGTAGCTTGATGACCAAATGCAAATATGCATGAAAATACAATGTAGTTGATACGGCATCCGGCTTCACTTCCTTGAAGACACGTGTTTAACTGAATTTTCTAAATTTTACTTTGTTTTTGGGTTTTTTTGTGTTTTTGGGGATTCCGAATTGGACATGGACTGGTATGTTTGTATTTTTGGGATCGGGATTTGGACATAGACTGGTATGTTTGTTTTTTTGGGATTATGACTTAGACATGAACTGGTATGTTTATGTTTTATGGGATTGTAATTTAAACATGGGCTGGTATGTTTGTGGTTTTTTTATTCTGATTTGGACATTGACTGGTATGTTTGTGGAGAGTTATGTTCGTGTTTTTGGGATTGAGATTTGGATATGGACTGGTATGTTTGTGTTTGTTGGCTTCGGATTTGGACATGGACTGGTATATGTATGTTTGTATTTTTGGGATTGGTATTTTGACATGGACTGGTATGTTTTATGTTTTTGGGATTAGGATTTGGACATGGATTCGTACGTTTGTGTTATTGGCATTGGGATTGAGCATGGACTAATATGTTTGTGGTTTTTTTGGATTGTGATTTGGACATGGACTCGTAATTTATGTTTTTGGGATTGGGATTTGGATATGGACTCATATTTTATGTTTTATGGGATTGGGATCTGGACATGGACGGGTATGTTTCTGCTTTATATTAAACTTTTTATAAAACGTACCACTCGATAAAAATAGAAAGTGATATTTAGCTGTCATGACATTAAGGACATGAACCATCTAGAGGTAAAGACCTAACAAAGCTTATTATCTTCCTTTCGATTGGCAGGCATCTATTAAATTGTTAACACAAATTTAAAAGCACAACATATCTTTCATACTAGAGAAAAATGTTCAAGGCGCATTTCTAACAGTGAAACAATATTAATAATCGGATTGGCTAACTTGAAGTCTACCTTCTCAACGCATGCACGGCTCTTGACTTTTGATAATTTTGGTTGATATACTCTCTATACAAATGTTTGAAATATAATTAAGAACTCTGTATTTGATGCTTTTTAGCGATTTTTTCTGTCAACTTCGTTTATTTCTTACCGATATGAAATTAATTTTATACAGAAGCCGACAGGTGTCACCTACAAAAAATAAATTAAGTCGTAATTATGACATAACTAAGTCGTAATTACGAGATAGTAAGCCGTAATTACGACATAACTAAGTCGTAATTACGACTTTATAAAGTTGTAATTACGAGATAATAAGTCGTAATTAAGAAATAGTGGGTCGTAATTACGGCATAACTAGGTCGTAATTACGAATTAGTTAGTCGTAATTACGACCTAATTTATTTTTTCTATGTAGCACCTGTCGGCTTCCGTACTTTTAGATGTCGTAGGTTATTTTCTATAAATATTTTCTTGTTATTCATTGCTTGTTTTTTCACCTGAACCTAAAATGATTTATATTGTAACTAAAAGCAAAATAATGATATTACCCGCAAAAGAGACAAAATTCACAATAACATTTGGGCCTAGAAATGTTTTCCTTTGAAATGTATGTGTCTTATATCACGATTCCGTAGAAGTATGTCCTACATCATTTAGGAAAATGATCTGATTTTGGTGTTTTTATTACAAATCTGATTATAATGGGTTTACATTTTGTGTTGATAAAGAAATCCAATTAGTTTTACAATTGCAAAACGCAGGAGAAGGCCTAGACAAACGTCTATAATACTTTTAGCAAATGTGTGCACCAATCCCAGCTGTAAAAACCATTGAGTATTGCGCTGGAATTAACGTGATAGGATATCACTAATACCGGTAAATGTTCAGTGCGTTGCCAAAAATATCGATAAAAACTTCTTTATTTAAGCAAAACGGAAATAATTAAGCCGAGTCGAATAATTTTGCCGCCATTGTGTTTCCTAATCCAGGTTTATAAAGTACAACGTTATTATGAGACAAAGACATTGATGCATGGCAGTGTGTGTGTGTGTGTGTGTGTGTGTGTGTGTGTGTGTGTGTGTGTGTGTGTGTGTGTTTGTGTGTGTGTGTGTGTGTGTTCGAAAAATGCATTTTAAATGTTTTCAGAGTTTCAGTTTCTATGATATGTTAGAGCATAATGATTTAAAAATGAAAGATTTATTTAAAATGTTTTTGCTTTATAAAATTTAGCACCAATTGTTTGGTTTCAAATATTAGAGTATGCAATCGGACACTGGTTATGGAAAACTGCCGAAAACGTGTTTGGCTCCGTACTCTGTGCTCCAGGCTGCTTTTCATTATACAGAGGATCTGCAATTTTAAGTAAAAGAGTGCTGAATACTTATTCCAGAATACCTTCAACGCCTAGAGAGTATCTACAATTTGATCAAGGTAAAGGAATGACTTGAAACGGAAGTTATATAGGATATGAAATGTATTGAATATTATTGTGTTTCTAAACACCAACAAATTTTATCTTAAAATGTGTTCCTTTAATTAATTAATTTATTTATTAATTTATTAATTAGTTAATTGATTTACTTTTTTTTTACCAGCAGTAACATTTTTGTGTAATTTTTCTTGCGAAGCTAAAAGTATTGACAGTATTAATAAAGCAACATTAAAAATAATCAATTAGAACTAATACACGACGATCATGTGATTAGATCCATCTATGTAAAATCATTTCATCTAATAGATTTGGTTAGATTGGACATATTGAGTGACTAATTAGTATAAAAAAGGAAAATAAAAGAATCATATCCGGTGTAAACATCACCATTTTTGACATGTAATATCGCCGTAGCAGCAAATTTTCTTTTCTGAAAAATACTTTATGAAAAATCGTGGATTTGCATAACGATTTGCAGTTACGACTAGACTTAAGAGAGGGAAAATTACAGAAATGAATTCAAGTTTAATAGATTTTCTATGAAAAGTTGGCTTAATTTTCCGTTACAGTGACAGAAACAGTAGATTATAATTTGAAATAAAAATAAGTTTATATATTAGAATTTATTTTAATATCAACTTATTTATACAAGGAAGTGATACATTTTAAATGAGTAGCTACGTAATTTTTTTTTTTTTTTTTTTTTTTTTTTTTTTTTTTTTTTTTTTATTTATGCTGTCTACGAATAACTTTATTTTTCCAATTCAAAAACAATTTAGCAGTGCTTAAATTTCAAATATTTCAAATCAAGATTTTTTTCATTTAAGATTTTTTTTTCAATTTCAATAATATATATTTTTGGGTTCATTTGTAGGCGAGGACAGATGGTTAACTACACTTTTGCTCAAGGAAGGATACCGTGTAGAGTACATTGATGACGCCACTGTTTTTACAGCTGCACCTGAAAACATACCCGAATTCCTTAAACAAAGACGTCGCTGGACTTCATCAATCATTGCAAACTTGCTTGATTTACAAGAATGTTCAAAGATTTTAAGGAAACAAAACAGTGCTATATCAATGATTTTTATTGTTTATATATTTATTCTAGTTGGTATAACAATATTTACTCCGGCAGCTTTGCTCCTATTGTTAATTGAAGTAACTCTTCAATCGCTGACTATTGTTCAACCATGGGTAGTTTATGCTGTAACATATACACCGTTTCTTATTCATTTTCTCGTTTGTTTCAAGGTGAAATCAAAAGACACACAACATAGTGTTACATCAATTTTTACAATACTTTACGCATGCATAGTATTTTTTATTTTCATTGGTCATATATCTGCACTCATTCATAAGGGAGTGTCAAGAACCTGGTATTTATTCCTTCTACCGTATTTAATTCCCGCTTTTCTGCATATATCACATTTTCATCATCTGGTATATATAGGAGCATTTTATGTACTTTCTCCATTATGTTATATTCTGCTGTATACTTACAGCGTTTGTAACCTTAACGATATGTCATGGGGTACACGAGAAAAGAAAACAAACAGAGTCATAAACAAAAGTTTACTTGAAAACAATGAAACAATTTTAAACATTTACCACGACATCCAATCAGATAATGATAAAAAACATTCTTTTTTCAAGTCATTAAAGTCATTAATTATCATAAAATTAATTGAATCTATGCACAAGACAAAATTTAATTACTTAACTGAATGCGACAGCAAAAAGAATGAGGAAACAGCGACACCTGTTGGTGAGGTCAATTTTGAAGAAACACCAATTCAAAAAATGAACTTTTTGCGTAAAAGCGAAAAAGAATTTTGGCAAATTTTAATAAAAGAAACTCTTTATCCAATTAAAATAGAGGACAATACAAAAAGCTCTTTAATGAAAGATTTTCAAATTTTCAGAAATCGTTGGGTCACGGGTTATGTTTTTCTGAACTGTGGTATATTGATTTTTAGAAAATGTTTAGATGTTTTAAAAATAAAACTTGACATAACTATACTAAGTTTTACTTTTAAACCATTTGGATTGCTCAATATAATCATATTTGGATTTGTTACATTGTTCCAATTAACTGGATTAGTCATTTTTAAATACCGCAAATTTCTTAATAATGTTTCTAGATCGGGAATCAAAACAAATCGATTCTCAGCAACCAAACGTAAAGAATATGAAGACTATTAATGAAATTGGCTTCATTCTAGAATTATTATAAAGTTTTTAAACATTGAAAAAGAAGATAATTAATTTTCTTTCAAAATAATAGTTTATATACATATAAGCGGCAGAGTTTTAACCAAATTTTTAATTTATTTTGTTTTGTCTCCCCAATAGATTTTGATACTGTACAGAGAATGTGACCAACCATTATTAGATCGGGACGTTTAAATTGGAAATTTAAAAAAAATAGTTATAAAAATCGTGAATAACAGTGAATAACTATTAACTATGAACACATGGAATAGATAAAAGACTTTTTTCCCTAATTGAACTGAACACAATCTTTGAGTAATACAGTGGGTTAGAAACTACAACAACAAAAAGAAATAATAAAATATAAAATGAGACCTGAAATAAGATGGAATGCAACCTGAAATTCAAAATAAAAATGAAACAAATTTTCATTACAAATGCAAAAGATTCAAGAAAATCTTTTTCACACTTTATACTATGCTATATTCAAGACACCGATGCTACAAATTTAAAATGTCTTATTAAAGTTTAACTGTTTACATTCAGTTAATTTACAAATCAGATAGCGCGCGAAAAAATAAAGCATGTTTTTAAAAGCAAATAAACGATAATTTAAGAAATCACAATAATGTTCATTGTTTTTAAATAATATTAAGCTAACTTTTTAAGGTATGTAACATGCCAGAAAACTATTACAATTTTATCTTGAGATATCACACAGCACAACAATTTAACTATAAATGTTATAACGAAAACGTGTGGACCAGAATACGACAAACATCACAAATATATGAAAGAGGCATAAAGTACCAAAATGTCAACACAAAGTGATACGAGATATTTTTATTTCCAGGTTATTATTATTATTATTATTATTATTATTATTATTATTCAGATTTAACTTTTTGCTTTTTTTTATTGTCATGTTTCTGTACATTATTCAATAATACTCAGATTTTATATTTTTTTGTTATTTTATGAAAATTTCTATAGCAATATTACTCAGATTCGCTTCCGTTTTTATTTTTGTTTTTTCTATAATAGTCGATAAATTGTTATAGGTTTTAAAAGAAACATATCATTAAAATATTGTGAATTTTTAATTATTTTTGTTTATTTTTTACACGTGTACCTAAAGGAGGTGGGGTCAAACCGGTGTGCATCACTAAATCGCTTCTAAGTAATTGACGTATTGAGATATTATTATTGTAACTAGTTGAATATTATAGAACATGAGTCATATTGTAGTGCTATTAAACTGATATTGTGAACCATTCTCCCGAGTTTGACTCGACATTTGAAAATTATGAACATATATTGCTTTATGATAAATAAATATAATTAATAATGAATATAGACATTGCTTGGCAGTCCATGGTGAACAAAGACCAACAACATTTTTAAGATGTTGATGGAATGATTACAACTAACCTAATAGCTATAAGCATTTTTCAACATTTAACAAATTAAACAATACAGAAATATTTTTTTTAAATCTCAACAATTTTTTAAGAAAATTGTCATCAAACACGTCTGTAGTTTTAATACCCCAAATAAGAGCGACAAAATTTAAAACATAGTCGACAAATGGTGAATCAGCTAAAAATCCTTCATTTTGAAATAGTAGTTAATAGATTGGTTGAAATGTTTTACGTCATATATGCACATTTTCGTCTATTCTTGACGCTACAACATTTTCTTGTCGCCTGAAAAGGTGACATATAGGGGTTACTTTGGCGGCGGCGTCCCCTGTTTGCTTGTCCGGAGCATAACTTTTCATCTTTAGTTCAATCGACACCAAACGACACCAGGTTTCTTGCAATGAGACGAAGTACAGAGTGAAAGAACCATAACTCGGCATTGGGTATTTTAACAGTTATTTTCCTTATGTTATTTTTGCTTGTAAGAGGCATAACTCCTTCATGTTTTTAGAAATCTTCACCAAATTTTGACATGATAAACATCTTTTAATACTTTTACACAAATAACACGGTTTTTGTATATGGTCATTTCAAAAGAGTTATTGTCCTTCATATAAAGTTTTGTTTAAACTTTTTGCGCAGTTGTGTAATTGCTTGTCCGAGGCGTAACTTTGTCACCTTGAGTTCAATTGATACCAAACTTGGTATGCATTTTTTTTGCAATGAAACTATTTTTTTGTGTAAAAACAATGCTTTTAAATGTAAAAGAAAGTTCAATTAACAGTTTTACTGTTGACTCCAATCTTTTGTTAGGCAACACATCCGACTCGCGGAGTTCTAGTTTACTGTAGAGGATTATTCTGAAGTTCATGTGGTTAAAAGACTATGCAGAAAAAATCCTGATCTGCAATGTTGTAGAGAAAACTGATGGTACCATTTGAGTGCTATTTAATTCATTGGCAGAGTCTTATACTCTAGTTGAATATATAAGCCAACAAGTAAAGGCTTACAACAAGCTTTATGAATAACTTTAGTTTTTGTTTATTATATGAAGAATGATGTGAAAAGCTTTTCTTTTAAAAATACACATATTTTTATATACATAATTATGTATTTTTGAACAAATGGTAATGCAAATCCTTTAAAATGAAAGCCATGACGTCTAAATTAAGACACCCACGAATCACACCTCTTCTCACCGCCAAGGTTCGAATACTACTCAGGCATATCCTATAGTAAAGGAAATTATAAGTTTGCTTGCTGAAGGTCGATTTTTTCGGGAATTCCGGTTTCCCCATCATCCCTGAACTGTCTGCTTTGATATAAGTGAAAAAAATCTTGGCCTATTTCATTATACGTTTATTGATATAAACTTTGAAAAAGTATTATTTTAATTAAAAATACATATTGCAATAAATTATCATGAAAACCTATTACTTTATCATAATTAATATAATTTTAGGACATTCCTCCCGAGAAACAAAAGGTTTTTTTCACAGCTGGTATAAAATGAGATCAAACATAACAAGTCATAAATTTCATGTTTGTATATAGAGATATAATTATCTTTTAACTGTTTCCTTCTAACACATAGCAAAATTGAATTAAAATCAAGACGCCATAGCTCTTTTATGGTATATTGATTTATCTTATAAGAATATTATTTGCTTTCATCGTTATATTTTTTGATATATGATTTTTTATTTTAATTTTATTATTATACATCTATAATCGCAAACTTCTTATATGGTGGATGCGAATATAGCAAACGTCTTCGTGAATTTGACTCGATTTCCCGAAGACGTTTGTCAGATTGATTTGGCTTTCAGTTTGTGGCTGTAGTCGATGTTTCTATACCGAACGCTTACAGTGCCTTTAAACGCTCAGGTTTGAATCCAAATCGGCAGATCGTAGTATTAGTTCGTCAAAATTTACGGTTTTCACAGGATATTCCGATTTCTTCACCATCCAAGATGGATATAGTATATTGTTTTGACTAGGACGCAAAACACACATTACATCACGTGTGTTATCCAAATGTAACATGATTTAAATGTTTCTAATGGTAAGAAGTACTTTACTGTATTATCTCTTGAAAAATGTGACATGTACTTCTTTCTTAAAACTTTAAATTCGCAGTATTTTAAATAGTAGAAATTTAAAAAAAAAAACAAAACAAACAACAACAACAAAATATAACTTTACGAAATTGATAGATATTACAAATTATCCAAGTGTTGCTTTAAAACAAAATTCAGAACATTGTAAGCCGACGTCAACAAAATGTATCATCGAAAATAACGATATATCGCTTTATTTTTTGCCTCAACCTCAGGCATCTACAGAAATCGTAGTCGACAATCAACAGCAACAATAACTACAACAGGTGGCAGTGGTCGAAAAGAAACCCTGGTATTTAATTTGTGAAAATCCGATATGAGTATACAGTATGAATTTGAGAAATATTATATTTTGTATACCAGTTCTTCGATTCAGCACGTTTTATTTCCGTAATTTTATTTTTTATTTATCTATTTTTTGTAGTTTTTTTATGTTAGAAACAGACTTTTACCAGAAAAGATAAAAACATTAACACGGTTTTGCAGAAGATTTTACGGTGCGTGTGTACTAGCTCGCACTAGGGAAGACATTTATTTATTTTGGTTGTTATATTATTGAGTAACGCCACTTCAACCATTTTTAGTCAGTTATTTGCGATAAGACAAAGACTATTCATCACTAAGGATAAAAAAGAAACAACTTTGTTTGTGTGTGGTATGCGAGTGTGTATAATGGTCCGTCTTGTACTTGCGCACACTTATGGCGGTGGTCGAGTCTGCATACCACTTCCCCAGTCACATTTTACTGATACCGGATGAACAAATCCATTTAATGTCAAGCGCCGGAACAGGAAGCAGTATCTCGAAATTTAAAATGTTTTTTATGATCGGTTTAAGGATCGAACCCACGACATCCCTCTTCCATGGCGGAAGATCTACCAATTAAGCCAGCAAGGTGGATTTTCAATAGTAAATACTGAATTTATTTATTAATATTTCAACATTAAAAATAAAAAATTTAAGTACACATGTACTTGTACGACATCCTCTGCATTGTATATGATGATGACATGTGGACGGAGGTGCTGACGTTTTATTAAGGCAAATAGATTTTTTTTTGCATAAAATCAACATATTTCGTAACCAAAAAGTAGTTTAGGTTTGTTATAACCCCAATAGCTTTTTAAGCTGAATGTGGCAAGCAAATTTGTTTTAATAGATTGTCTTAAAAATCTTTGTATACGTTCTTATTCACAAGAAAGAACCACACCTTTAAGGATCTTTAAGCAAAGCTTAACGATGCTAATAGATGCAATATGCTTTAAGATGGTTTAAAGATGAATTACAGACTGGTATTTACACTAGCATCTTTAAGTTTTTTTCCACCAACGAAAGTGAGGGCAATTATTGTTTTTGTACTGTTTTTTCTTATTATTATTAATAAGTCTTCCATCCACATATGTAGGGGTGGAGACCTTTTTGTACTGTTTCTTATTAAGTCTCTCACCAACGAAAGTAATTTTTTGCAATTATTCGCTAACAAGAGCTATATTTCTATATTTAGCAAAGGTTGCCCCCTACAACATTTTTATTAAAAAGTTATTTCTCTATTAATGTTGACAGATAATGTGAAACAGGGTAGGTACATTATACAACAAGTGATATAATTTTTTCAATAAACAAGATCTAAAAAAATATCTTTATTAAACAGTCATTTATCCTTTAAGACTTTTCGCATGATGATTAAAATACAACGGACTTTTTAAATGATATAGTGTTTACGATAAACAAAAATTATATTAATCAATGTCCCCTCAAAGTTTAAATGTTGGAGATGCATACATTTCCTTTTTTGTAATTCCTTAATTCAGGGATAAAAATGTGGCCGCGGTGGAAGACTTGTTCGCGATTAATCGTGCTCACTGAGAATGTCTTGGTTTATTATTATTTAATATTATAATTATTATTATTATCTTTAAAGTTTAGTTTTTTTATTTTATCCTCTGGCTTTTCGAGTTAAATACGAGTTTTGGTCAACATTTGCGAATCTAATAGTTAGGTAGATTTTTACGCATTGTAACTATATATATAATAATAATAATAATAATAATAATAATAATAATAATAAAATAAATAAATACGTACAACACGATTTTGTAAAGCATAAGCGCTTTCATTACATCTTCAGACGCTTCACATAGTAACATCCATAACATAGTAACAAAGTAAATAGTGATGACGTCATTTAGAAAATACGACATTATAAAAATACAATGACGTAATTATTATGGGAGATAATTGTTTTAGACTGTTAAGTTTTGGCGTAAGGGTTCTAATAAAATATTTTTCTTTTTCTTATCTTTCAACTGCATTGTCTGTAAATAATTTGTAAAACGGAAATATAAAAAAATTCTTTTTTTCCGCAAATATCTAAATGTTCACTTAATTTTATTTTTCTGTATTCTTGTTTATCTATTTGTTGCTTGTGCACTCTTACTCGAGAGTGAAGAGTTGAACCCGTTTCCCCTATATAAAATTCATTACAACCAGGGCAAGAAATCACATAGATTATATTTTGTGATTGGCAAGACATTCTTGCATTCACTGTGAATTTTTTGCATTTGAAATTATAAGTTTTCCCTTCTTGTAAGTGCACACATGTTTCGGGTTGTAATGAATTTATACGTATATACTAAATAAAATTACCTTTATAAAAACTGTTTAAGGTCTTTGTACGCGTGCTTCCACAAGCACAATGCATACTAAGAAATACAGTACAACTTGAAAAAGAGTTGACGACAAGTATAAACTATTACAAAACGCTGCTTACTAAAATTTACAACCGTTTGATACAAGAAGATACATGTATGCATTTACATCCTAAAAAATCGTTATTTCATCCAAGACAAAAAATTGGCGTTCCGGATTAATCTAGGTTATTAATTGTATAAATTTTCTGTTAATGTAATTAAATACTTTTCAAGAGTTTATAATGATTTTTTTACCCTAAATACGAATGCTTCTTTGGATAAGAAGCATTATAGAAACTCGTTAGCAGAGATTGACCCAGCCACTTGTCACTCTGTTATGCTTATTATTCAACTTAGTCGTGATGTCATTACCAACACCTTTGGATAATAGGCATTATAGAAACTCGTTAGCAGAGATTGACCCAGCCACTTGTCACTCTGTTATGCGAATTATTCAACTTAGTCGTGATGTCATTACCAACATAAAGTATTATAATTTTATGTTTATGTGTTTAATGTTTATTTTCAATATGAAATGTGTATTTGTTATAAATGTAGTGTATATATAATACATTTTTAACAAATACATACATATTTACACACACACACACACATTATATATATATATATATATATATATATATATATATATATATATATATATATATATATATATATATATATATATATATATATATATATATAATTGTTATGTAGGCATCAGGTGAGTACAAAGGCTTCGTTGGATAATAAGCATTACAGAAGCTCGTTGGCAGTAATTGACCAAGCTACATGTCACTCAGTTGTGCTTAGCCGTGATGTCATTACCATGAAACTGTATTATATTATTATGTTTATATTCAGAATAAATCGTTCTTAGTATGAAACGTATATTATAAATATAAAGGGATATAATTGTTAAGCAGGAATAGTATAAAATGTATATTCATTATTAATGTATTCAATTTGGTATATGATTGTAATGCAGGCATGGTATGAAATGTATGTTTATTATAAATGTATTGGGATATAATTTATAATTGTTATGCAGGTATAGTATGAAATGTATGTTTATTAAAAATGTATTTGGATAAAATTGTAATGTAGGCATCATATTTTGTACACTGTGCAAATATACCCCTCTCCTATCTTCTGTGGTTTAGAGTGAATAAAGTTTGAATTGAATTGAATTGCCTATATACTACTAATTTTGTTTCAAATTACATAACTTTACCTTTTTTTGTTTGTATAAGAGCAATTCCTTTATTTTTAAGGAACATCGACGGGTACCCCGAGAAAACCACCGGGACAATTTAATTAACAAAGGTCATAATTTCTAAAACTTAATTTTATTGCAATTATCTTATTGTGATTATTTTCTTTATATATAGTAAAAAATTAAAATATTAGATTTTTTGAAATTTAAAATCCCTACTGTTCCAACAAAAATTATATAACTTCCGTGTTTAAACAGTGTCAGCCATCCTTGCAAATTCCGCGAAGTTGTACATCTTTTAATTTAACTTGATCAGGTTTATACAATGTTTTTACTGATTAAACTTACTTTAAAGAAACTATAGTTTTCTATCGGGAATGAATTTATTTTAAGTTTAGAAATTCCGGAACACACAAATTTGGTAAGTTTTGTAAACTATACATGTTTTAAAGTAAAAATTTATTTATTTATTTATTTATTTATTTTATCTTGTGATAATTTATCGGGGAATACATACACGGTTATAAAACACATTTGTTTATCCCAAAAATACATGCACATTATTAAACATGTTTATTTATTTATTTATTTATTTATTTATTTATTTATTTATTTATTTATTTATTTACGAGTGTAATATCAATTTTCCGATTTGATAAAGTTTTGATATTTTTGTATTTAAACGAGACATCAAGTACAATATATTATAACTACGAGTATGCTATCTAAAGTACATGGTATGAGCAAAGTTATCAGTAAACCACAATAAACCAAATAATTTAACTAATAGAAAAACGAATATTTTTTGTTAATTTATTTTTTTCAAAATAATTACAATTTCTTCAAGTCCGACAAAAGTTGTCAGGTTGAGGTTTATTAAAAAGTACATGGCAAGTTTTGAAGCTGATTATAACTTGTTGTCATAGCAACTGTGACGTAAAAAGACAGCGGACTCTCGATTCGCGAAAAAAACCCTTCATTTAATCTTTTACATAGCATTTTCACAATACAAGAGAACAAAATATTATTTGACGTTGTTTTTTAGAAATTTAATCTATTAATTGCTCGACTAAAAATGTATTGTAAAACATTTGTATTGTAATGCATTTTGCAATACTACTTTTCAAATTCTCTTGTCACAGAATTTTAACATGCACAAAATAATTTTGTTTATTTTTTATGTATAAAAGATTTTAACAATCAATTTTTATGAATTATAAAGCACTAACTCAGATGTTAAATAAAGCTACAGTGTTTACATGTATGTAATCAAATCTTTATTCTAAAAACCAGTTTAAGTTTAAACCTTGGCTTCAAACGAGATATAAACTCATAAAAAAGATTCTATACCAAATCTCGCTGGAGCAAGTTCGGATGACTGAAGTCACAATGGTTTTAGCAAGACAAAAAAGTCGGTCTTCGAGCTTTCTGAAGTCTTACTTTCATCTGAAAAGTCCCTTGATCGACAAACCTTTTACTCGCTCCCCCCCCCCCTTTTGCGTCAAAACAACATCGGAGACCTCAGAGATTTTACCTGATGAATTTAGCCCTAACACCAATTGGAATTTTTTCTATTTGTTAACATAAGATAATATTTTATTTAAATCTATTCATAAATGTTAAAGTTACGGCGCGGACACAAAAGTGGGACGGAAGGGCTGAAAGATTCCTTTGTATCAGCTTAACTTGAATAGAATAGGGTATTTAAAAATTGTTCCTCATGTCCTAAGGTCATAATGTTCTTTTTGCGTTATCGATATGTATAAGAAACGTATTTGTTTATTAAATAATATTAAATGCATTACGTAATAAAGTATGTTATTTAAATTGAAATTAAATCCCCCTTTTAAACCGGTGACTACATTTATCGTGTAATTTCGATTTTTAGTACCGCTAAGGTTCGAATTCCATTTACGGTAAATCTTGGTGTTAAAAAAATTGTCATTTCGCTTGTCGAAAGTCAGCTTTTTTCGGAAACCTCGGTTTTCTCTACAATTTGTAAAATGCTTACCTCAATATCAGTAAAATATATACATGTATAATGTTTTAAATGTTTCGGTAATGTTTTCTATTTAATATATAAATATATCTATATATATATATATATATATATATATATATATATATATATATATATATATATATATATATATATATATATATATATGCATTCTATCTGTCATTCTTAATTTGAAACTTGTATAGGCATTGACCTTTTTTTCACTCATCAGCTTGAAGTCACACTTCTTCTACTTCGGAACCACTGTGGTAGCTCAGTTGATAGAATGCTCGCTTTGTATATTGAACTTAGAGTGTTCGAGCTCCAGCCGTGTCTAACCAAGACTTGGAAATGGGTAATGATTATTCTTTCGCTAAGCACTAAGCTCAGAAATGAAAGTCAGGGGGACCTTCGGATTAGACTTTGAAACTGATGTTCAGTGTCACGGCAGGCATGGCACGATAAATAACCCTTCCTTTATAATTCCCTTAAACGCACTGCAAATATCAACATGTCTGCAAGTTCCCCTATAGTTGGTGACGTCTCGATATAAGTAAAATATTCTTGACTGGAATGTAAAACTCTTATAAAATAAATCAATCAATTCTTGTTTTTTATCTTAGTAACTTCGTTTCTTATCCAGTCTTGTTAAAAGTTTGTCAACCGGTAGGGATTGACCGTGGAAATTGCGCTACCTCGCCGTTTTTCGGAATTAGGAAGGACTCCGGAGAAATCTGGTCAAAACAACAATTCGGTATTTTTATTGTGACGAATACGCTGTAAAGGCACCTCCTTGAATTAAACTAATTATGGACTATTTGTCCGCTTTATTCTAGATTCTCACACTTAGTTACCAAAAATATTTAAACTTTTAACAAAACCATAAGAGAATATGCTTAAAAGCGTCGCCCTATAACTGCTTGCAACTATACATAATAATTTGCGTAAATAAATATTTGTGAAGCATCATTACAAAAGAAACAATTCAGTGTTTACGTCACAATGTAATGAGCTAGACATAAAAAACAAACATTTTAGCGGGTTGCAATCTGTATTTATTCTTTAAAATATGCCAAAGTCTAGATTTTTAAAATCACATATTTTAAATTTTATAACATAACTGTTTAAACAAATTCCTTTACTATCAATATTAACGCCAGCGCATACAAAATAAAATATTTAAAACTGTTATTTAATATAACAAACTACGCATTTAAATAAAAAGGTAAAGTTTAAAATTTATTTTAAAAAGATGAAAATGCTTATCAAAGATAAAAGATTTAAAAAAACAAATGTTTACCAAGTCTGAAATTGAAGCTACATTTGTAACATAATGGTTATGAAGACATATTCGTACATGTACATGAAAAATTTTACATGATACGCGTTAGTCGCAAAAAGTACCAGAATGTCCGGAATTGACTATGATTGATTGATTGATTGATATTCTTTTTAATTTATTTATTGTTACATTGGCGTTATTGCGCATGCATGTAGTCATAACTGAAAATGGCAATGCGCTTCATTGCCGCGTTTAACATAAATTTTTTGTAAAAAAATGATAATGTTTTGGGCTATACGGATTTCACCTGTCAAATGGGGGATGTGTATACCAAAAGGCATGTTCTAGGCGACTTTTAGGTCGGAAACGGAAACTCGCAACATGTAAAAATCCAACAGTAACAATGTCTATCTCTTGTAGAAAATATTTAGTGGTAATCGCATGTTTCCAACAAAGTTAAGAAGAAAACCAAATTTTATCAAATTTATTTAATTTTAAATGAAATCAAAGCATAATTCAACACCACAGTGACTTTGATAAAATTATTTTTGTACCTAAACTTATTATATCAACTTTTATTCCGTGCTTAGATTGGATATCTATAATTTCAAAGAACAAAATCGACAGGAAATATGGCGGATCAAAAGCAACCTCCTCCATATAGTGCACATGAAGGACAGCTTCCTCCGGGACAAATGCCAGGACAACCACTCCCGCCACAGAATTATCCGCCACCTCCACAGGGTTATCCACCACCGCCACAGGGGTATACATCCCCTCCTCATGGGTATCCACCTCACCCTTATGGACATCCGGCACAGCCACATGGGCAACCCATTTATAATGCACCACAGCCTGCATATGCCCAGCCTATAGTACAACAACAACAATCATCTTCGAACGTTGTGATTGTCGACAACCAGCCAGAAAGTCAGGCAGTTGTGGTTGAGGAGAAACCATGGTACTTGATGTGTGGCAATCCAGCGTAAGGGTTATTTGTTTTAATATTTAATAAAAATCAGTTAATTTTGTTAATAATAATTGCCTTCCGAAGCAGCGTACGACATACAACGGTGTTTACATATTATTGTTTTTATTATTATTATTATTATTATTATTATTATTATTATTATTTGTTGATGTAGTTGTTATAATTATGATAATGATGATTGTTTTTCTTATTCTTATTATAATTTTTATTATTATAAACATTATTATTATTGTTGTTATTATTATTATAAAGTTGCAATCAACATTATTGTTAAAATTTATATCGATATAAAATATTTGTTATACCATAAACGGTGCATAAAATGGCATATAAACACAAATGTCAACAACAACAATAATAATAATAATAATAATAATAATAATATATATATTATTATTATTATTATTATTATTATTATTATTATTATCTACCCAAAGGTGAGGAATCCTATTGTTTTCGTTGTTTCTTTTTATTATTATTATTATTATTATTATTATTATTATTATTATTATTATTATTATTATTATTATTATTATTAATATTATTATTATTATTATTATTATTATTATTATTATTATTATTATTATTATTATTATTATTATTAAAATTATTCCCCATCCAAAGGGGGGAATGAAATTGTTTTCGTTCTGTTTCTTCTTCTTATTATTATTATAATTATAATCTTATATTTTTTTAAATTTTTTGTCCGTTGCAGAACTCAGAAACGGTATGATTTGTTTCGGTGAAATTTGGTACCAACAATCTGCTATCTTTGTAGATGCGATCAAATGATCAATTTTTTTTATCTCGACGGCTCGGCGGGTCGGTGCGTGTAAATTGCGTTATTTAATTCCAAACATCTTTTTTTCCAATACATACAACGATAGATAACTCTTACAGAATCTTCTTTCTCCTTCAGTTTCTCAGATATATAAGCGCCAGATAAAAATGGGTAATCTGAATAAATGTATAAAGTTAAGAACTAAAAATGATTTAGTGTTAATGAACTGCATGTTAATTAAGTCACTTACCTCTTGCTCGCATAAAAAATTTGTTTTCAATACATTCTCAGTTTCTACGCATTAAATTGTTTAAAATATTTCAAATTTTTATCAACACTGCCAAACAAGTTAAACGAATCATTTAGGGTAGGTTCCTGCACTATTAAAGTTTTTACATCCATGGGTATTTAATTGGGGAGAGGCAAGAAGGAAGGTGCTTAAAAACAAAAATCGCCAATTTTTCCTTAAACATTTTGTGGTGTACTATAAATCCATTTTTTTTATATATTTGTAATCAGCATCCCAAGGCACATCAATTCATATAAAATTTTTTTCTCTAGGCTATCACTAAGGGGTGATGCTTGACAGGGCTTTGTCATAACTTTTAAACTGTCGAGATCCCCACCCCTAACCTATATATTGTCTGGTTTCTAATGATAAAATGAAAAAAAATGATACTTATAAAAGGCACTTAAGGTCCTTTTCCGATGTGGGGTAGAGCTGGGTGTTGCTAAGTAAATTTTAAATTATTAAGATCCCCCCTAATTTATGTATTTCTGGTTCCATATGAAAATTTGAATATAGTGATATTAATAAAGGACACGTAAGGTCATTTCCTACTGTGAGTGGTGTTGGGTGGTGCTATGTACATGTTTAGCTTTTAAATAGTTAAAATCCCTTCCAATTATCTGTATATTTTTCTTATTCATTATGGACTTTTGAAAAGAGTGATAAAAACCTCCAGGGAATCATTTTCCAGAGACGACGGGGGTGGGAAAGCCAAAAAAAAAATCTTATGGCGTACCTAATTTCATTTCTTAAGGCAAGTTTACAGGATTAAATTCCTATCCAAAGAATTGAAAACAAATTCAATAGCATTATTACACGTTTTATAAGCATAATTGCTTTAATCTCTTTGTCAATTATTCATTAATATGTAGGTTATGGCTTCTTCACAGTCAAATTTGTTAGTAAAAGGCCTCGCAATTAGTGAAATAAATTTGCTATTAATCAAAGTTGAATACTTGTCTAATCAAAATACACCAGCTAATTGTAATTGTCAAAATTATGGATAGGACCTATGTCAGAAGACAGAACGCATTATTTTGATCTATTGAACTTGTAAAATTTACATACATTTCGAAATATAAATTTAAACATGCAGATTCGGTCTTCCTTGATAAAGTGGTTGTTTGGTTGGTTGGTTAAATATTATTTTACCTCACATCAGGATTTTTCAGCTATTCGTTGCGGGACAATTTTATTAATCTCAACGATGAATCTTAACAGAAGTTAATGATCAGCATTGTACTAGTACACTTATGGCGACCTTTAGCAGAAGCGCAGCTTACTATGGGGCAACCGGGTCAACCGCCTCGGTAAAAATTTAGACGGTCCTTGCAAAAAACAAGTTCAGGTGTCGCCAGAATGCACCGTTTAACGCTGTTTCCCCCCTTACTTACAGCGGACCTCCTAGATATGAAGCGCCTTTGGTACTTCTTTTTTTGCCTCGGTTATAATTGGTTTCTATCTACGCCCCTGTTTTGAGTGCTGGTACACTCACACGCAATGTCGCAGAATCGCAGACCACTTGGCATGTTGTTCCGGTACCGAGTCAACCAGTTAAGGACTACAACAAGAAAATTCTGTAACGTTGAGACATGTATCACATAATACTTCTTGTTATTGACAATCCTCCCATTAATATCACTGTTATGACTCACATAATTTCATTTTCTGTTTTTGAAATCGCGATTATATTTTTACATAAGCTAAATAAGTAAATATATCTTTTCCTACTAAGTGAAAATTTCATTAGTGAAATGAAACTGCAATTTTACCTGTAATTTGCATTTATTTAAAGAAATAATTTTCAAAACATTTTTTTACCCTTTAATGAAATACCTCAGGTTTTCAGACTAAGATTATGTCATTCTAAAAGTGCATTGAAATGTCTTTTTATTATCAACTTTATGAAAATGCTTATTTAAGTGCTGTGGTATTCATGGCACATTAGTAAACTGAATGGGGAATATATCTGCAGTACCATTCAATAAATACCCATGAAGCATGGGTATTAAATGGGGGAGCGGCAGGAGGTAGGACTCTAAAAAACAAAAATCACTAATTTTCCCTAAAACACTTTGCGGTGAACTATAAAACTATATACAAAGTATATATATTTGTAATCAGCATCCCAAGGCACATCAATTCATATAAGACATTTTTCTCTGGCTACCACTAAAGGATGGTGCTTAGTAGGGCTTTGTCATAACTTTTAAACTATCGAGATCCCCACTCCTAAGCTATAGATTTTTTAGTTCCTAATGATAAAATGAAAACAATGATACTAATGAAAGACACCTAAGGTCCTTAGTTGTGCTGGTTGGTGCTATGTACCTGTATAGCTTTTAAATAGTTAAAATCTCTTCCACTTATCGGTATATTTTGTTGTTCATTATGCATTTTGAACAAGACTGATAAAAACCTCCAGGGAATCATTTTTAAAGAGAATGTGGGGGTTGAAAGCCAGACTTCTTAACACCCAGCCTTAGTCAAGAAAAAACTATCTTATGGTATACTTGATTTCATTTCTTAAGGCAAGTTTACAGGATCAAATTCCCATCCAAAGAATTGAAATTAATTATCCATTAATATGTAGGTTATAGCTACTTCACAGGCATGACACACGTCAATCAAATTCGTTGGTTAAACCCCTCACAGTTCGTGAAATAGATTTGCTATCAATCAAAGTTGAATACTTGTCCAATCAAAATACACCAGTTAATTGTAATTGTCAAATTTATGGATAGGACCTATGTAAGAAGACAGAATGCATGATTTTGATCTTTTGAACTTGTAAAATTTACATAAATTTCGAATTATAAATTTAAACATGCAGATTCGGTCTTCTGTGATAAATTGGTTTCTTTAACAAAAAACGTTGTTGCAACGTTGGGGTTTAAGGTAATGAAATGGATATTAAAATGAATACGACTCGAATTATATTTGCACAATTCGATTACCAGTAATGGATACTATCGATCCATCAACAGATCAATCCATCATCAGGTGTATTTTTTAGACAATGTATAGATTATAGATGGTGGGGAATCATACGTAACTGGTATCCCAGTTACAATCTCTAGTTATTATTATTATTACTGGTATCGTAGGCAAAATAAAGTCATGTTAAATATGAAGAAAAAAATTGAAAGGATACAAAAATAATAATTCATCTGTATATTTTTATTTTTACAATTTTAAGATTTCACAGCATCTTTTTAACAATAAAAACATCTACAAATAACAGTAGATGTAAATTAGACATTCCCGTTATCACGAACTTTTAAACTTAAATATTATTACTTGTTATTTATTTATTCCTGATCCGTTTCAGAGATGAATTTTTTCAAGTCTGTAGCAATTCCTTTTTAACGATGTAAAATGTCGCAAGGAAAATTAAGCTAACCCACCTTTACAAGATATAAATTAGACGAATTATTATAAATTATATTAATCTTTCACAGTGTCCATCGTGATGGAATAGCCGATCATAAAAACACTGATCTGCTAAACTGCTAAATGCAAATGAATAATTGAGGCACATGCAATGTTCAAATTATTCATAAAAGATGTTATCATAAAACTGGTTGAAAGTGTCAAGCTTTTTTATTTTTAAATTGTATTTAGAATAGAGATTTTTTTAAGAATTAGCACTTTATGTGTTAATTTTTGAATACTCGTATTTCATTAAAAAGATATATATTCAAATGATCCAAATTGAAACATTTGGTATATTAACGATATTCAACTACACAGTCGACTTGTTTGTTGTATTGGTGGTTCACGGCAAAAATCATAGCTTTTTTATATAGCCATATTTATGGTTTTTTTAAAGTTATCTAAATGATATGCACCTTAATTTTAAAATGGAGTGATCCTAATATCGAAAGGGACAATTTATAAAAACGAGAAGGAAAAAAGTCCCGAAAAAGAATAAGCTTCTTTATGACGTAACTTACATTTTTCCACGCACTAAAAATATGCCGAGTGGATTTGAAAACTAAAAGTATATGATCCGTAAACCGGTATTATTTAAAAGCAAAATCTTACACCTCCACTGTGAATGATTCTTTAAGCAACTAATAATAATAATAATAAATAAGTAATTAAAAAAATAAATTAATAAATAAATTAATTGATTAATAAATAAATCAATTAAAACAACTAGACAATAATATTTCAATAAGATTTCAGAACATTTATTTATTTCAAAAAGAGTTATTAAGATTAAGAGATGAAGATTAAACTTGAAAAATGAGCTAAAAATAAAATTTAAATTAAGTTTAAAAAGTTCAAAATGGTTTAATGTGTATTTAAAATAAAAACGCGTGCACTGATAACCGCATAAAAACACCTTGTATAGTCACGAACCTGTAATAACGTTAAAAAATGATATATGCGTTTGATTTAAAGTTTTAAAATTCAAAATTCAATAATTAAAAAAAGATTCCTAAACAAAGTGTTAGCTTGAAAAAGTGCAGGTAGATAAAAGATAAATATTAAAATAAAACTTTATGGGAGGTCTATGAATTTCGGGTTGATAAGGCAACGGGTAAACAAAACATCCATCCGACTATTTTAAGTTGTCATATTGAGTATTGAGCTGCTATCAATTGAAACTTAAATATATTTGCAAAGATTTATTTATTTATTTATTTTTACATTCAATTTAAAGCTAAATTTGTTTTCAATTGTTGGAGTTTGGGCAGCAGGTTTTCTGCAATTCATATTCAAAATTTAAAAAAAAAACGATGATTATAGTAAGCTTAATCACATGAAATTAAAAAAAAAAGTATCAACATTTTTTTCCAAACCAAAGTTGAGGTTGTATGATTATGAGGTTAACATATAATCCTCTCTCTCTGTCTCTATCTGTCTCTCACTCTCTCTCTGCCTCTCTCTCTGATGTTAATTTTGTTACCCCCACACACTCTCTCTCTCTTCCCCCCCCTCTCTCTCTCTCTCTCTCTCTCTCTCTCTCTCTCTCTCTCTCTCTCTCTCTCTCTCTCTCTTTTCTGTCTCTCTCCTGAAATGTTTGAGCTTCTATTCTAACTGTAAAAATATGCACTTTTAATCGGTTTGTTTATTTTTTTATATATTATATTTCTTTACAGAGATGAGAAGTGTAGTGTGGTATGTACACTGAAATGGATAGGAATAGTCCTTCTATTGTTGATAGTACTACCAGTGATAGCAGCCCTTATTATTGTAAGTTTATATATATATATATATATATATATATATATATATATATATATATATATATATATATATATATATATATATATATATATATATATATTTATATAATCATACTTAAAGATTAAATAGATGGCCCGAGTACATGCAGCTTGCCATGTCACACATGATATGCAACATGAAGAAATATAATATGACATTGAAACTATTTTTCCTATTTTTATAACATGTTATACAAAGATGTACTAATGTAAATAATTGTTTTTTATTGTCATTATAATGCACTAAAATGCGTCTTGTAATTTTTCAGATGGCAACTTGTCAGAAAATATTTTATAAATCCTCTGCAAAATATGTCCAACCTTTTACGGCTGATTAATAAGTGTTCAGTTGTGGAAGTATTACTTTAACATGTATTATTGAAAATACTATTATTATTTTTATTATGATCATCAGTGTCATCACCATAATCATTATTATTATTAATATTATTATTATTATAATTATTATTATAATTATTTTTTATTTATTTTTATTGTTATTAATATTATATTTGTTAATAATAATTTTTTTTTCAAAAATCAATATTTATTGATTTAATTTTGTTTTTGTTTTCAGATTATCTGTTTTTGCAGTGTCAATGTTGCAGCTGGTGGTGATTAAGTAAAATGATTTGTGATATTTTTGTTAAAACTGAAAGGAAGTCTATTGGAGATATGATATGAGAATTATTTTGTATGCCAAAGATATATTAATAATAATAATAATTATATATATATATATATATATATATATATATATATATATATATATATATATATATATATATATATATATATATGTGTGTGTGCTTTGCTTTATGAAATTTCCACAAACATTAGTATTGTGATGTTGTAAATTTGTAAATATGTTTGTTTTGTATGTTAAAATTCATTCCTGAGTCGGAATCTTTGTTAATAGAAATTCATGACTTTTCGCAACATTTGAATTTTTAATTTCATTAACACCCGATCATTTTATCTCATAGATATTGCCTGCTTCGCATTTATTGACATTTAGATGGTAAACATTACTAAGGTAAACTTATAACAAGGGTTCTAAAGCCTGCGGCTAAATGTCATTCTACCTGGGATGAATATCTGTTTATCCGCTGCGTGTTAACCTGTTGACATTCAATACGGATGATTCGGGCTACGCGCTCTCGTTTCTTTGAAGATAAAAGGTTTCAACGGCATGTAACAAAAGTTCCTCGAGGTCACCTCCGGTACTACGGGTTACGTGTAAACAAATCAGTCCACTAGTTCAAGCGCCGGGATTATTCAAAGATATGTGTTTGCCACAATTTAATTTCGGCTAAATCTATAGGAGAACTGTTTTCTACCATCTAATGTGCTAAAATTATCAAAGAGCGCACGAAAGTGCAAATAAAAGGTTGGTCACTGCCATATATGTTATTAATTTCTACCCGTTTGCCATTGGTTACTTTGGTACAAGCTGGATATTTATTTATTGCAGTCATTTTATTTCCCAAATTGTCTAGGAAATCATGTTTAACCAGTTCCAATAAAGGACTGTGGATTAAGTATTGATTAAAAATTTATCTGATGTGATTTAATTGACCAAAAATGTAGCCAACTTCCAGTTTTGAAACATAAATTCTGAATTAACATCTGGATAATTTTCTTCATTAAGATTCTTAAAAGTAGTCCCAACTAGTATTTGCCTAACAAACAATATGTGTCAAAATGGATATAATCATCCGGTCCCATATTAAAACCTCATATTTTTAATGTCTGCTTTTCAACATTTTTATATTTTGCTAGAAATAATTTGATAAAAAGCTATCCACATTGGATTTTATTTTAAACACAAAAAATGGAATCTTTTGTGAGATCTATCTTTCAGAAACAGCTCATGTTCTGTTACTGAAAAGTAATATATATTAGACATGCTTGACTTACACAGGATTCCAGATGGAGCAATAAGGTATGCAATTCAGGCTCAATTTGAAACCTGACTAATATGTTCTGATATTTTAAGCTACTTTCTTACCTTTAGGAGTTATGGTTAAATAAAACAATAACTTTAACAAAACTTAAAATATAAACAATGATTAAGAGGGTACATATATGTCATACTCAGGTCAATCTCAGTTTTATTGCTTTATCCAAGATCATTTGTCTTAAAAGACATCATATTAGATAAAGAGGAATAATTAACCATTGAACAGTCTTCCAGATAGCATTGTGACGTGTGGCAGTCTTGATTTATTTAAATCCACCCTCCAATGCTATCGTGCCACCACAACATAAATAAATTTTTATTTTATCTTATAGTTAAAAATCTTTTAAAAAACAAAAAACAACTTTTTTATTACATGTATTTTTTTTTTCTTATCCAGTGCGTTTGCACAACAACGACATAAACTTCAGCATGTTGAAAGTGGTCGTTGTCTGGTAGAAGTAGAAGAAGTATTGTCACTTATTGGATTATAAATGTCATAGCTTTCCCAGGCAAACTGAATAAATCTCGTTAGCATTAATGGCGGTGTAATTTAATGTTGACAATGAGTTGCTAAGATGTTTTTCTGTTGTGTTTAGATAGTTCTGTTGTAAGTTAGAAGCTTCACTTTTATGGTTTGACATAAACATTATATGCTGTGCTTCGTACCCCAGGTCATTCAAATGCCGAATGGCCGTCGCCCGCAAACAGTGAGGAGTGTAAGTAGTTTCAACTTTTGCAGCATGACATATATCGGATAAAATCGGGCAAAGGTGCTTTTTTGAAAGTGGCTTGGACGTGAACAATATATCAAACTCTTGAGGACAAACCATGACGTTTTTATTATATTGATTGAATAGATTTCGGGCATTTTTGTCAGATTTATTTATCAGCAGTTTTAAGATTTTTACAGGGCAGTCGACCGTCTCAGTTGCATACATTCTTTTTGAACACCTGTCATTTTCGTTTGTAAAAGATAATCTCCTGTGTTTTAGAATGACATATTCACCAGACTCATTATGAAACTCAAATGACTGCGGTTTTAACTGGTGGTGGAATTCTATACCTCGAGAAACAAAATTTATCGATAAGTGGTACCATACTCACTGTCTGAGTATTATGGGGGAAATTGTGGCACTTTTTAAAAAAATGGAATTTTTTTCTAAATCAGATTTTTCAATTATTTGTTTATGCTTCACTGGTTTATCTTGAATAGACCAAACCCCGCTGTTTTATCAGACCATCTAAAGCACCATTTGCAATTTTAAATTCCTTATCTCTGACAATATCAATTTTTCTTTCAATATTTATAATATGTGTCTGTTAATAGCTGCTATGATGTTGAGCAGCGAATTCCTGTGATACACACTATTGTCATCATTTTGATTTCTAGGTCTTGCTTCATAATAAAATTTAGCATAATTTTCCGCAAGATGAGCACAATATGTCGCACATGTTCACACACGAACCATTTGTTTCTTTGTTCCAATCTGAAAAACATAATGGGAATAATAAAAAATTCTTTTAAAACAAACGTGATTTCAAAACAGTAATTTTATTCCAAAATAAATAAATAAATAAATAAATAAATAAATAAATAAATAATTTTAAAAATAAAGAAAAATATGGGGAAAAAATGAAAGATTGTTTTTAATCTGTAAACTTATTTTTACGTTGTATTTTAGATTTTTATATCAGTTTCGGTTATTTTTGAGGAATTAGTTTTTATTTTAGTGAATGAACACTAACTGATCAGTTATTATGTTTTATAATTAGCAATACTGGACCCAAAAGGTATGTGTTTATGACACATTCAGAAAGAAAATGCAATGTAAACCTGGTATATATCTCTGCTTCAAAAGATTGTGGACTTACAGACTGTTTACAGAAGATTTGTTTTATCAGAACCACATAATCAAATATTTTATGTTCTAAAGGTAAACAATGGTTAAAGGGTACCTTGGAAGATGTTCATTTCACAAGTGGAATTTTTTCGTAGCTGCAGCCTGTCTAGCATCAAAAAGCTCCTCCATTTCTCTCTCACTTATAGCCTTAAACCGCTTAGAAGGGGTGGTTCCAATGCAGCAGGTGTCTCTGAGACAGGTATAGCTGGTTGTTTCAATATTCTTTCAAGCTCTTGCTTTTCAAAAGATGCAGATGCATACAGCTTCTATACTATCAAAATCTCATGTTCATGTTTTTAAATTCCATCTTCACTTGTCTTCATAATCAGGAAGATCAAGTTTAAAATTCATGAAATCAAGTCCAGAAAGTGCTTCAGAATCAGGCGATTCCATCTCCATGACTTCATCAGACTGTGGCAACTGAAGCAGACGCCCCCAGTGTGACTGCTTGATTTTATTATCATTATTATTATCATTTTTTAATTTAATTTTGGATAATTTTACTTAACGTTGTAAATTTAATTTAATTTAAATTTTTAATTTTAATAAATTATTTTATTTTCTCAGGTTTGTTGTTGTTGTTTTGCTGTGAAACTACTTAGAAAAGTAGTACAGAAAGTGAAATATTTATACGCTCAGTGTAATGATCATGGGATCAATGACAATTAATGGCCCACATCTGCCATCTGTCTCAAACATGGTTATTTAGTAAAGTTGCAAAGCAAATGTAAATATTATGCATAAATCTGCTGCTTTAATGACAAAATAGTCATTTCTTATCTTAACACACCCATTGATATGGAACATTTTTAAAACTTTTATCAAAGACCAGAGGCTTATTCTCATTACAGGATGCTTAGAAGATAAATCCTCTTTTTCTTAAGTTACTGGTCACAGAATCAAAGTAGTTACAGCAATAATAACATAAGCCTTAATCTAAAGCATCTCCCCATTGTGGAATCCATATATGTTGACTGAAATTAAGAACATGTTTTTCTTGGTATAGGCCTCTACTGCCTAGCTTGGTACCAGCATTATGGACTGTAGGTCTACAATGTTTATCTTCTACATTGTAGACAAGTTAAACTCTCTAAAAGTCACTTTAAGTATGCACTAGTACAAAGCAGCTCATAAATACTTGTGTAATCATGTACATAGTAAAATTGTTCTTAGATCAATACTTAAGTTTAGCCATTTTTTATTTGTTTGGTCAAGAAGAGCTGAAAAATTACTGATGCAAGGTAAACAATTTCAGTTGATTGGGATTGAAACAAAGGCTAAGAGAAGCCTTAACTGCCTTGTAACCAAAGACCCTCTTTCAAAGGAGGAGATTAAGGTTTATAAACAGATTTCAGCTTTGCCATGCTATTCATTCTGATGGCTTTTACCAGTCAAAGAACAACAAAAACAACCATCCAGTGATTTTCTAGCAAAGTGTACTATATTTTTAAAGAGATATAATCTATCCGAAAAATGTGTACATTTTTATATGCACAAAAGTCTGATGGCTTTTACCAGTTAAAGAACAACAACAAACATCCAGTGATCTTTTAGCTGAAAAATCTATACATTTGTATATGCACAAAAGTCTATCTTTAGATGTCATATAATAAATCGTATTTTGACAACATCTTTTGCTCGAATACATTCTTTCCAGAACGAAATGTGGCCCGGGTCATTGTTAATATAACACAAGCTAAAGCCATATGTACAGATTTCCTCAAAAGTAATAGAGTGGAACGAAACAATTAGTCTAGAAAGTTACCTGAAATGTTAAGTGGTACTCGGGATTATTTATTAACCTAATGAGACAGTGCTTGATATACACAGTTCCTTAATTTCTTAAGTCTTAATCCGTACCACATGCGGAAGTGTTTGATCGGTAAAACAACTCAGTCGCCACGCTTGATGATTACACACATGATTCTGTAATTTACATGTCACTGGAGTAAGAAGAGAAATGTTGTGTGTATTATCGTTATTTTCTGTGATTAAAATGACCAGTAATAACTAGCTTAGTATTGTTTATTCGACTAAAGTAAGTTTATTTTGAATCATGGCTTGAAATTAAAATAAAGTGTCATGGCTTGAAATTAAAATAAAGTGTAATGTTTTATAAAAACTTCAAACTACAGATCGCAGGTCAACATTTAAGTTTAAAAATATTATCGAAATATCATGATGAATTATGAAATTTGTATTTTTAACTGGCACGTTTTTTACTTTTTCATTATGTATGAATTTTTTTTATAATTCAAGATCAATATTGCAATTTTAATTTGGACGTTTTATCATTTGATCTTTAAATACATTTACATGTATTACAAATTTAAAGTTTCTTCGTCCGCCGATAATGAAAACCTGAACATCCCATCGTATGATGCTCGATCGCTCGAATCCCCCGATGGCTCAAATATTTGACCAAAGTCCCCTGGACTTCGAGCCATCGAAGCTTTACTGTAGTTGATAGGGCTTCCGGCCACTCTTCCTTGATAGAAGTTTACGTGTTTAACTGAATCGGCTAGATTTTTTTTGTTTTTTGGATTAGGATTAAGACATTGATTACTATGTTTGTTTACTGTTATATTTGTGTTTTTAGAAATTGGTATTTGGACATGACTCGTAAGTTTGTGTTTGTTGGTTTGGGCTTTGGACATTGACTGGTAAGTTTGTGTTTGTTGGATTTGGACATGTACTGGTATGTCTTGTGTTTGTTGGTTTGGGCTTTGGACATTGACTGGTAAGTTTGTGTTTGTTGGATTTGGACATGTACTGGTATGTCTTGTGTTTTTGGGATTGAGATTTAGACATGTACTGGTATGTCTTGTGTTTTGGGGAATTAGGATTTAAACATGAACAGGTATGTTCGTGTTTTTGGGATTGTGATTTGGACATGGACTGGTATGTTTGTGTTTTTATGGGATTGGAATTTGGACAAAGACTAGTATGTTTGTGTTTTTGGGAGGATTGTGATTTGGACATAAACTGGTATGTTTGTGTGATTTGGACATTAAATGGTATGTTAGTTTTTTGTGTTTTTTTGTGGGGGAATTTGACATGAACTGTCATCATTATGTTTTTGGGATTGAGATTTAGACATGTACTGGTATGTCTTGTGTTTTTTTTTGGGATTAGGATTTGGACATTAACTGGTATGTTTGTGTTTTTGGGATTTTGATTAAGACATAAACTGGTAGTTTTATGTTTTATGGGATTGTAATTTAAACATGGACTGGTATGTTTGTGATTTTTGGATTGGGATTTGGACATGGACTTGTATGTTTGTGTTTTATATTAAACGTTTTATCAATAGTACCACTGTGATTTTTGGATTTGAGTTTGAGCATGGACTGATATGTTTGTGGTTTTTTTGGGATTGTGATTTGTACATTGGCTCGTTTTTTATATTTTTGAAGTTGGGATTTGGATATGGACTCGTATTTTATTGTTTTTGGGATTAAGATTTCGACAGGGACTGGTATTTTTGTGTTTTATATTAAACTTTTTATCAATAGTACCACTCACTCGATAAAAATAGAAAGTTATATTTAGCTGTCATGACATTAAGGACATGAACCACCCAGAGGTAAAGACTTTACAGAAGATTATTATCACCAATTAAAATTTAACACAAATTCAAATGCACAACATATCTTTCATACTAGAGACTTATGTTCAAGGCGCATTTTTACAGTAAAACAATATTTAATATCGGATATCCTAACTTTAGGTCTATCTTGTCAGCGCATGCACGGCACTTCCTTTTAATAATTTTGGTTGATATATTCTCAATAAAATTGTTTGAAATATAATAAATACTCTTCATTTAATACTTTTTAGCGATTATTTCTGTTAACTTCGTTTATTTCTACGGATATGAAATTACTTTTAGATGTCGTAGGTTATTTTCCATTAATATTGTCTTATTATTTATTGCTTGTTTTTTTTTTTTTTTTTTTTTTTTTTTTTTTGTCACCTAAACCTTAACTTTTCCTAACAGAATCATATTTTTTCTATAACCATTTTATTGATATTTTCCTGGTCGATTTTACCCGCAAAAGTGACAAAATTAGCAATAACATTTGGGCCTAGAAATGTTTTCCTTTGAAATGTATGTGCCTTATATCTCTATTTCGTAGAAGTTTATCTAACATCATTTAGGAAAATAATCTGATTTTAGTGTTAATATTACAAATCTCATTATAATGAGTTTGCAATCTGTGTTGATAAAGAAACCCGATTAGTTTTACAATTTAAAAATGCAAGAGAAGGCCTAGACTAACGTCTGAAATACTTTTAGTACTTTTGGGGAATTAGGATTTAAACATGAACAGGTATGTTCGTGTTTTTGGGATTGTGATTTGGACATGGACTGGTATGTTTGTGTTTTTATGGGATTGGAATTTGGACAAAGACTAGTATGTTTGTGGTTTTGGGAGGATTGTGATTTGGACATAAACTGGTATGTTTGTGTGATTTGGACATTAAATGGTATGTTAGTTTTTTATGTTTTTTTGTGGGGGAATTTGACATGAACTGTCATCATTATGTTTTTGGGATTGAGATTTAGACATGTACTGGTATGTCTTGTGTTTTTTTTGGGATTAGGATTTGGACATTAACTGGTATGTTTGTGTTTTTGAGATTTTGATTAAGACATAAACTGGTAGTTTAATGTTTTATGGGATTGTAATTTAAACATGGACTGGTATGTTTGTGATTTTTGGATTGGGATTTGGACATGGACTTGTATGTTTGTGTTTTATATTAAACGTTTTATCAATAGTACCACTGTGATTTTTGGATTTGGGTTTGAGCATGGACTGATATGTTTGTGGTTTTTTTTGGGATTGTGATTTGTACATTGGCTCGTTTTTTATATTTTTGAAGTTGGGATTTGGATATGGACTCGTATTTTATTGTTTTTGGGATTGAGATTTCGACAGGGACTGGTATTTTTGTGTTTTATATTAAACTTTTTATCAATAGTACCACTCACTCGATAAAAATAGAAAGTTGTATTTAGCTGTCATGACATTAAGGACATGAACCACCCAGAGGTAAAGACTTTACAGAAGATTATTATCATCAATTAAAATTTAACACAAATTCAAATGCACAACATATCTTTCATACTAGAGACTTATGTTCAAGGCGCATTTTTAACAGTAAAACAATATTTAATATCGAATATCCTAACTTTAGGTCTATCTTGTCAGCGCATGCACGGCACTTCCTTTTAATAACTTTGGTTGATATACTCTCAATAAAATTGTTTGAAATATAAAATTTACTCTTTATTTGATACTTATAAGCGATTTTTTCTGTCAACTTCGTTTATGTCTACGGATATGAAATTACTTTTAGATGTCGTAGGTTATTTTCTATAAATATTGTCTTGTTATTCATTGGTTGTTTTTTTCACCTAAACCTAAACTTTTCTTAATAGAATCATATTGTTTCTATAACCATTTTATTGATATTTTCCTGGTCGATTTTACCCGCAAAAGTGACAAAATTAGCAATAACATTTGGGCCTAGAAATGTTTTCCTTTGAAATGTATGTGCCTTATATCTCGATTTCGTAGAAGTTTATCTAACATCATTTAGGAAAATAATCTGATTTTAGTATTAATATTACAAATCTCATTATTATGAGTTTGCAATCTGTGTTGATAAAGAAACCCGATTAGTTTTACAATTTAAAAATGCAAGAGAAGGCCTAGACTAACGTCTGAAATACTTTTAGGTACTTGTGTGCACTCATCCCAGCTGTCAAAGAACTTTGCGAACCAACTTTTGAGTATTGTACTGAAATTATAGTAATAGGGTATTACTTATTCCGGTAAATGTTTGATGCGCTGCCAAAAATATCGATAAATATCGAACAAGGAAAACGAAAATGATTACTCCGAGTCGAATAATTTCGCCGCCATTGTGTTTCCTTTTCCAAGTTTGTAACGTACCGTACAACTTTATTATGAGGCATAGATATTGATGCATGACAGTGTGTGTGTGTGTGTGTGTGTGTGTGTGTGTGTGTGTGTTGATGATGATTTGATAAAGCGTAATTGGTACCATGATTGCTTGACAGCCTAATCATGCATCCAAGATGGCCACTGTTACTTAAAATAAACTTTTTCACAAGATTCATGATTTCCATTCTAGTTGATTTGTTATGGTAGTGATTGGTGCGCGATTGATCAAAAGCCAAATTGTGCATCCAAGATGGCTGCTGTTACTAAAAACGGACTTATGCTCCAATTTATGGTGTGCGTGCAGTTGAAAAAAAATCCCATTTAGCTGAAATTTGGTCAGTTGATTTGTTATGGAAATGGAATACTATATTTTCCACAGCATTGCAGTCCATTTTTGTTTTTTTTCCACCAGATCCAAAACTGGCATTTTATTTCCTCAGTCATTGATTCCAATGTCATTGTTTTTTTAATCGGAAATAACAGGGATGTGGAGTTTTTATCTTGACAATTATGACTTTTCATTTCATAATGCTGAGGTGTTAGGCAAAATAATGCTCACTTGGCACTTTCAACTTTTAAAGATCCAGTCTGGGTTTGAAACTATGACCTTATCTTTAATGGTATGACCTCTATCTTGACCAGCATTACAATGCAATATCTTAATTATTTTGAAGCTATTTATAAACCTTTTGTTTTGACATATATTTTAGAATTTAGTAGCTATTTTGTATCCAAATACAAAATCTACTCATCTGGATGATTGGATGAGTGAATAATCTGAGCCCGTCCTCCATATCTTATTCATTGATTTGATCATAAAACTGTCCAACTACAAACCCTGGCTGTAACTCTTGTTTATATATATATATATATATATATATATATATATATATATATATATATATATTAAGTGTACTTTTGTTTTCAGGGGAAAAGAGAGGGTGGAATGTATTGGAAAATAAAGAATTTGGTATTTAATTTGGGAAGTATAAGCAACCAAGACAATGCTTCCTAGAAGTTTCATTAGGAAAGTACTGGAAAAAAGTGCAAAAACCCTGGCTGTAACTCTTGTTTAGATCATATATATATATATATATATATATATATATATATATATTTTGTTTAATGTTAATTTCTAAATTGGTTGATTTTGCATTCAATTCAGGGGAAAAAAAGAAAATAGAATGTACTAGAAAATAAAGAATGTGGTATTTAATTTTGAAAGTATATGCAAACCAAGACAATGCTTCCTGGAAGTTTCCTTAGCAAAGTACTGGAAAAAAGGCCTTCTTGGAAGAACTGTTGCTCAGATTAGAGCGAAGGCGAACAATATCATAATAGGAAAGCAAAATGTTTATATAAGCAATAGACCATAAAGTAATATGCCAATTTGTTATATGCTGGTATACACTGTGAATGATCTGTTGTTGTGAGAAATACAATCCAATTTTATTGAAAATTATCTGTGAAGTATCAGTATTGAAAAATTCCAAATTATTATAAGACAAACATGACCTATATTAAATTTTCTTTTACTCATTTAATGTTAACTTTTGTTATTTTGGTATTTTTCCACCTAAAATACTTATTTGGCACTTTGTTACCATTTATTGGAAAGGGAAAATAATCCAAGTGAAAATCGTTGGGCCTTTTGTTTTATTGATATAAGAGAAAGAAGACATCAAATCTTTTAGAATGTACATGTATCTCTTTGTTTACATACATATATAATTCAATTCAACTTTGTTCCTGGTTATTTTGCAGAGGTTCATTGGGGTTGGATTTGTTATTTGTTAAACTTTTTGTTTTGATTGTTTATTTTTTTTAGCTTAACTAACCATAAGGGGAAAATAGTGAAAAACTTTAAAAATCTTTTTCTTTGAGTGTACAAGAGATATATTTGATTTATTGCATTTATAAAATTCTTAGGTCATCTAGTTTCAGATTTACACAAATGGTAGCCATGGCTCAAAATGGGAAAATGGCAAGACACTTAGTGGGGTAATTGCTAAAAAATAAATATATATGTCAATATATTTTGAAATTTTTTGCATAGGTATGTATATATTGGAATATTGAAGGTATTGATATGACAATCATTTTGATATATTCAAGGTCACATGTTCAAAGGTCAAGGTCATTAGTGCATAAGAAGACTGAGATTGTTAATTATCTTGAAAACAATAAACTTCTGGTATTGGCTTTATAAAAGAATATTGTAGGTACTGATATGACAAGAAAATTATTTTTATATATGACTCAAGATCATATATTCAGATGTCAAGGTAATAGCTGCATAAGATGGCTTAAATTGTTATCTTGAAAACTATTAAATTTTTGTATAGGCATAATATTGAAATATTGTAGGTATTGATAAAACAAAAATTTTTCTATATAAATTTAAGGCCAAGGTCATAGCTGCATAAGATGACTTAAATTTTTAATTATCTTGAAAACTCTGAACTTTTTGTGTTGATATGTACATTGTATATTTGAATATTCTAGTTATTTATATTATGATTGTTTTTTGTATAATGTATAAGGTTATATGTTCAGAGGTAAAGGTCATAGCTGCATTACAATACTGAAATGGTTAATTATCTAGAAATTATCTATGACACTTTAGTTACTACATGCTTTTAGCTCTTTATAAACGAACTGTGACTAAATATGTCTGATTAAGTATTGTGGCAGTTCCAAAAACTGGCAAAAACTTGGAAAGGTTTTATAATTAGTTATTTTCTATTGTACTTTGCAAACGTTTTGGGCATATCCTCATGTGAGCGTTAAGGCCCAAGGGACTCTTGTTTATTTGAACAAATAGTTTCTTAAGTTGTGTACTTCTTGAGCAGATTTCCCAGTAAAATGTTTGTATTTTTGTTCCATTTTTATAGCATTGAAGTTACATCATTTATTTTTGGTATATAATGGAGTTTTGTAGGGCCAAAGAATTTAGACTACATTAAGGAGGTAATTGGACTTAGACAGATAGATCTCAGGTCTGGATTTCAATTTATTCATGAAATTTTTTGAGCATCTTAGTTTAACATTAGGTAAAATTTTGTAAAACATAGAAACTTCTGGTTTAATTTTGATGATCAATTCGGGGCATCAATTGTGTCTTTTCCTCTTAAAAACTTTAATTTACTAATTAATCAACTAAAGGGACCACCCTTCTATCAGTTGTTTGTGTGTTTATGATTTAAAACTGAAAGTATGTATCAGTATGTTTTATAATCTTTTATGATTTTTTAAATAATGTTTTTATATTGTAAAAGCCTTTCAGTTATAAATAAATATACTTGTATCATAATTTTAAGATGTAGCTAGCTAACCAGGAGGTGCTTACAATTCCTGAACACTGGGCCTCACTTCCTTTGTGTTGAATATTTTACTGTATTTTTAAGCTTTTGCAAAGTTGCCCTTAGGACACTGCAAAGGTATAAATGTCTGCCACTTCACCTTCAGATGGTGATATCTCGATATGAGTGAATATACTTGACTGAGACGTAAATCTTTATTCAGTCAACCAATCTTGATAACGGTTGATCATTATCTATTCCACTAAAACCATCATCAGTATGCAATTATATATTGTCCATGATGTTCTTCGAAATTCAGAGGAAATTTTTAACTGAATGTCATTGTACTGAAGGAAATGAAAGAGCTTCTAAGGAGACATGGTCAACATCATAATAAAATTAAATTAAGCAAGGGATATGAGTCTAAAGTCAGTAAGCTGCATTTTGTGTCCAGTCCTTTATGTTTGAATGCATACAGTTGTTTTACCCTTCTACACAACCTGGTCACTGCTCAATTTACTGGAGCTTTATGTATTAAATTTTAACAAAACATTTTTGTCCATTTTGCTATTTGTGGGCGATGTTAATTTGGATTATGGATGGGTACTTTTGTATGGATTCCATGTGAATAGAAATAGCAATGATTGTAAAGAAAACAGAAAAATGGAGTTTAAGTTGGGTGTTTGGGACTTTGAACATTTCCACCTCACATCATGCATTCTAATGCGATTGACGGTACACTACATGTGAAATAAAGATTTGTCAGTAAATAAGATATACTTGATAGTCAGAACCACAAAAAATACCCTCACTTAAATAAAAAGGTCCCTGAAAATGTATATTTGATGGAACCAACAATAAAACATAGTTCTTGATTTGGCAACTTGCTTGTACTGTTTAATGGAAACTAGGTAGCTATTTTAAAATCATTTAGTTCACATTTATAGCACAATTTTTAAATTATTTTTTGCTAAAGTTTTTCGTCAAGAGAGTAACCTTTTTAAAGTGAAGAAACGGTCAAGTCCTGTTTATTGAATTGCAATTACACTGGATTCATGGTATGCTAGGATGCAGCAGAAGAAATTTGCAGTACCTTTGGTATAATCATTAAAGTCTATACATTGGTGTAAAAGCAAGTGAGATGTCGTGTGTTCATTCGAAGACTTGAAAATGGGTTGTAAGTGTTAATCTGTCAAACATTCAGCATCAGGAAGTGTAACTCGCGACTTCCAGTGAGACCACTTTGCCATCCCGGTAGAATGTTTGTTAGGTAAGTGATATGTAAACGGAGTTGATCCTAATCGAGCCCATCTTTCGCAAAAACCTCTTTAGAAATATAAGTCGTCTTTCAGGCGAGACACTCTAAATTGAAGCTTTGTGTCACGGTAGGCGTTGCACAAGAAAAGGGTTCTTTATGACAATGCAACCGGAGGTTAAACGAAAAAATTCACCTTCACCTATAGCTAATTAAGAATTTTTTCCTGGGATAAAATTCCCAGTAAACTTTTCGGTGGAACCTTGACACTTCACCTATTTGGCGATGTCTAGATATAAGTGAAATATCCTAGACTGAGAAAAATTAATCTACAGATGAAAAATGCACATGCATATAATAAAACAAAAATACTGGTATGCAAATGCTATAAATAAGAGTCGTTATTATTATTATGTGTCATTTGCTGGATAGAAATACAGTCGATTTTGTGTGCCTGTATACTCGGCCGATAGGTTTAGACATGGTACAAAGACTCAAATTTATTATATATAATCATTTATTTGTCTGTGGGTTATGGGACATGATATAGAAATGCCCACAATGTGATATATATTACGCCTCTGGTTTGTGGGATGTTATACAAAAAGGCCCATAACGCAAGTTTGGTTTGTGGGATATTATATACAAATGTTCCACAATGTCAGCATCCCACAACGCTTGTATAGCCAAACTTTGAAAAAAGGTCGTACTTGAAATTAATTATATATATCAATTCTACGTTTAAATCTGCATACCTGTTGTAAATAACAAATAAATCTCATGCCTAGAAAAAAGGCCCCACAATACACCTACTGGACAAACTTCCCATAAACCACAATTAGTGTCGATATATATATATATATATATATATATATATATATATATATATATATATATATATATATATATATATATATATATATACTGTAAACCAACTTTTATTCGCGTGCTATTAAATTTCGCGTGTATCGCGAGAGCAAAATAGTCGCGAAAGTTAATCGTCGCGAACTTGTTGTCAAAAATGGTATTATACAAAATGAAGTTGACAAAACTTTTAAAACTTCCGAATTGGCATACTGCACATCAGCAGTTTTCTGTGGTGTGTTTCATTATTTGTATCAGAAACACATATTTCTAAAAAAAAATTTCTGGTGTCTTTGGTACATTTGATCCAGTTTTCGATTTTTGAAGTCATTGTACAACCGACAAGGTTAAATCCACAAGTAATTATAAACAAAACAAAAACGCTAAACGCTAAAGAGTATAAATCACTTGTTTATTAAATTCGTTATCAGATTAATATCGCTTATTATACTAGTACTTACGATGTATAAACTACTGTTTACGCAACACCTTGTTTACGGAAGTAGTTAAAATCAGTCATATTCCATATCGCGAAAGTTTATGGTTTTTCTTATTTCTAGCTATAGTCCATATCGCAAAAGTTAATAGTCGCTACATAGTTTTTGTACGAGGATCGCGAAAGTTTATAGTCGCGAATAAAAGTTGCTTTACAGTATATATATATATATATATATATATATATATATATATATATATATATATATATATATATATATATATCCTATTTGATTGATTAGCGACCTAAAATCATCAGTGTATTGTAATTGCACATGTTATATACTTCATTATAACATTTTGCAGTTCGTACTTAAATTTGTTTCAAACCAGCATGATTTAAATTTTTAAATATCATTTCAGATAACACATATATGTTTGGAATTTCTGCAATGTACATATTTGCATTTACAGTTTTTCCCGTATTAACTCTTTGGAATTTGATGCATTTTCTGCAGGATTTCCTGTCATTTCCTGTGTAGCAAAATTGATAAAAACAAAATGCGACTATAGTGTCAAGAAAACAATATTATACATTATATACGCAATCATATACGGTTTTGGAATTTCTGGAACGTTATTTGTAATAGGTTATAAAACCTATATTTTATATGGAAAATCTCAATTGATTCTTACCTCCATTTGCATGTCATTAATTGGACTACGATGGATTCCATTACAAGAAAAACAACAGGAAAAAGGAATATCAAATTTTTCCAACACTATTTCAAGTCTCGTTCGCATCACCACAGCTGTAACCTTAACCATACATTTTTACACGGATGCGGTATCGATTACTTATGTAGTGAATGATATCATACGTTATTGCGGATTACAATCAACAAAAGAAAGATATCAAACGAATCATATTTACAATAGTTTTATAATTCATCAGGTTCCTCTGACTGTATACAAGAAATGGCAAATTATATTCCATACGAATTTTATGTCCCTTTCTTATGTTTATTTTTACGTCATTTTTTTCTTATAATTTTGCTAGAAACTAGTTTTGCTCTCCCGATTGCAATCGCCTTTCCTTTTTATGTTAAATATTTATTTTTGATGGATATGGGCATAATAACAAATCACAATTTTGTCTTGTTTAGCATGGACAATCAAGGGAGACTACTGCTATTTTGTTGTTTTGTTCATTTATATCTGTGGACATGTCAATTGTAGTCTTGTAGGCACGTCTGGAACAAACAAACTAAACATTTGTCAGCAACAGACAGGTATGTTATGTTTAAATCATGTACGAACTGTTGAACTGTTGAAACAATTTTGTTTTTGAGCATTAAAACACTAATTTCTTACCTATTACATTAACATTCAGTAGACAGATATCTACAAAAAATATATTTTTATAACAATTTTTCACTTGTGCCAAATTTTCATTTTTTAAAATCTAAAAAAAAATGACAATAAATAAATGTGTTTTACATCATAATGTATCATAAAAGGAACAAAAAATTATGTGCACTTAAAAAGATCTGTTTATCCTGAAATAGTTAATGAATGCCGTGATGTAAAAGGTAACTATTTACCTAAATTTGATTGGAAAATAAAACCCTCTAATATTTAGTAGTAGTAAAAATAGGATAATTTATTCACGGCATTCCTTAGCTGTATTTGGATACATATAAATTTGGAACTTTGAATTAATTATTTTTCAAATTTTTGGATTATCTTTTTCAGCATTCAACTATTCCTGTTCCTAGTATTAATTTTAGGACTAAGTTTCCAAAATGTGAACATATGGCACACCAAATTCAAAAATCTTTTTCTTTAAATATAAATTATATTATCGTTACAGGCTTTTTAACTTTTCTTCCTTCTTTTGTCCGTTTACTGACATATCACTGATGAATAGTAGGAAACAACAACCAAGTACAATAACGTCAAGTATACATTCCGAGGAATCTTATTCTTTACTCAGCACGAGTATTTATGAAGATGTTAACAAGATGCGGCCGAAAATATTTGTATGTGCTACAATGTGGCATGAAACGTACGAAGAAATGAAGACATTGCTTACATCTTTATTGAGGTAAACAAAAAACTAATTATTGACTTACATACAAAAATTTTATATCATACTCGAATGTTATTTGGATATCTTAGGTACAACTATTGAAACTATGTTTATTAACTTTCAAATTGTATTATCAAATCATTAAAAATATTCTATACTCATTATACTCATGATTTTTAAAAGTTTTGGAGATTATTTATGTCATCTTTACAATAGAATTTTTCAAAAAAAAAATTGATTAGTGTTGTAAAATTACGAACAAATTAACTATTTTTTTCGTCCAATAAAACACAGTGTTTAAAGCTTGACATTAGCATATCTAAAGCTCAAACATATCCTCTGTTTTGCAAAGTTTGACCATTTTATATGGTTTTATTGGCAGATAGTTGTTATTTAACACTCAAGCAATAGTCTACTTTTTCTTCTTGAAATGTATTTTTCTAACTGCATGTTAAGAAGGTTTAGGCAATCAAAAAGACATAAATAATATCATATACCTTTTAATTACGATGCATTTACTTAGTGCTGACAGAATTTCTCGGTCGTCTAAATTTGTTAAACACTGTTTAAAACTAGGGTTTGTTTCGTCATGTAAACATTCCTTAGCTGGAATTTGGATTCACATGAATTTTGGAAACTTGTAGTCATTATTTTCAAATGTTTGACCCTGGTTTTTTGTATCTATCATTTTTGACCCCTTATGTCACTGATCAGGAATGGCTTTTCAGAATTTTGATATATGATATATCGAATTAACTGCTACTTTTTTAAAATGTAAAAAAATATTCAAAGTTATTTAATCAACATTAATGATAATGAACCATTTAATAAAAAGCATTCTATCCCTAAAATTATAGTATAACTTTTTTTAAAAAAAAATCATTCAATGCCATAAAAAATGATATCGGTGTGAAACGATCTTAACTGACACAATATGTTACGTGAGGAAAAAATTACGTTATTTCAAACAATGGCTCAAAATATGTATATAAAATTAATTAGATACAAAATTCTTTCTTCTTTACAGGCTAGATTATGATTATGCGTGTAAACGTCATGGCCTTCAAATGAAGACGAGTTTCATATTGATAGTAAGAAACGATATTAATAGAATAACATGTTATTAATATAACTTACAATAAAAAGTGCGGTTTTCCCTCCAAACGGCACATTTTTGCATCTAAATGAAGCTGTTTAACAAATATGCAAAACACCGATTAGAATTAAATTCATATAATATGGAACGATCTTTGAAACTTATGGATAACCAAGCAAAACAGCTAAAATGCTTTTTTGTTTAAAATATTTTGTTTCATTCTAATTACCAGAGAAACTATGAAAGCTTTTCGGTAATGTTAATTTTTTCTACACTCAAAGTATTTTTATAATGTTTAAAATGCTGTTAAAGGTTGTTTATACAATAAATTATACAAATACAAGGTGTGTTCTCAGATGAAAACAAATGAAGAAATTTGCAATTAAAAAAACATTGTTACCTTGAGTTGTATTTTTAGACAGTTTCTATTTAGCAAGTACATGTTTCTCATTTTAGCACACATTTTCTTCGATGACGCCTTTGACTCCATTGATTGAAGCAGAAAGGGGTATAATGCTTTTGTAAACACACTTCATCATGCAATAAATGATGTTATTAGGTGCGTAATATTTAATATGACTTCTTTTGTCATTTTAGTGATTGGACAGCGTACTTGTTTGTTTTATATGCATGCATGTTAATAGGATTTTGAGAATATCCGGCTTTTTTAATTTATTTAAAAAAAATAATAAAAAAATTATTTCCGCGTGTAGCTCTAAGACAAGCATTAAAAATTTACACTATTATCTCTTTATTTAAAATGCAAATACAATATCTCATTTGGGGGCATGCACTTTTGCATGTTTGGCTTAGATTTAAAAATAGGTAATGATTGCACTTTTGCCAAGTACTCGGCATTTAGAAATAAAGATAACGGGGTCAATACGAAGATGACGTTAAAAAATCAATGTCTCGACTCACGGTCGACGTCAAATGCTTAAGTAACCGTCCATGCAAATTGTCCCAATTGCAGTGTATAAGACAAAATGTCTACCTATACCTGGCGGTGCCTGGACATTCGTGAAATATTCTTGACATGGACTTTTTTTTGTTATTTCAACGTTTACTTCATTGAAATAAAATTATTTGTTTCAAGCCTGAGCTTTAACAGTAAACATACGCGTGTTTTTAATATATAATAAACAAAAAAACGTTGTTGCAGAGAACATTATTCAGTAGACCTGGAATGTAAATCTGTTTTGGAGTTCTAAACATCATACGGGTGTCAAAAGGTTGGACCCTTACTGGAAAAAGTAAGCTTATTGTTCATTTCAAGGACAAAAAAATCATAAGAAACAAGAAGAGATGGTCACAGGTATGCTGTTTTTAGAATAAGTTTAGGAGTGAAATAACATACAATTTGTAATCATCAGAAAAACTAAATAAGGGGCAAAAAATAAAGAATGAACTAAAAACTGGTAAATAAAATATCGTTTTCCAAATACCTTGTGCAAAAAAATCATTAGAAATTTAAATCATTACCAAGCTTTCGTTCTTAAACATAAAAAATACACATGCTTTGCTAATTAATTACCAAAGATGACAGTGGAACGTCAATCTCAGATATCAATTGTAAATCTTTTATATATCAAAAATAAATAAATAAATAAATACATTTAAAAATAAAAAAAATAAAAATCAACATACGGTTACAATGCAACAGCCTAAAAAATCTCCAATGCAATGAAACAAGAAACTTTAATTTAGATAATTCTTGACGCAAATTGGAATTTGGATTAAGTAATAACTAATAGTTCTGAATGAGTCTTAAACATTTTGGTTTTACTTTGCGAATCAATAAACAGTGTATAGGCAAGTATGTGTAGTTACCAGAAGTAGATTCGAAACAAGTGAGAAACAACATCCAGCTTGTTTAATTCACTCTAGATACTATGGTACATTATAAAATGATACCTCTAAAAGGACTACATTTCGTTATGTTGACTGCTAAGCTTTTCTTAGAATCTTCGGTAAAATAATACATGTAAGAAATATGTAAAACATATCATTCAGTATTTATTAAATGTTGAAATGTGTTTATGAGTCTCTCGACAGTCAGAATACAAACACACAAATAAAAAATCCTACTATAAGCATTAGCGAATTAAACTCGGGGGAAGGGCAACCTTTCAAAAATTTAAAGAGAGAAAAGTCGGGAAAGTGTGGCTAAAAAGTTCCCAGTAATATTAAAAATTCATATCTCGTCCGAGGCTTTGCCCCTCTGACCTAAAACAAAGTCCCTGCCATAGACCTACTGGGGGCCTTAAGCGGCCCCAATAACCCTTGCTGCTAGAGTATTGAGTTTTTAAAGCTCTCAGTATTCCTTTTTCGATCAAGATATTAAGAATTGAATTTAAATGTAAAATAGTATTCATGCCGAAATAAATTACAAAGTCTTTCGTCCCTATCTATTTTATACCACTGTCCAGTTTCGATTGGTGGTCTGTAATTGCGTGTCCTATATTTACCAAAAATCTATTTTTTACAGAAATTAGATATTAGATAATATTGAAGCTTACTTTATGATTAAACAATCTGCACCGAATGTTCTTTTTTACAAACGTTGGGTACAGTTTTTATACTTTTATATTTCTAACGGATAACGGATAACGGACAATTCGTTCCAATCCCAACTCATCCAATTTTAATTTTACAAACCTGTCCCTGTTCGGTCCACATTTTGTTTCAACTCGCTACATTTCTTCCCGTCTCATCATGTAACTTGAACCTTGAACCTATTTGGACACGAACTGTCAGTTAAATTTATCACAGAATATGTTCGGATAACTGTTTAAATAGCAACGGGAAGCGTAAGGGGGGAAATAATATTTCAAATTTTAAAGTCTTGTGTATAACCTGCGACTTATCGTTCTTACAACGAATGCTTTTTTCGTTGTTCAGCTTGAGGTGATGCTACATGATAAATTATTTCCTTTAAGTATTTTAAAATTTGAATTTTATTTATAGACGAGGACAGGTGGTTATGTACACCCTTACTCAAAGAAGGATACCGTGTAGAATATATTGCAGATGTCATTGTTTTACCCGCTGCACCAGTTAACATACCTGAATTTCTTAGACAAAGACGTCACTGGATGGTATCAATTATTTCAAACATGTTATATTGACAAGAATGTTCAAATACTTTAAGAAAGAAAAACTAAGCTATTTCATTGTTTTATATATTCTGTCTAGTTGGCGTAACGGCGTTCACGTCAGCAGTCATTTTATGGGAATTGAAGTATCTCTTCGATCTTTAACATCTGTGGATCCTTGGATTTTGTGTACCGTCACATACTTACCATTTATATTGCATTTAGCCGTTTGTCTCCAAATAAAGTTCAAGGACACTCATCATCATGTTACGTTCATACTTGAAATATTTTACGCCTGTCTTATGACTCTGATTTGTATTGGTAATGTGGCAGTACTTTTTGTCGAATGGATTGTCAAAATATTCGTTTGTATACCTTCTGCCTTATCTTACACCTGCATTTCTTCATATTTCTGAATTTTATAACTTAATTCATGTGGGTATTTATTATATTCTTTCTCCGTTGTGCTATGTTTTATTATATACATGTGTACATATAGCGTTTGTAATTTGAACGATATCCTAGGAAAAAAGAGAAACAAAGACAACAGAAAATGAAAAAGTCAGGAATGAACAAGATGGAACTATATTTAATATTTTCAATGACATTAAAACAGAAAATGAAAACAAAATTTCAATTGCAAAATCTTTTAAAGCATTATTAAGAATTAAATTAATTGAATCTATGCATAGGATACGACCTAATGTTTCAGATGAATCTATCAATGAAATTAAAGAAAATCCAGTGACACCTGATCGGAGAGTTAATGCTGACGAAGTTGACATTTTATCAATAAACACAATAGAAAAAAGAGAAAAAATATTCTGGGTAAATTTAATGAAAGAAACAAATTAAAATAATTGATAGGATAAATTGAAAATATTCTGGACTACTATAGCTATTTTTAACTCCAATCAGTGAACCATAGAAAATGCATCTGCTTACATATTTCTAATTTAACAATAAAAAATGTTTTCTATTTATTAGAAAAGTCATTTTTATAAAGAAAAATTGAGAAGCATTTAATTTATTCCTGAAAAAATATACTAATTTTCAGCAGCGGAGACTAAAAAAACGAGATTTTAATTAGTTTATAATAATTTAATTCTTTATCACAAGAGATTCCACACAAGATTCATTTTTCAGAAACAGTTTTTTATATATGTTTGCTTTTTTTATTTGACTCATTATTCACTTGAAAAAAGCATGCTCTTAAGTCATTTTCTTGACAACAAACATCTTTATAAGATGTTAAATTCTTAATTAGTTCTTTATTTTTATCCTTAAACTAGCTATTCATCCACGCACCACGTGATAAAGAAAGTATGACATATATGCGTTTAAAAAAAACATAAGGAAAAAAAAGTTAATATCTTAAAAGGTAATATATTAAAAAGTGTTTTTTTTTAAATACTATTTATATTTTTAAAGCTTGCAGAACTCTTTCTTAAAAAGGTTTAATGACATTCTATCTCTAAATAATCCCTAACTTGCAGAATATTTAAATGCCATCTATCCAAGTGAGCTTGAAATAAAAGACACGACAGTTCATCCATGTTCTGCTTCATATTTGGACTTGTACCTCAATTGTGACACCCACGAAAGGTAACATCTGAGGCTATACGACAAACGTAATGACTTTTATATTTTTATTGTCAACTTTCCGTTTATTTTCAGTAATATCCCTGCTTCTCCTGTGCATGGTGTATATGTTTTCACAGTTAATACGGTACTGGTAGAGCTTGTTCCCACTATGGGGACGTTCTACAACGAAACAAATTGTTTACAATTAAATTGTTGACATAAGGAATATTACAAGCCTAGGTTAATCAAGGCCCTTAAAAAATTTTATGGCCGTCATCACAATATTATTGATAAGTATGTAGTCACCGTATCCAAACTTATACTGGATATATTTGTGCTGACCATAGTTCTTTGGTCCTTTCACTCCCAAAATTGACTTGCACGTGATGGGTGTGGCTAGCTAGACAGGAGGTGCTTACCCTTCCGGAGCACCCAGCCTCATTTCCTTGATGGAAGTTCACTAATTGTGTCCAGCTTTGAAAGTTTTTACTTTGTTTTTGGGATTGCGATGTGGACAAGGACTGGTATAGTTTGTTTTATTATTTGTATTGAAATTGAAACAATTTGGATACAATTATATTTATTTATGCATCTAATAATTTAATAATGTATACGTTGTTTCTTAATTTTAATTTCACACGTAACGAGTGAACCTAGCAAATAAAATGTGTTTCGCAATCTGGAGAACCCATCACATCCATTATGAAAATAACTGTGTTTAACTCTATTTGCAAGTTTTCAAATTCTTACGCTGCATTTGAAGTCTGGAGCAAACATCACCTCCATCGAGAAAATTACTATGTTCAACTCTATTTGCCAGTTTTCAAATTCTTACGTTGCATTTGAATATTGTGATTTAAAAATTGACCGGTTCCTTTTCTATTGTTTCATACAACAAAGATTTAGACAAAATTAAGGAAAATTCTAAATCAAACCATCCTTTCAGTCCAGTTTCTACATATGCAAAGTGTCAGGAATTAGATAGTCTAACAAACATTCAATAATTATTATTTATATGTATTTATATCTTTTCAACGAGTTAAGCATTCGATTAATAATACTATTTATATTTACCAAAAAAATTCTTGGCTACTTTAGAAAAAAGTTAAAGTTTTGTATGTTTAAAATAAGAGTTTCTTTCAAAATTGTACTTTGAAAAAAGACAACAAAAAGCCTTTGCTTTATCTCAACATATTGTAAAATATAAAAAAAAATGACAAAAAACAATGACTAATTAAATAATACAATTTTAACTAACAACATGAGTTTTTTTCTGGAATACCGCCTTCCATCACAGACGTTCTTTTTTTTTTTTTTTTTTTTTTTTTTTTTTTTTTTTTTTTTTTTTTTTTTTTTATTTTTGGTCAGTAATCTTTTTGTTATTATTTTTGTAAATAACGTCTCTGTTAACCTAAGTAGTTTTTATAATAAATAATGATAATGTAAATATAATGCTAATATTTTATGTCAGCAATACATTTACATATTTTATTAACAAGTAATATTATAAATGTTTTTAATAACATACTTGTCTGAGTAATTGTTGTCTAAAGAAAACGAAGTTTGATTAAAACAACTTCACATATTAAAAAGAAGTCTTGTGTTTATTTTAACGTTTTAACTACCTTTACAGGTCATTGTAAGTATAGCTTTTAATTTCACTGATTACAAGGCATTTTACCGTAATTTTTTAAAAAATATAAAAGTTTTTATAAAAGATCTGAAATGTTTGGCAATGAAAAAACAAGCAGTGTTAAAAAATTTTAAAGGAGCTTGGATTGATTTGAAATATACTCCAGATATAGAATTCTATACCAAGGTTATGACACTTTCGTTAAAATTTTCACTGCTGAATTTAATCGGGGATACAAATGAAGATGTTTCTAATACAGTCCTAACTTTACATTGATTACAGATTTTTGGGTGATATGAATATTATAAAAACAATTACGCTTTGTTGGCCGCAATGTTTTACTCTAGCTGATACAATAGATAATGTTATGTACTGTATTTACCACGTGACACTGATGCGGAATTAATTCTGAAATGTGCACATATTGGAAACCAAATTAAACCGATATTGTTGTAAATAATGTACTATTTTAACCCTAGTTAGACCCACAACTAATTCCCTCTAAGGCCTAGAAATTGTAGTTATATAACTTAACAACTTTGGTATACAAATACGCAGTAATTCATAATAAGATGAGGATTTTTTTTTAAATTTACTAATAACATTATAGGGAAAAGCACTTATTTTATTCTAAGAATAAAAAACATAACGAAAACGTAATACCTTTTATGCACAACATTTAAACAAATTAAAATAAAAACGATTAAAAAAAAATTTAATTTAAAAATACGTGAAAAAAATTAAAATCTGCTCGCAAAATTGCCGCTGCCGATTTAACACAAATCATTGAGTATCAGGATAATACCCAGGTGAATTTACACTATATGATGTCTTTGATGATCTAGATGATATGACCTGAAACAACACGTCACTACCTGAATTATTGCAATCTCTTTTATGTAAAGGAAGATTCAATTTTACCACCAATTGAAAATACAACTAAACATGCCAACTTTTCATGAGAATCAATTAGTTTCAAAAACCCGCAAGTCTGTGATGATTTAAATGTAACTTATAAAAGAAAGGTAATAATGTGTGTGTGTGTGTGTGTGTGTGTGTGTGTGTGTGTGTGTGTGTGTGTGTGTGTGTGAATGTGTGTGTGTGTGTGCGTGTGTGTTTGTGTTTGAGTGTGTTAGAGAGAGAGAGAGAGACAGAAAGAGAGAGAGAGAGAGAGAGAGAGAGAGAGAGAGAGAGAGAGAGAGATTTATTTTTGTGATACCTTTTTTGAAATATATAAAAACAGCCATGTTCATATATAACCGATGTAGTAAAATGTACCGACGTAAAATAAAGAGGAAATTCTGTTTTTACTTAATTTAATAAAAACTTTATAAACTTTTGAACAACAATTTCGCGACTTTTCATTTCATTTCGTTATAGTATCCTCATTATAGTAATCAATGTCCATTCTAATTCAGCAAACAATAAAGTTTTATATTGAATGATCATTTCGTAAATCTATTTCAGAATTAAATGGCATCTATAGAGATATTAAAGGGACCCGACGGTAAAGAAAAAGAAGAAATAAATAGCAACAATGAAGATCGGAAATATCAAACCACAACCTATATAAAAAGTTGTAATTTGACAACTGAATTACAAAATGGCAAGTGTGTTGAAGCACTTCAAAATGGCAGAGCTATGGACGGAGTGACGAATGAAATAACAAGTGGTTCAATTAACAGTAATTCAAACATTGGTAATTCTGATACAGGTACGTCAGAAGGTTATCTCGAAAAGAAAAGATTTTGAATATAATTTCTTGTTTACTTAAAATATATCATATCATGTATATCATTTTACATTTCGTACTGACAACTGATTTTCTTAGGGTAGTCAAATTATGTCAATAATAATAATAATAATAATAATAATAATAATAATAATAATGGTGATGATTATAATTAGAACAAAAAAAAAAAGATGAAGAAAAGAAAATAAGTAAAAATTTAAATACATGATTTAATTACTTTAAATAAAATCATTTTCAAAAGATGATGCAACTGATGTCCACAATTTTTTTACAGATCATAAAATTAAATTTTTTGATTTTTATAGGTTCTGGTCATAGAGAAATCTTTGACTTGTGTGATTTTCTAGAGAAAAATAAACAAAAACAAACATGCTGCAAAACAGATGTTTTAAGCTGCTATTTGTGGCGTTTTATACGCCTTGCCACTCAAGTATTTCTCTGTGTTGCTGTGTTTTTTTGTCTCATCGTATCCAAAGCTTCATTTCAAATTATTGCCAATGGGATAAACAGTCAAAAGGACATAAACAGTTAATCGCAAAAACCAGGTATGTATTTTTATAAGCGTTTAAGCAATGAAGTTTTATTTCTTAACAACGTTTCCTAATAATAATTTATCATGATACTATTTCTATCTATAAATTTAAGAACGTTACATTAGGTCATTTAGTTACTTTTACGAACATTTTACCCTACTTGCCGAAAAGAAAAATCATAAATGAAGAAAACAATATCGTTCAAAATATAAAAAAATGTTTATAAAACAGACATCTAAAATTTTAGACAATATTTTTTGTATTATAAATCTAAACTTTTTAAATTTTAAAATTTACAGAAAAATTAAATCTGACGCAGAAATTTATTCACTTTCATTTTCACTAGTTTCAATAGAAACACAATATTGTCTTTTACTAAAACGTAATAAACATACAAACATACCCTTAACCTAAGTCTTGTTATCCTGGAACTTTTGATTTTGGTATATTTAGGTTATGTGTAAGTGAAAACTTGTATATTAAATTATTTAAATTTACACGTGTAATTGTTGAGGAATCTGATATGTCACCAAGAATGCTCTTTTCCGTTTTCTTCGTAGTTATTAAACATTATATTCACTCAAAGGATAAGTTGGTTCAAAAACAACTGATTACACTCCAGATTTGAAAACTGTTGTTTGTGAATTACAGTAGGCTTATATATCGTTGGTTTAAAAGATCAGCCTTTGTCATCATTGTCTGTACATACCAAAACTAATTTAGTAAAACGCTCTGCATTGCTTTATACAGTAAGTAAATTCTGGTTATCAGAGTAAAAAATATCTGTATAAAGCTTTTTATGTAAATTTTATCCTTTTAAATCTTTTTACGTTATTATTTATTGATGTATTGTGTTTCCTGTTTTAGCACCCATCTTTAACCGACATATTTGTTTACGAGCTTGTAATATGTCTGATGGTACCGGATATAATCAAACTGGTGCATGGTCTCTGTCAACTGATACTTTATAGAAAATTAAGATCAAAAGGTAGCCTTATACAAACGTTCGAAAATCAAGAGAAGTTAACTGTAAAGGAAGAAGAGAAAAAACATCGGTTAAAAAAATACAGCTATGAGGTGAAAATATAGAATGTTTTTTATTTTATTTTGAAATAAAGTGTGTATCCCCATGCAAAGCATTCCTTAAATGTATTTGGATTCATGTAATTTTTGAACTTTTGATTTAATTGTTTTTACTCTGTTAGCTAATTTCTTTATCTATTAACCCCAGGTGTCGCTAAATGAGGAGTGATTGTCCGAGATGTGCACATGTGACACGTCAGTATAGAACAGATATTTTTAGATATTATAAAAATGAATTAGATTGTTTTCTCCCAAGGTGGTTTTTGTAGCAATTAAACTTCTTAAATGTTTTCAGGGATATTTTTAGAAATAGTCTGTAAAATCGATTTTCATTGTTATATTATTTATGTTAGATGCATTCCGTATATGATCAAAACAGAAAACAGGTTGCTATTCTTATTTGAATTTTAAAAGTTATTTTGTGGACAGAAAATATTTATAATTGTATTGCCCATTATCGGACGATTCGAGATAAAAGTGTGCATAAAAGTATAAAAAACAATACTCATAAAATTTTACAATTTACTTTGATGACAAAAGAAAAATATCAGAGTAACATCTCATTTAAATTAATATTTGTCTTTTATTATTTTTAAACCGGACAAACTCGAAAATTTAATCAATTTTGTTATATTTTGTATTGTTTTAACAGGTATCTGTGTTATATATTTACTTACAATTTTGTTTTCATTTCAGATAAAACGTCTGTGTTTCGAAATTCTTCATTGTAATGCAATGTACATAATTGCATTAACGATCTTCCCCTTTTTAGGTCCTTTGGAAATTTGTGCCTTTTCTGCCAGTTCATTCTTCATTCCATGTGTAATAAGAACGTTATGTGAAAGAAAAGACTTTAGATTTAAAAACAACTTGTGTTATATTATATACGTAGCCATTTACTGTCTTGGGTTTTCTGGAGTTGCCTTAGTGATACAATATAATAGTTTTACTTTGAATGGCCGTTTCTATCTAATTTTGACGTCTATATCCATGCTTTTGTTTGGATTAAAATACCTACCACTAACTGACGAACAACAGAAAAAAGGAATATCAAATATTTGTCTTGTGATAGCATGCGCCAGTCGTATTCTAACAGCTGTGCTTTTGACACTCTATTTCTATCCAAATATCGGGTCGATAGCATTTTTAGTGAATGAAATAAAACGTAATTGTGGACATCATTCAAACGAAGGACCTATGATTAACCAGTCACATTTGCAATTGGTACATAACTCATCTCCGACTTCACAAGGAATAAACGGATTTACAACGTGTATTCAGTATAAACTATATATTCCCTTTTTTGTGTGCATTGTGACGTCATATCTTTGTTATCACTTTGCTATCACAGCATGTAGATTACGAATGCAACAAACGAGTTTTGCATTGCCGATTTCAATTGCTTTACCGTGTTATGTCTCGTTTTTAATTTTTGTTGAATTGGATATAATAACTGTTCCAAACTTTGAACTCGTTTTTAAAAGACATCAAAAAGAGATACATGTCTATCTCTTATTGGGATCATTTGCGTTGCTATGGATGTGCCAGTTGTGGTCTTGCAAGCATATTTGGAAAAATCAAACAGAACATTTGCCAGAAACAAGCAGGTATGATATAATGTTATACAAAGTTTAAATATCTCCATGTAAATATCTATTTCATTTTGATGTGCCATATTTGCACATTTCGGAAATTCATTTCTCATCAGTGGCACTAGGGACAGAAAAAGTTGATAGATCAAAAAAGATAATCAAAAAATTGTAAAATTAATAAATCCAAAGTTCCAAAATTATATGCATCCAAATCCGGCTAAGGAATGCTTTGCGAGAGAGAACAAACTATAGTTTTCAATGAATTTGAAAAAATAAAACGGCGAAAAATTTGCCAAAGTAACATCATCTGACAGCACAAGGTACTGCCTTGTAAGTTATGGATACCCTCGGAGAGTATCACCTTTAGCAGTTCAACACGCTCAAATAAAATTAATGTCATAATATAAAGTTTATCGATATTAACACATATTGAAATTTTTTTTATCATTACAGGCTTTTTAACTTTCCGAACTATTTTGGACCGTTTAATGATATATCACTGATGATAAGTAGAAAACAAGAATCAAGTAGAATCGAACCATGTAAACATACAGAGGAGTCAAAATCTTTACTCAACAATACATCTTATGATGATGTTAAAAAAATGCGTCCAAAAATATTTGTTTGTGCAACAATGTGGCATGAAACATTAGAAGAAATGAAAATTTTACTTACATCAATATTCAGGTAAAATAGGAGGAAAGTAAATGAAGAAAAACTTCAAAGATTAAAGTAACCTAGATAATTTCAGTGTCTGTTTTGTGTTAAGTTTCGAAAAAAATGAACATAAAGCATAATATATAAGACGTAAAATGTTGATTTTCAACTGGTAAAAGGAAGCTGTTAACAGATTAACCAAACTCTTAATAAACAATAACCAAATAGTTTACTATCTTTATTTTTCTTGTTCGTCGCTATAAGTTATTTATTTGATTTATTGTATCCAAATAGGCGCTAGGCGTGCTTATTCGTAAAAGTATAACAGTTTTCAAACGAAACTTGAACATAACTATATGTATCTAGCAATTTTAAGTCATTGATTAATGCTCATTGTAACATTTTGAGCATGACGTTTTACTAAAAGAATCAGAGATAAATTTAAGAGCACCTATTCTCACTTCCTTGATGGAATTTTGCGTGTATAAATAAATTTTCCAGCTTTCAAAAATTTTACTTTGTTTTTCGGATTGTGATTTGGACAGGGACTGGAAAGTTTCTCTTTCATTGCTACTGTTTATATCCCGATTTAGAATTGATTAAAATTTCAGCGAAAAGATAAAAGAGTAATAGATCTTGTCACTTTTACATTCAATTAATTTCTTAAACTATCCAAAAATGTCAACCAAGATAAAAGTGACAGAATATTAACTTAATAACATCCCTATTCTGCTTCTCTACACTTAAATCATTTGTTGATTGTGGTAGCCAATTATGGTATTAATGCAGTATATAAAGTAATGTTAAAATTGCATTTTACAGTTTTATACATATTATGGTGTCATTTATTTACAACAAATAACATCAATTCTTCTTTCAGACTTGATTACGATCACGCAATTAGACGTCTCGATTACAAAAATGAAGATGATTTTGATCTTGATGGTAAGAATAAATAAATAACAACATACTAAGCCAATAAGAGTAAAAAATACGACTAACAGTACAAATCCAACCACAAACTAGCACAATGATCGAATATGTATTCTTCTGACCAAATAATAAAACGAATTACAATTTAAATGAACTATATATTTAACACATAACATAATGTTGAACGTTCAATTTTTTTTATTTATTTATTTTTTTGTTTTTTTTTGTTTTGTTTTTTTTGTTTTTTTTTTTTTTTGTTCTTTTTTATCTAAACTGCAAAAAAAGAAAAAAATGAATGAACATACTTGCAGTAAAAGCTTTTAAACTACAGCAGATAAATTTCACAAAGTTGTTGCTTTTGAAAGTAAGAAGATAAAAAAAACACGGGCATTTTTTATTTTTTTGCAGCTCATATTTTCTTCGATGATGCATTTGAAAGCATAAATGGGCGTGGGAAAAAAATTAACTCTTTCGTACACACATTTCATTATGCGATCAACGAAGTTGCAAGGTGTGTATCAATCGTTTTGGTATTTTATACTTTTTTGACCAAAAGATTCTTTTGACAGATTTGTGTTTAAATCAAAACATACTGTGTATATCCAAATAAAAATTTTCAAAGGCATAGTTAAAACTTTGAATCGTAACTGATTTAGTCTTATATTCAAACTTTCAACAAAAAATTATGTCGGGTGCTACGAAAAGGTAAGGAACTTCTGTCTAGCTTGCTTCATTTGCCACGCAATTCTAATAAATAAATAAAAAATCAATAAAAAATAGTGAAAATAATTGTTATAATTTTTAAAAAGTTATTCTTCCTTCTTTTGTGTAACCAGTAATTATTTCCAAAAAAATTATTTTACTACAGGGAAAATCATTCAGTGGAAGCGCGAATGAAACAAGTAGAATGTATGACACCATATGGATGTCGGGAGGTGTGGACCCTACCTGGGAAAACTAAGCTAACAGTTCACTTGAAAGACAAAGAGTTAATTAGAAACAAGAAAAGATGGTCACAGGTAAAAAGGAAAAAACAAGAATGTGTTATAACATTTTATTACCAAACAAGAATTACTTAACAACTTAGCAGAAAGTTTCTATTTAAAATGGAATTTTCATATATTAAATTATAAAAAGAACCGAAATTCCCCAATATGGCAAATGTTACATAAAGAGACCAGTCTAAGTCAAAATTAAGTAAAACATGAGAAAATTTGCAATATATATATATATATATTTAAAATTATATATATATATATATATAACTTAGCTTTTACAATTCTTTTACAACCGGTGTAAGTTTTACAGCGGAAAAAATCAGAACCTGATATGCTAAACATATTATAAAGTACGATTTTGGAAAATCTTCCCGACATTAATTGGACAGTTTTTTTTTCCGAAACGTAAAACAAGCAATTTGTGGAGTTTAATATATTGTATTACAGTTCAACTGATCGAACATACTAGGGATAATTTAATCTACCTACAGTATGCAAGACAAAAAATTAAATTGAGATTCAGTAAAACTGCATAATTGTTTTCGTGAAAACATTTTTGAAAATTGGCATTTGTAAAAATGTTTTGTGTGCTATTTATCAATGTTTATATGGTTTAATGTAAGTTAAATAATAACAGTGTTTTAATTGTTTGTTTTAACCGGTTTTGTTTTACTTTGTATTTCATGTTTTAACGCACTTCTATAACAAGGTTTAAAGGATATATAATATTTTTTTTCAATCTAAAGTATAAATGGTTTAACATTTTGCAGGTGATGTATTTTAATTACATATTGAAACAAAAAGTAATCGAGATATCAAAAGATTTAAATTTGGATAAGCAGCACGTGGTGTGTATTTTTTTCTTTTTTCCCTTCTTTGTTTATTAAATAAGGTGATATCATATATTTGGAATTTATTTGCGACACTAGTGAACTTAAAATCCCGTATTCAATTTCAAGTCGCATTGTCTAATGTCAAATCACATGTTATCACATCTAATTCATTTTTCGTATTTGATATTTCGTATATGTTGAACGAGTATTTTTGCAAAGAAAATATCAAGTTACCTATATTCAATAAAAATATAAAACTAGCATCATACATTTCATTTCAACGTCTTAAACAAAATACCAGTCCATGTACAACCCCCCAAAAACTGAAGACTATCCAATTAGGTATACTTGTAAACTTCTATCAAGGAATTAAGGCCATATGCTCCAGAAGGCGGTCACCATCTGTCTAGCTAGCTACATCGGTCATGTGAATTTACCAAAATTTGCAGTATGTTATTACAAAAAGCTAAAGTTTTAATATTTACTAAAGTCTGTTCATATCAGAAAACGTTAACAAAAGTGTAGGCACGTGCTTTGGAATATTCAAAATTTAAATATAATTGAATACTATTTGTTTCTTTTTTATCCAAAACCCTTCAAAGAGAAGATGGATTTATATTGATAAAATTGTAGTGCTAGTCAATATTTTTAACTGCTCAAGTTAGTGATGAAATCTTAAAAAAAGATTGTAGGTAAAAATTTGTGCGGTTATATGCGTTATGAACTGAAAGCGCCCTATTTGTCCCCTGTTTTTAATTCTATTTCAACGGAATCTTAGCTATTATGGTTAGATGTGGCACTATCTTGATCACTTATTATGATTTCTCACAAAACAAAATGTAAAAACAAATCAGTTCCTTATCATATAAAAAACGTTAAATAATGTCTTTTTTCATAAACTAGATGAAAACATAAATTAGATCTCAATCTGGTTTCATTTTGCATTTAAAACTTTAAAAGTGGTGTGCCTTTTTATTAAACTGATACCGAATGCGAAATTAATTCGGGAATATTTTTATAATCAACGCATTTTTTTTCATTGGTTGTAGACTTTTTAACAAAATTTAAAAACATTGAATATAAATTTGCGTTTCTTTACAGCCGCGCGCAAATCAATAAATGCATGATTTGTTTTGTTTAAGGTATAAGCAACAAGTACACAATTTTTTCTTATGTTTCAGGAGGATAATATCTTTATTCTCACATTAGATGGCGATGTTAGCTTTACACCTTTGGATGTCAGGAAAATTTTCGTAAAAATGCAAGAATCTCCGAAGATTGGAGCGGTAACTGGTCGACTAGTTCCTTGTGGATCAGGTAATTAATTATTTTTGAATAATTTATCTTAATATTAATATTCCTATTTTTAATCTTCAATATTTAAAGTACCATATAGAAGGATATAAACTAAATCATTTTAAGTCTAAATTATGAAATAAGTCTACCATATACCCATCGGTTTTATTCATCTTAACCATAGACTGTATTATTGCAATTTGTATTCACAATTTAAATATTAAATGACCAAATACAAAATTGCATGAAAATAATTGATACAGTACCGGGTATCACTTCCTTGATAGAAGTTCACGTGTATAACTGAATTGGCTAGCTTGCAAAGTTTTATCTGTGTTTTTGGGATTTGGATTTGGACATAGAAGGATATGTTTGTGGATTGGCATGTTGGTGTTTTTGGAGATTTGGACATGGACTGGTATGTTTGTGTTTTTGGGATTTGGATTTGGACATAGACTGGTATTTTTCTGTTTGATTAATTTGGATTTGAACATGGACAGGTATGTTTGTGTCTTTTTTTTTTTTTTTCTTTTTTTTTTTTTTTTTTTTTTTTTGAATTGTTATACGGACATGGACTGGTTTGTTTATGTTTTTTGGATTGGGATTTGGATATGGACTGGTAAGTTTGTGCTGATAGGATTGAGATTTAGACATGGACTGGTATGTTTGTGGTTTTTGGATTGAGATTTAGACAACTCGATAAAAATAGAAAGTGACATTTAGCTGTCATGACATTAAGGACATGAACCATCTAGAGGTAAAGACTTGACAGAAGCTAATTATCTCCCTTTCGATAAGTAGGTATTTTTCAAATTTTTAACACAAATTCAAATGCGCAACATATCTTCCATACAGGAGAAAAATGTTCAAGGGCTATTTTAAACAGTAAAACAATATTAAATAATCGGATTGGCTGACTTGAGGTCGGCACATGCACGGCACTTGACTTTAAAAGAGTTTGGTTAATATACTTCCTATACAAATGTTTGGAAAATAATTAGGAACTCTTCATTTGATACTTATTAGCGATTTTGTCTGTCAACTTCAATTATTTTTTACGGATATGAAATTACTTTTTGATGTCGTAAGTTGTTTAAGATAATTATTTTTTTTGTTATTCATTGGTTTTTTTTTCACCTACACCTATAATAAACAGAATATTTTGTTACTGATCATTTTTTACCCGCAAAAAAGACAAAAGAATATATTTTGCCGTAGAAATGTTTAGGTGTATGTGCCTTATATCCCGATTTCGTAGAAGTGTACCCTACATCAATTTAAAAAAGTTCTGTGATTTTGCTGTTTACATTACAATTCTAAATACAATGAGTTAACATTCTGTGTTGATGAAAAACCGATTAGTTTCACAATTTAAAAACGACAAGAGAATGAGAAGAAAACATCTTTAATAGTTTAAGCAAATGTTTGCACTAATCTAATCCCAACTGTCAAAAAACTTTGCGAACCACCTACTGAGTATTGTGCTGGAATTATAGTGATAGAGAAAGCTTATACCGGTAAATGTTCGGAGCGCTACCAAACATATCTAAAAAAAAACTTTAAGCAAGACGGAAATTCTTACTTCGAGTCTAGTAATTTCACCTTATCCAGGTTTTTAACGTACCGTACAACTTTATTGTGAGACATAGACATTGATGCATGGCAATGTGTGTGTGTGTGTGTGTGTGTGTGTGTGTGTGTGTGTTCGAAACATGTATTTTAAAACGTTTTTTAGTGTTTCAGTTTCTATGATATGTTAGAGCATATTTAAAAGATTTATTTATAATTTTGTTGCTTTTTAAAATTTAGGACCAATCGTTTGGTTTCAAACATTCGAGTATGCAATGGGACATTGGTTATGGAAAACTGCCGAACATGTATTTGGCTCCGTACTTTGTGCTCCGGGCTGCTTTTCATTATACAGAGGATCTGCAATCTTAAATAAAACAGTGCTGAATACCTATTCCAGAATACCTTCAACGCCTAGAGAGTATCTACAATTTGATCAAGGTAAATGAATGACTTGAAACGGAAATTATATGGGATATGAAATATATTGAATGGTATAATGCGTTTCTAAACACCAACAAATTTTATCTTATTTATATGATGTTCTCTTTAATTAATTAATTATTGAGTCAATCTATTTATTCATTTATTTTTTGTCCAGCGGTAAGATTTTCGTGTACTTTTTCTTGAGCTAACGTATTGACAATGAAGCAATATTAAAAATAATCACGTAGAACTAATACACGATGATCACTTGATCAGTTCCATCTATATTAAATCATTAAATCTAATAAAAGTCAGTTGGATTTGACATTTTGGGGTGACTGATTTGTATAACAAAGGAAAAAGCATCACAAAATAACATCTTTTCCATTCTAGATATATCTATTGTTGACAGGTAAAATTGTCATAGCAGCAAAGAAATACTCTATTAAAATAGCGGATTCGCATAGCGATTTTCAGTTACGACTAGACTCAAGAAATTTAAAAAATACAGAATTCAATTCAAGTTTATTATATTTTCTATGAATAGTTTGCTTAATTTACCGTTTTACAGAAACAGTAAATTATTATTGGAAATATGAAAAAGCATAAACATTAGAAATTATTCTAATATAAACTTATATATAAGGAAATGGTAAGTTTTAAATCGGTAACAACGTTGATTGTTTCTTTGATTTTTGCTCTATACGAATACCTTATTTTCCAATTTAAAAACAATTTAGCAGTGCTTGAATTTTTAATATTTCAAATCAAGATGTTTTACATTTAAGATTTTTTTTCAATTTCAATAATTTATATTTTTGGATTCATTTGTAGGCGAGGACAGATGGCTAACTACACTTTTGCTCAAGGAAGGATACCGTGTAGAGTACATTGATGACGCCACTGTTTTTACAGCTGCACCTGAAAACATACCCGAGTTCCTTAAACAAAGACGTCGCTGGACTTCATCTATCATTGCAAACTTACTAGATTTACAAGAATGTTCAAAGATTTTAAGAAAACGAAACAGTGCAATTTCAATGATTTTCATTGTTTATATATTCATTTTAGTTGGTATAACAATATTTACTCCGGCGGCTGTGCTTCTATGGTTGATTGAAGTAAATCTTCAATCGATGACTATTGTTCATCCGTGGGTAGTTTATGCTGTAACATATACACCGTTTCTTATTCATATTTTCGTTTGTTTCAAGGTGAAATCAAAAGACACACAACATAGTGTTACATCAATATTAACAATACTATACGCATGCGTAGTATTTTTTATTTTCATTGGTCATATATCTGCACTCATTCATAAGGGAATGTCAAGAATCTGGTATTTATTCCTTCTACCTTATCTAATTCCCGCTTTTCTGCATATATCACATTTTCATCATCTGGTATATGTAGGAGCATTTTATGTACTTTCTCCATTATGTTATATTCTGGTGTATACCTACAGCGTTTGTAACCTTAACGATATGTCATGGGGTACACGAGAAAAGAAAACAAACAAAGTCAATAACAAAAATTTACTTGAAAACAATGAAACAATTTTGAACATTTACCACGACATTCAATCAAATAATGATAAAAAACATTCTTTTTTCAAGTCATTAAAGTCATTAATTATTATAAAATTAATTGAATCTATACACAAGACAAAATTTAATGATTTAACTGAATGCGACAGCACAAAGAAAGGGGAAACAGCGACACCTGTTGGTGAGGTTAATTTTGAAGAAACATCAAATCAAAAAATGAACTTTTTGGGTAAAAGTGAAAAAGAATTTTGGGAAATTTTGATTAAAGAAACTCTTTATCCAATTAAAATAGAGGACATTACAAAAAACTCTTTGATGAAAGATTTTCAACTTTGCAGAAATCGTTGGGTCACGGGTTATGTTTTCCTGAATTGTGGTATATTGATTTTTAGAAAATGTTTAGATGTTTTGAAAATAAAACTTGACATAACTATATTAAGTTTTACTTTTAAACCATTTGGATTGCTCAATATAATCATATTTGGATTTGTTACATTGGTCCAATTGACTGGATTAGTCATTTTTAAATACCGATCATTTCTTGAAAATGTTTCTAGATCTGGCGCTAAAACAAATCGATTCTCAGCAACCAAACGTAAAGAATATGAAGAATATTAATGAAAATCGCTTTATCCTAGAATTATTACAAAGGAGGGTTATTAAAAGTTTTAAAACATTGAAATAGAAGATAATTAACTTTCTTTAAAAATAATAGTTTATATAAAAGTGGTTATGTATGGAAAATTATCCATATAAGCGGCAAAGTTTTAACCAAATTTTTATTTATTTTGTATTGTCTCCCCGATTGATTTTGAAACTGTCAAGAGAATGTGACCGACTTTTTTTTAGATCGGGACGTTTAAATTGGAAATTTAAAAAAAAGTTATAAAAATCGTTAATAACAGTGAATAACTATTCACTATGAAGACATGGAAAAGATTTCAGATTTTTTTTCCCTCCTTGAACAGAACACAATCTTTGGGAAATACAGCGGGTTAGAAACTACAACAACAAAAACAAATAATCAAGAATACAATGAGACCTGAAATAAGATGGAATGCAACCTGAAATTCAAAATACAAATGAAACAAATTTTCATTACAAATGCGAAAAATTCCAGAAAATCTTTTCCACACTTTATACTGTGCCATATTCAAGACCCCGATGCTACAAATTTAAAATGTCTAATTAAAGTTTAAATGTTTACATTCTGTTAATTTACAAATCAGATAGCGCGCGAAAAAATAAAGCATGTTTTTTAAAAGCGAATAAACGATAATTTAAGAAAAAACAATAATGTTCATTTTTTAAATAATATTAAGCTAACTTTTTAAGGAATGTAACATGCCAGAAAACTATCAGATTTTCATCTTGAGATATCACCCAGCACAACAATTTAACTATAAATGTTAAAACGAAAACGTGCGGACCAGAATACGACAAACATCACAAATATATGAAAAAGGCATAAAGTACTAAAATGCCAACACAAAGTGATACGAGATATTTTTATTTCCCGGTTATTATTATTATTACTATTATTATTATTATTATTATTATTATTACTACTCAGATTTAACTTTTTGCTTTTTTATATTGTCATGTTTCTGTACATTATTCAATAATACTCAGTTTTTATATTTTTGTTATTTTATGAAAATTTTTATAGCAATATTACTCAGATTTGCTGCGGTTTTTATTTTTGTTCTTTTCTATAATAGTCGATAAATTGTTATAGGTTTTAAAAGAAACATATAATTAAAATATTTTGAGTTTTCATATATTTTTTTGTTTATTTTACACGAATAGCTAAGAACGGGATGATAGGTGTTCGTCACTGAATCGCTTCAAAGTAATTGACGTATAAAGTATTATTTTAACTCGTTAAATCTTATAGACCATGTGTCATATTATAGGGTTATTAAACTGATATTTTGAAATATTTTCAATTTGAGTTTGACTCAACATTGGCAAAATATTAAACATATATTGCTATATGAAAAATAAATATAATTAATAATAAATATAGACATAGCTTGGCAGTCCATGGTGAACAAAGACCAACAACATTTTTAAGATATTGATGGAAATATTAAAACCAACCAAATAGCAATAAGCATTTTTCGACTTTTAACAAGATATATAAACTTAGCATTGTGTTTTGTTCTCTAAAGTTTTTTTTCCGTGAATTTTTATAAGGCGTAGATGTTGGCCGTTGAAACTAGTCGTTTTAGCGACTCTTCACTGCCTCTGGCTCTTTGTGCAGAAATATTTTTTAAATCTCAACAATTTCTAAGAAAAATGTCATCAAACACGTCTGTAGTTTTAATACCCCAAATAAGAGCGAAAAAATTAAAACATAGTCGACAAATGCTGAATCAGCTAAAAATTCTTCATTTCGAAATAGTAGTTAATTGATTAGTTGAAATATGTTTTACGTCATATATGCAAATTTTCAGCTATTCTTGACAGTACAACATTTTTTGTGTCGCCTGAAAAGGTGATATATAGGGGTTTCTTTTATCGGCTGCGTCATCTGTTTGTTTGTCCGGAGCATAACTTTGTCATCTTTAGTTACAATCGACACCAAACTTGATTTGCATGTTTCTTACAATGAAACGAAGTGCAAAGTTAAAGAACTATAACTCTGCATTCGGTATTTTAGATTTATTCCCCTTATATTATTTTCGCTTGTAGGCTTAACTCCTTCAGTTTTTATTAATTTCACCAAATTTTGTCATAATAAACATCTTTTTATACGGTGTTTGTAAATGGTCATTTTTTAGAGAGTTATTGCCCTTCATATGAAGTTTTGTTTGAAATTTTGCGCAGTTCTCTAATTGCTTGCTCGGGCGTAACTTTGTCACCTTAAGTCCAATTCGATAACAAACTTGATATGCATGTTTCTTGCAATGAAAACTATTTTTGTGTGTAAAAACAATGCTTATAAATGTGAAACAAAGATCTAATTAACAGTTTTACTATTGACTCCAATCTTTTGTCTGGCAACACATCCGACTCGCGGAGTTCTAGTTTACTGTAGAGGATTCTTCTGAAGTTCATGTGGTTATAAGAGTATGCATGTGTTCCTGATCTGCAATGTTGTAGAGCACACCGATGGTACCGTTTGAGTACTATTTCATTCATCGGCAATGTCTTATACTTCAGTTGATTATATAAGTACCAAGCCATCAAGTAAAGGCTTACAAATTTTATGAATAACCTTGCTTTTTATTTGTTATATAAGATGTGAAAAGCTATTCTTTTAAAAAAACATATATTATGTATTTTTGTACAAATATTAATGCAAATCCTTTAAAATGAAAAGCCATGACGTATAAAATAAGACACCCACGAATCTCACCGCCAAGGTTCGAATCCTTGTATAAAAAAAATTATCAGATCGCTTGCTGAAGGTCGATTTTTCGGGCATTCCGGTATATCATCCCTGAACTGACTTATTTGATACAAGTGAAAAAAATCTTGACATCAATATTTCAATTCAATCTAGCATTAGACATATTAATATCTCTGACCTATTTCATTATACGTCTATTGATATAAACATTGTAATAGTATTATTTTAATTAAAAATACATATTGCAATAAATTATCATGAAAACTTATTACTTTATCATAATTAATATAATTTAAGGACATTCATACCGAGAAACAAAATGGGTTTTTTTTTTCACAGCTGGTATAAAATGACGTCAAACATAACAAGTCATAAATTTCATGTTTGTTTAAAGAGATATTATTTTCTTCTAAATGTTTCCTTCTAACACATAGCAAAATTGAATTAAAATCAAGGAGAGAATATGGAACACCATAGCTGTCTTATGGTATATAAAAATCTTTTTTATCACGATATTGTTTGCTTTCATCGTTATTTTTTATTTATCTATTTTATTATTATTATTTTTGTTTTACCATTATATATTTAGTTTTATCATTGTATTATTAATCGCAAACTTCTTATATGGTGGATGCGAATATAGAAAACGTCTTCGTGAATCTGAATCAATTTCACGAAGACGTTTGTCAGATTAATTTGGCTTTTAGTTGGTGGCTGTCGTCGATGTTTTTATACCGAACGCTTACAATGCCTTTAAACGCTAAGGTTTGAATCCAAATCGGGAGATCGTAGTGCGAAAGGATTTGACTATTAGTTCGTCAAAATTTACGGTTTTCACAGGATATTCAGATTTCTTCACCATCCAAGATGGATATAGTATATTGTTTTGACTAGGACGCAAAACACACATTACATCACGTGTGTTATCCAAATGTAACATGATTTAAATGTTTCTGATGGTAAGAAGTACTTTACTGTTTTATCTCTTGAAAATTGTGACCTGTACTTCTTTCTTAAAACTTTAAATTCATAGGTATTTTAAATAGTAGAAATTAAAAATAAAAAAAAATTAAAAAAAAAAAAAAAAAAAACAAGTCATCGATCAGTTCTGACAATTAGATTCGTCTCATTACTTACATGTATATGCGTTTTGAATGCGTTAATAATGCTTATCATTGACACATTTAATGTATAAAGTCATTTGTTGAAATGAGATTTTGTTTTTAAATTTGTAGCTGTTCATTTTTTAAAAGACAATTTTTTTAAATTTTTTTTTGCAATTTATAATGTCAGAAATATCAACCTAAAATATAATTTTACGAAATTGATAGATATTACAAATTATCCAAGTGTTGCTTTAAAACAACATTCAGAATCATTGTAAGCCGACGTCAACAAAATGTATCATTGAAAATATCGATATTTCTCTTTATATTTGTCAATTATCTTTTTACCCTCCCCCCCTCCCCCTAATGTTTTTATGTATCTTTGGTACTCTTAGAATATTCAGTTTCATATTGTATTTCTTGGTGCCTACGGCATTGCCTCTGCTTAAAATTTCCTCAATTAAACGCCAGCTTCGACCTAAACGTTGACTTTAATAATACCGCATATAATTAAACTTATATTTTTTGACGAACGTTGGATGCATTGAAAACTGAAACGCTTTTAAAGCTTACAACTGGAACAAGAAACCTGTATAATTAAAAAAAAACTTGTTATTTGCAGGTAATGACAGAAACAAAACAGGTAGAGATAAAAGTGGCAGAACAAGCACCGCCACCGCCACCGCCTTTTTATTCTTATTGAGGACAACCCTCCTCTGGTCATATGCCTGTAGCTCCAATACCACTTCTTCTACAGACAGGCTACATTATCCACAGCCTTATCCAAAGCCACATCCACATGGATTGCAGTAAGAACCACCCCATCCTCAACCTCATGCATCTACAGAAATCGTAGTCGACAATCAACAGCAACAACAACTATAACAGGTGGCAGTGGTCTAAAAGAAATCTTGGTATTTAATTTGTGAAAATCCGATATGAGTATACAGTATGAATTTAAAAAATATCTTATTTTGTATACCAGTTCTTCGATTAAGCACGTTATATTTCCGTACTTTTATTTATTTTTTTATCTATTTTTTTCATTGTTTTAGGTTAGAAACAGACTTTTACCAGAAAAAATAAAAACGTTAAGACGTGTTTTGATTGCGCAAATCAAGAGAAAGTTTCTGATTCTTAATGTTCTCTGCAAAGCATAATAATTTACAAACCTCATTCTTTAGGCTTTAGGCATGGAAAAGATTTTTTGAGTTATTTCCCTTCGATCAATAGAATTGCATTAATTCTTGAATATGAATTAAAGCACGCTATGCCTGATGGTTTTATATAAAAAGTTAGTGCGGGTGGTGTGATCGAACAAGAAAATTGACAACGGCCCCTATCTGAATGGAGTGTCTAATTTTACTGATGCATTTTTCCTCATTAAATTTTCTTTAGATTTTCAGAGAGGCATTCAGTAAAATGTGTACCTTAAAATGAATATGTATTGTCCTACTTTTGTTGATTTACAACCTATACTGGTAGTGCTTATTATTGTAATAATTTTCTAAAACATTAGAGCCTTCGGTGGTCGAGTGGTCCAGGTCTAAGTTTGTTATATTGGTTGGTTGGTTGTTGGTTATAACGTTGTTAAATGTCACATCAGCAGTGTTTTTGTCATTTGCAAAGAGAGAAAGTTTATAAATATTTGATGAATAATGTAAAACAAAAAAGTTCGTAGTTCGTGTATGCGGAAGATTTCACGGTACGTGTGTATTACGGCCCGTCTTGCACATGCGCACACTAAGAACGATTTTTGTTGATTTTAGGTAGTTATATTATCGAGTAACGTCGCTTCAACCATTTTCAGTTAGTTTTTTTTGATAAGACAAAGATTAATAATCACTAAGAATGAAAATAAGAAACATCTTTGTTTGCGTGTGGTGTGCGAGTGTGTATAATTGTCCGTCTTGTACTTGCGCGCACTCATAGCGCCTTTTTTTAAGGTGATCGAGTCAGCATACCACTTCCCTAGTCACATTATACTGGTACTGGATAAACCAGTCCACTGAATGTCAAGCGTCGGAACAAGAAGCAGTATCTCGAAATTTAAAATCTTTCGTATGATCCGTTAAAGGATCAAACCCGCGACCACCCTCTTTCGTGGCGGACGATCTACAAATGAAGCCAGCGAGGCAGATTTTCAATAATAAATACTGATTTTATTTATTAATATTTAAACATTAAACATAAAAAATTAAGCAAACATGTACTTGTCCGACATCCTTGGCATATGACGACGACAAGTGAACGGAAGTGCTGACGTTTTATTAACGCAAATAAACTCAATCCTTTTGCATAAAATCAATATGTTTTGTAACCAAACAATAGTTTAGTTTTGTAATAATCCCGATAGTCTTATTTCAAGTCGACTGTGACAAGCAAATTTGTTTTAGTAGATCGTCTTAAACATTTTGTTTTATTTCAATTTCTTAAGAAAAAATCGCATCTTTAAGCCAAGCTAAAACACGCCTGTAGATGCGGTTAAAGATGCTTCAAGATGGCTTAAAGGTGAATTAAAGGTTTTTTTAATAACACTGGCATCTTTAACCTCCTTACATCTCTACATTAAACCACCTTTAAACCATCTATAAGCTTTTTCACTCTACAACTTAAAAGTGGCCAAATAGCCTTGATCTTGCGTTTTCTTTTACACAATTAAGAATATATTTAAACTGGTCCATATATATATATATATATATATATATATATATATATAGGATTCATTGTTACTAGTATTTTGTAATTTTATTTTGCAATGGTTTTATATGTGTCTTGTTTTTATTTTCAGATTCTCTGTTTGCATTGAATTGGGCTCAGTACAATAATCAAGTCAATTAATAAAAACGAAAAAAAACATTATATACAGACAAGAAACCAAAGTTTGAATAAAAGATTAAAAGTTTTATTTGGAACCTTATCATATTTAATATGCCTGCATAAGTGTTACAAAAAACCGTTGACTTGGAGGGGCCTAAGTGCCCGAGTGGTCTAAAGCGCGCGCTTACGGATCACAGTGCCTCTTACCGCCTTGGTTCAGATCCCATTTTGGACAGATCCTAGTGTGAGAAAGTTTGTCAGTTCGATTGCCGAAGTTCGGTGGTTTTCTCCGGGCACTCCGCTTTCCTCCACCATCCCAGAACTGACCGCCTCGAAATAAGTGAAAGATTCTTGACTGGAGCGTAAACACCATTACGTTACTCCACTCCCTGTTGAATTGGATAAGTTGTAGGTAACAAAAATTTTTTTAAATAGGCTTAAGCACTAACAAAGACTTTGACCAAAATATTTGATTAAAGTCATTTTGATGGATGTTTCAAAAACAAAATTCTGAAGAGCGATGATCGAAAAGAACTCTTTACTATTTTTACAACCTTGATTGATATTCATTATGAAACTAGACCAGACCGTCGTCTGACCGGCTTGTGTTAAACATGCCAAAGTTAAGTGGATTGGCTTTAACTTAAAAGCTGACCTGTAAAGAACTTTGAGATTTTTGAAAACAAGTTACTTCTTATTAATCCCAAAGTAAAATTAAAAGTACTTCTACAAGTTCGTCTTAATAAGCTTTGACAAAAAACTTTTACAAAGTGAACTCGTTTACACTAAATAAAAATCCATTTTTTAAAAATTGTTTTATCAAAAATTAATTAAACTTGTTGATAGCGTTTTGACCTTTCTTAATTGTTTCTCGCTAATATTGTCTTTAATAAATAAATTCACGATTCACGGTCGAGTATTCTCCGTCATTTTGTTTTGCAGAAGTACGTTTCTTGCATCGTCTCTTCCTCTTCAACCCTCTAGGTACATTTACATGTATCTTCATAACCAACAACGAAGTTCTAAGTCGATTTTGTAAGGTTTGTTTTGTTCAATACATTAAAAATGGTATACGTATATGACAATATATTCGATAATACTTTTAAATGGTATATGACAAGTGTATCTAACTGGAACAACTATTGTGGTAATAAACACAACATCAGTGAAATAACAGGCAAAAGTTATATCGCGTGTTCCCGCTAAAATACATGTAGGATCTGACGGGACCGTTTGTATCATTTCAATTTAAACAAAATTTCGATTCTACCTATTTCGAATTAACGAGAGTTGACTGTACTTGCATGCTCGAGTGATAAGTTCTGCGTGCTCCAGCAAGAGCAATACATATTACAATAAACAGTAAAGCTTGACAAACAGAACGACAAGTATAAAATATTATAGAGCGCTGCTTACTACAACCGCTCAAAACATGAAAGTACATGATGTACTTCCTACAAATCACGGTATGAAAAATGTGATTCGTCATCTAAGGGTATAACTTACAAATTGTTTGTTGGTGTAAATTCTAAATAGCGAAACTATTTGACTTTAAACTTTGATTCATGATATATCTTAAGTAAATTTAGGTCTTCGAACCACAAACTTCTTATTGAAACTGTTAGATGGCAGAACATTTTAATCGCGTTTGCTTTTTTATGTAATAATGTATTGGTGGTGAATTTCACTATATGATGAATTGTAAAAATTTTTATGAAGAAAAAAAAACATTGTTACCAAGAAAATTTACTTTTAAACCAAATATTATAAAAAAATTGTTTTATTTTTTAAACAATTATATACATTTTTACGTAAATTGTGTAACTTTATAAAAATTGTAAATGAGAGAATTGGTTCTTCTGGTTAATGTTGCTTATTTTATCGTCTACCACTGACTGTACTTCTATTCTATTCCATTCTTTATTAAGCCATAAGTTATAACTCATAGGCAAAACATAATATTTGTATAAAAAGTATGAACATTAAATAAATAAATAACATACATAAATAAATAAATCTTATTGGAGGATTTACATAAATAAAATATTACATTATATGATGTTAAATAGCATATATAACGTACATAATCTGAGAAGTAAATATAAATATAATTATTTGACATGATTTTTTCTTATTAACTCAGCTTCCTATAAATATTTAGCTAAATTTCTTAATTGTTTTACATTTTGAATATTAAAAAGTTCAACTAGTTTGAAAACAGATGGGCCAACCCAGTAATATAGTTTGATATACCACTTACGAATATTTGTATAATATGAACATATGAAAACAAAGTGATAAACATCTTCTATATCTTTTGATTGACAATAACATACCCTGTTGCTTCTTTCTACATTATTAAATCTTCCCTTTTCAATTGATAAATCAAGTGATGACAATCTATATCTACACAGTATTTTTTGGTAATTATATGACAAGGGTTAACGTTAATAAGATTGCAAATAAAACCTATCAACTAAGTGTTTATACAATTACATTTAAATCACACTTTGCATTATTATTAAAAAAATGAAAAAAACGTTTTGTATAAAGTTATCCTTTATAACACTGGTAATCATGCTTTAAAAAATTACTTATGTGTTTATTGTAGATGTAATTGTTCTCTAAAAATTACTTATGTGTTTATTGTAGATGTAATTGTTCTCTAAAAATTACTTATGTGTTTATTGTAGATGTAATTGTTCTCTAAAAATTACTTATGTGTTTATTGTAGATGTAATTGTTCTCTAAAAATTACTTATGTGTTTATTGTAGATGTAATTATCCTCTAAATTGGAACATGCAATGTTAGAGTAAAGAATTATTATTAATATTACGACAAAAAAATATTTAATTGAAGACAAAATATGTGCATACCTTGGTTATTGGTTGTCTAAATACTACATTGTGTTGAATGTGTTTAAAATTACATAACTTTACCTTTTTTTGTTTGTATAAGAGTATTTCCTTATGTTTAAGGAACATCGATGGGTACCCCGAGAAAACCACCGGGACAATTTAATAACTATGGTAATAATCTGTAAAACTTAATTTTATCGCAAGTGTATAATTGTGTTTATTTTTTATATAAAGTAAAAAAAAATGAAATAAAAAAAAATATAGATTTTTTAAAACTTAAAACCCCTACTGTTCCAACAAAAAATATATAACTTCCGTGTTTAAACAGTGTCAGTCATCCTTTCTAATTCCGCGAAATTGTATATCTTTTAATTTAACTTGATCAGGTATATACAAGTTTTACTGATTAAAACTTACTTTAAAGAAACTATAGTTTTCCATCGGGAATGAATTTATTTTAAGTTTAGAAATTCCGGAACATACAAATTTGGTAAGTTTTGCAAACTATACATGTTTCAATGTTCAAATTTATTTATTTATCTATTTATTCATTTATTTATTTTGTTATTTATTTTATCATTTGATAATTTGTAGGGGGAATACATGCACGGTATTAAACACATTTATTTATTTAATTATTCCAGAAATACATGCACGATATTAAACATATTTATTTATTTATTTTATTATTTATTTATTTACAATGTATTTATTTATTTATTTATTATTTATTTATTTATTTATTTATTTATTTATTTATTTACATTTCATATTTTGTATTACACTTAGTCACCAAGTACAAAATATTATAACTACACGTATGTTATCTAAAGCGCTCGGTATGAGCAAAGTTCTAAGTAAGCCAAGATAAACCAAATAATTTAACTCATAGAAATACAAATACATTTTTATGTTAATTTTTTTTTTCAAAATAATAACAATTTCTTCAAGTCCGACCAAAGTTGTCGGGTTGAGGTTCATTAAATAGGACATGGCAAGTTGTGAAGCTGGTTATAACTTGTTGTCATAGCAACTGTGACGTAATAAGACAGCGGACTCTTGATTCGCGAAAAATTAAAAAAAAAACTTCATTTAATCTGTTACATAGCACTTTTCACAATTACAAGAGAACAAAATATTATTTGACGTTGTTCTTTAGAAAATTGCTCGACTAAAAATTTATTGTAAAACATTTAAGCAAAAATGCACTTTTGCACCACCACTTTTCAAAGTCTCTTTGTTACAGATTTTTAACATTCACAAAATAATTTTGTTATTTTTTATGTATAAAAGATTTTTACGATCAACGCATTGTGAATTATAAAGCACCAACTAAGATGTTAAATACAACTTCAGCGTTTACATGTATGTAAGCAAATCTTTATTTTAAAAACAAGTTTAAATCTTGGCTTTAAACGAGATATTTAACTCATTAAAAATATATACCAAATCTCGCTCGAGCAAGTTCGAGTGACCGAAGTCACGATGGTGTTAGCAAGACCAGAAAGTCGTTCTTCGAGCTTTCTGAAGTATTGCCTTAATCTGAACAGTCATCTTTCATCTGAGAAGTCCCTTGATGGACAAACACTTTACCCGCCTCCCCCCCCCCCCTTGCGTCAAAACAACATCGGGACCGCAAAGATTTTACCTGATGACTTTGACCTTTGACCCTAACACCATTGGATTTTTTTTATTTGTAAACATAAGATTATATTTCATTTTAATCTATTCATAAATGTTAAAGTTATGGCGCGGACACGATAGTGGGACGGATGGATGGATGGAAGGGCTGAAAGATTCCTTTGTATCAGCTCAACTTTGTTGACGAGAATAGGGTATTTAAAAAAATCGTTCATTGGGGTGTAATAAGACTGATTTATGACACATTGGCCCTAATGTTCTTATTGTGTAATCGATAAATATAAAAAATGTATTTGTTTGATAAATAACATTAAATGCATTACATAATAAAGTATGTTATCTAAATTAGAATTAAATATCTCTTTTAAAACCGGGAACTACATTTATCGTGTAATTTCGAATTTTAGTACTGCTAAGGTTCGAATTCGATTTTGGGTAAATCTTGGTGTTGAAAAATTTGTCATTTCGCTTGTCGAAAGTCAGTTTTTTTCGGAAACCTCAGTTTTCTCTATAATTCATAAAATGCTTGCCGCGATATCAGTGAAATATTTCCTACCGAAACATTTAGAACATTATATATATATATATATATATATATATATATATATATATATATATATATATATATATATTGCTTATATAATGCATTCTATCTATCATTCTTAATTTGAAACTTGACAGAATCTTGTCTTAGGCATTGACCGTTTTTTCTCTCACCAGCTTGAAGTCACACGTCTTCTACCTCATGACTGCTGTGGTAGCTCAGTTGATAGAATGCTCGCTTTGTATATGGAAGGTCGAGTGTTCGAGCTCCGACTGGGTCTAACCAAGACTTGGAAATAGGTAGTGATTGTATTTTCGCCAAGCACTAAGCATTCAGAAATGAAAGTCAGGGGGTCCTTCGAATGAGACTTTCAAACTTATGTTAATGTCACGGCAGGTATGGCACGTTAAAGAACCCTCCCTTCATAATGACATAAACGCACTGCAAAGATCAACATTTCTGCCAGTTCAACTACAGCTGGTGACGTCTCGATAGAAGTAAAATATTTTTGACCGGAACGTAAAACTCTTATAGAATAAATCAATCAATTCTTTTATGAATAGAATTTTTTGTTTCTCTAAAATGCATATATATTTGATTGATACCGATAACTTTTGGGTTTAGTATGCCAATTACAAAATTGCTGTAGCAACCAAACTGTAGCTTCTAAAAGCACCTGTTGTTTATCTTAGTAACTTCATTTCTTATCCGATCTTATTAAAATTTTGTCAACTGGTAGGGATTGACCATAGAAATTGCGCTTCCTCGCCGTTTTTCGGAATTAGGAAGGACTCCTGAGAAATCTGGTTAAAACAACAATCCGGTATATTTATTGATAGAATTGGTGAAGCACCATTATAAAAAGAAACAATTCAGCGTTTACGTCTCAATGCTTTAAGCTAGACATAAAAAACAAAGATTTTAGCGGGTTGCAACCTGTATTTATTGTGCAAAATATGCCAAGGTCTAGATTTTTAAAGTCACGTATTTTAAATTTTATCACATAAGTGTTTAAACAAATTCCTTTACTATCGATATTAAAAAGATTTTTTTTTTTTTTTAAATGTTTACCAGGTCTGAAGTTGAAGCTAACATAATGGTTATGAACACATACACGAAAATTTCACACGAAACGCGTTACGCGTTAGTCGCGAAAAGTACCAGAATGTCCGGAATTGACTATGATTCATTGATTGATTGATTGATATTCTTTTTTCATTTATTTATTGTTACATTGGCGTTTTTGTGCATGCATGTAGTCATAGCTGAAAATGGCAGGGCGCATCATTGCCGCGATTAACAATTTTTTTGTAGAAATGATAATGTTTTGCGCTATACGAATTTCACTTGTCAAATTGGGGGGATGTGTATACCGAAAGATATGTTCTAGGCGACTTTTACGTCGGAATGCAAACTAGCAACATGTAAAATCCCCACAGCAACAATGTCTTACTGTTGTAGAAAATATTCTGTGGTAATCGCATGTAACCGTCATAGCTAAGAAGAAAAACCAAACTTTTATCAAATGTATTTAATTTTTAATGAAAATTAAGCATAATTCAACACCACAGTGACTTTGATTAAAGTAATTTTGCACCTAAATGATAACTTACGAGATTGTCTTTTATTCCATGGTTTGATATCTGTAATTTCACAGAACATAATCATCAACAGGAAACATGGCTGATCCAAAGCAACCTCCTCCATATAGTGCACATGAAGGACAGCCTCCTCCGGGACAAATGCCAGGACAACCTCTCCCACCAAATAGTTATCCGCCACCTCCACAGGGTTATCCACCACCGCCACAGGGGTATCCACCCCCTCCTCATGGGTATCCACCTCACCCTTATGGACATCCGGCACAGCCACATGGGCAACCCCATTACTATGCACCACAGCCTGCATATGCCCAGCCTATAGTACAACAACAACAATCATCTTCGAATGTTGTGATTGTCAACAACCAGCAAGAAAGTCAGACAGTTGTGGTTGAGAAGAGGCCATGGTACTTGATGTGTGGCAATCCAGCGTAAGGGTTATTTTTTATATATTTAATAAAAATCAGATAATTTTGTTACTTAATAATTGCTTTTCGAAGCAGCGTAGGAACAGAACGGTGTATGCATATTATTATTATTATTATTATTATTATTATTATTATTATTATTATTATTATTGTTGTTGTGTTGTTGTTGTTGTTGGTGTTGGTGGTGGTGGTGGTGTTGTTGTTAACATTATTATTATTATTATTATTATTATTGCTGGTATCGTAGGCAAAATATATTCATGTTAAAATCTCAGTTTAATTTGAAAAAAAAAAATGAAAAGATACTAAAATAATAATTCAATTACATTTAAAAACCTTAAATTTTTTAAATAACATTTGATAAAATTGTATTTAAAATGGTTTCGTTGGCTATATTTTTTATGTTTACAATTTTAAGATTGTCAAAGCATCTTTTAACAATTAAACATCTACAAAAAATGGTAGTTAAAATTAAACAACCCCGTTATCACGAGATTTTAAACTTTGATATTATTACTTGTTATTTATTTATTCCGGATCCGTTTCCGAGAAAGATTTTTTATCAAGTCTGTAGCAAATTTTTTTTAACGATGTAAAAATGCCGCAAGGAAAATTAAGCTTACCCGCCTTTACAGATATATATATATATATATATATATATATATATATATATATATATATATATATATATATATATATATATATATATATATCTATTTAGTAGTAAGAACTTGAAAGAAAGATAAAGATATTTACCAAAAAAAAAAAGAAAAAAGAAAGAAATATTTAACTATTTACATATATGTATTTGATAGGTATTTAAATTATGTAAGCTTGTGTGCGTATGTACATGTATGTGTGTGTGTGTGTGTGTGTGTGTGTGTGTGTATGTTGCGCGTGCTTTGCGTGTTTGTGTGTTGCACTTGCTTTGTGTGTGCGTGTGTGTGTGTGTGTCTTTATGTCTGTGATCAGTATATGACGATTAGTTTCTAAGGTTTCAATGTCAATATGATGATTTTATGTTATTCAATTATATATTAGTACTGCCATTAACAAAATGTTCACTCCGTAATTGCATATACATGTAAATCAATGTTTTTGAATAACTGATGCAAAAACTTGCAATTTGTTGTTTCAAAAAGTATAACATCCATCTCAGGAAACTGTTCTTTTAAACGACTAACCAGTCCCCAGGACAAATTGTTCTAGCATCATTTCATCTAGATTGTCCATGTAGCTGAAAACATGTACTCCGAACAAATCAACTATGTCTATCCAGTACTTGTATCGTAGATTGATTATGTCAAAACAGTTGCAACGAAACAGCGCATGGTAAACTGATAGCATTCAAACAAATTATAAATTTTTCCACTGTAATGGAATAGCCGATCAAACAAATAATAATAATAATAATAATAATAATAATAAAGAAACATTGACTTGCCAAACTACAACAAGGCAATGTTCAAATTATTCATAGCATGTTTGTTGGTGACGAGTCTCAAACTTTTTTATTTTTAAATTATTTTTAGAATAGAGATTTCAAAAAAAAAAAAAAAAAAAAAAAAAAAAGCACTTATGTGCTTAATTTTGAATACTCATATTTCACACAAAAGTAATACATAAGCAAATGACCCAATTGCAACATATTGCATATTAACGATATTCAACTACACTGTCGACTTGTTTGTTGTATTGGTGGTTCACTGCAAAAACATAGCTTTTTAATTTTGCCATAGTCATTCTAAATGGTATGCACCTTAATTTAAAAATGAAGTGATCATAATATCAATGGGGACAATTCATAATAACGAGAAGGAAAAAAATGTCCGGAATAAGAAAAGGCTTCTTGATGACGTTACTTACACCCCCACTGTGAATGGTTGCTTGAGCAACTAAAAAATATAATAATAATAACATGTAAATAAATGAACAATAAAAAAAACCCAAAAAACTAGACAATAATATTTCAGTAAGATTTCAAAACATTTATTTATTTCAAAAACAGTTATTTAGATTAAGAGATTAAGATTAACCTTAAAAAATGAACTAAAAATAACATTTAGATTAAGTTTAAAAAGTTCAAAATGGTTTAATGTGTATTTAAAATAAAAGCGCGTGCAATCTTGTACTGATAACCGCATAAAAACACCTTGTCTAGTCATGAACCTGTTATAACGTTGAAAAATGATATACGCGTTTGATTTAAAGTTTTAAAATTCAATAACTATAAAAAGATTCCTAAACAAAGTGTCAGCTTTAAAAAGTGCAGGTAGATAAAATATAAATATTGAAATAAAACTTTAGGGGAGGTCTATGAAATTCGGGTTGACAAGGCAACGGTTATACAAAACATTTATTCCCGTATCTTAAGTTGTCATATTGAGCTGCTATCAATAGAACTTAAAATATATATGCAAAGATTTATTTAATTAATTATTTATTTATTTATTTATTTTACATTCATAATTTTAAGTTAAATTCAGGTTTTAAGGTTTGTCGTGGTTTGTACAGCAGGTTTCTATCAATTCTTTTTAAAACTTTTTTTTAAAAAAACGATGAACATGTAAAGCTTTATCAAATGAAATTAAACAATACGTATTTACATTTTTCAAGCCAAACTCAAGGTTGTATAATTATGAAGTATATGTAAACAAAAAACCTCTCTCTCTCTCTCTCTCTCTCTCTCTCTCTCTCTCTCTCTCTCTCTCTCTGATGTTATTTTTGTTGCCCACACACACACACACACACACACACACACACACACACACACTCTCCCCCCTCTCTCTCTCTGCTTTTATTTTTGTCCCCCCTCTCTCTCTCTCTGATGTTATTTTTTACAAAAAGTATATTTGTTACCTGCTCTCTCTCTCTCTCTCTCTCTCTCTCTCTCTCTCTCTCTCTCTCTCTCTCTCTCTCTCTCTCCTGAAATGTTTTATGTTTGTTTGTTTTTTTAAATATTATATTGTTTACAGAGATGAGGAGTGTAGTGGGTTGTGTACACTAAAATGGATAGGTATAGTCCTTCTATTGTTGATAGTACTACCAGTTGTAGCAGCCCTAATTATTGTAAGTTTGTCACACACACACACACACACATATATATTTATATTTATATATATATATGTGTGTGTGTGTGTGTGTGTGTGTGTGTGTGTGTGTGTGTAATGCCATATTTACGAAAAGTGATATTGGATAATCATACTTCAAGATTAAAATAGATGTCCCAAGTACATGTATGTTGTATGCCATGCCAAGCCAAACATGCCATGCCACACATGCCATGTCACATGAAGAAATATGATATGATATTGAAAGGAATTAACTATTATTCTTGTTTTAATAACATGTTTTACAAAGAAATACTAAGGGAGATAACTGTGGTTTTTGTCATTATAATGCACTAAAAATGCGTCTTGTAGTTTTTCAGATGGCAGCTTGTCAGAAAATATTTTATAAATCCTCTGCAAAATATGTCCAACCTTTTACGGCTGATCAATAAATGTTCAGTTGTGGAAGTATTATTATTACATGTATTATTGTAAATATTATTATTATTATTGTTAATATTATCATTTGTGTCATCATCATAATCATTATTATTATTATTATTATTTTTATTTTTAATATTTTTATTGTTAATATTATCATCACCATTATTATTATTATTATTAATATTATTATTTATTTATTTATTTATTTATTTATTTATTTATTTATTTATTTTTTATTTTTGTTTTTATTTTCAGATTATCTGTGTTTGCAGTTTCTGTGCTGCAACTAGTGATAATTAAGTTAAATGATTTGTGATATTTTTGTTAAAACTGGAAGGAAATCTATTCGAGACATTATATAAGACTGATTTTGTGTGCCAAAAAATATACATGTATTTTTACATAATATATATATATATATATATATATATATATATATATATATATATATATATAACGTGTGCTTTGCTTAATCAAATTTCCACAAACATTAGCATTTTGATGTTGTGAATTTATAAATATGTTTTTTGTATGTTAAAATTCATTCTTGAATTTTTGTTTATGGGAATTCATGACTTTTCGCAACATTTGGATTTTTAATTTCATTAACACCCTATCATTTCTGAATTTGTCTCACAGATATTGCCTGCTTGTCATCTATTGACATTCAAATAGTAAAGGTCACTAAGGTAGACAAATAACAAGGGTTCTGAAGCCTGCTGCTAGTTGTCCTTCTAACTGACGGGGATTTCTGTTATCCCGCTGCTTGTTAACCTGTTGACATTCGATTAGGGCCAAATTATTGTCTGACACTATAACTGAAACGGCTCTGTTAGTTCTATGTACTTTCTGACAGGGATGGTGAACTGTTGTTTGTGCATATTTTAACATTATAACTCAAAGTTTTGACATTATAACTGAAACTGTTCTATTAGATTTATGTACCTTCTGACATTCTGACCGGGGGATGACATTAAAAATGCACTTTAATTCTCTGTCTAATATCAAACAGGAGCAGTAACTACAGGAACAGTCACTACAGGACTTAGAAAAAAGTGCAAAGTTATACGAAAATAAATTGTCAAAAATGACGTCATACAGAATACATCGACCAATTAAAACACAATAAAATCGGACACCAATCGCAGTTTGTAATTATAAATAAATAAATATAAATTAGTATCAATAAATTTCTCTCTTACATTTTTTGAGACAGGGTTACTTTGTTTCAACTCTTTAATGTAAGAAGTTTGTCTCAAAAGCTCAATGGCGTAACTGCCAAAAATGGGTGTAAAAATGACACATATAAAGCGAGATCTACAAAGCTTTAACAAATCACAAGTTCGTTTGTTTTTTAATCATTACCCTCCTTTGTGATATATGCTTTTCTGAGTCAATTTGTACGATATGTCTATTTTCGAATTTGTCTGAAGTAATAGGCCTTGAAATTTTTAGATTTTGTTTAAATGACAAAATTTATCAAAAGTACACCGAGGTTAACCAAAAAAAAAAATAATAATAATAATAATAAATTAAATAAATTGTATTCCTATGATGACTTATACATGAAAACCAATTTGTTTAAGATTTGTGTAACTGAGCCTTTAAAATTGCCCCACCCCTGAACAAAGAGTTACACAACATTTATGTTTTATGGATTACCGTTGTAAAAACATACAAGATGAAAAATATTACTTAAGCTTTACTTTTAATGCAGCATATTTTAGATTATACCAAAGACGGTATTTTATTTAAAAATTCTATTTATTTGTGAGTGGCATTGATTTAAAAAAGACAGACTGAGTATATATTTTGGCTATTAAGTATTATACACATTTAAAAAATTTACTAACAATTTACATTTTACAATCCAAAAAACTTGTAAAATAAAGTTGATTTTTTTTCACATTGAATAGTATTAAAATGGTTTCAAATTAACATTTTTTTATGTTAATTTATACATTTTTATGAGTTCATCTTGTCAAAAAACGAAGTAGATGGAGTACAGTAACGATGCTTACGCCTCGGTTTATATTCTTTTCATTGACATCGAGGCGACAAATTCAAGGATTATTAAAGTTTAAAAATAACCAGTATATGGCAAGCAAACTGACAAACTTTATTGGATTTTCCAGAGTGAAATTCGAACCATGGCTATTAGTGTTCTGTAAATGCGCTTTAGGCTTCTCAGCCACCGACACCCTGTCAATAAATTAAATTTAACTAAAAAACACTTGACAATAGCAAATGAAATAAGAAAACACAATACAATATCCGTTAATAATAATAAAAATAGTAAATCAATAGAAAAATATTGCGATAACCGGCTAAAACATGCCTAAATTTCGATTGGCCCTAAAGTAAACATCCAGTGGTGTGGTTAACGTTATTAAACTTATCATACTTAGCCATCCTACTAATTTTCAACCAGAGTTCTTTCAATATGTTCATTTTAGAAAAATTAAAAACGCTTTAAAAGTTCATAGAACAATGGAACCACAACACTTTCATATGTATGTGATCCATTTTGAAAAATTAGCATCTGTATAACCACAAATTCATAAAAATCGAGTTTTTATTAAGCTTGCTGCGGATTGATATAAACGATGAAAACAATCCTGTTTAAATCCGGTTAGATTTTAATAGATAGTCAAGCATATTAAATTATTTGACTATGATCGTTCAATGTCATACTCTGTCTAGATGAGCTGGTTAGATGTGAGGTTGTTTAACATTGCATGTGCACACAGGCGTCAGCTTTTTAGCTTTTCACGTCGGATAAGTAGTCATTTTTTTCGCTTACTCCTATTTTGTATGTTTATCAAGTTGTTTAGTTCTGGTAGAATTTGGGACTCTAAAGTGCAAACCACCGACTTTCGTTAAGACATTAGGATCTAAACAATATGCACTGTTGCCTGTAAGGAAATGCTTTAGAGCAATCGGACACTCAGAAATCTTTTTCACAACGATTCCAACTCAATAATTCCGTAGGGATTTTTTCTTTAAGTGTTTTTACTGATCAATTTTTTGTTGCTTTGTTGGAGCGGGGTTTAATTGTCTGTACCATCGCGAAATCAGTTAACAAAGAAAATTACGAATAGGCAGGCATACTAATTTTCTAGTCACATTTTTATTGAAACAGAATGAACATGTCTAAACTCTGTCCTCTTAACTGTAAGGTTTCCAGATACTGCTTCTTCGTTTGATGCTTTGAAGTAGGATGAACATATCCTTATTCTGTCCACTTAACTGTAAGGTTTCCAGATACTGCTTCTTCGTTTGATGCTTTGGTGTAGGATGGACATTTCCTTATTCTGTCCACTTAACTGTAAGGTTTCCAGATCCTGCTTCTTCGTTTGATGCTTTGAAGTAGGGTGAACATATCCTAACTCTGTCTTCTTAACTGTAAGGTTCCAGATACTGCTTCTTCGTTTGATGCTTTGGTGTAGGATGAACATTTCTCTTTTCCCCCTAAGTTTGAGATAATAATTTCCAATGATAGAAACGGTAGTAGAAATTTCTATCTTCACCTCCTCGTGCTGTTTATCTTCACCTCCTCGTGCGGCCGGAACTACTTTTTTAACTTCTCGTAACTTTATCCACTGACAGGAGCACCAAATAACGTGTTTTGTTAACGGGGAGGTTACTCTATTTTTTTTTCTTTAATAAACAAAGAGTTATTCCTCTTTCGTAGCACCAAATAACGTGTTTTGTTAACGGGGAGGTTACTCTATTTTTTTTTAATAAACAAAGAGTTATTCCTCTTTCGTAGTATAAGTGTCTTCTGCTTCTCCAAAGGGTAAAACTTTCTAAAAGCCTCAAAATGTCAGACAACATAAGAAATGGAGGGAGGTTCATCAATCTGACAGATTAAGATGTAGTTAGGTTTATATCTGAGCAGGAAAATAAAAAAACTTCACAAAAAACACTTTCACATGTCAGTTTATTGAGCCAATTTTTGAGAGAAAAACATAATGAGACTAGAGAGATTCACATCATAACTGCAGTTCAACTTGACATGTACATATCTGAATTTTTATTAAGTGTAAGGAACAGAAATGGCCAAGAGTACGAACCCTCAACTATACGCAGCTTCATTAGTGGTTTTGACAGGCACTTTAAACAGCATAGATGTGGTTTTACCATAATTTCATCACCCCATTTTGCAAAAACAAGAGATGTACTTAAGGCAAAACAACGAGATTTGAAGTCACAAGGCCTTGGCAATAAACCTTTTAAAGCAGATCCTCTGACTTCTGAAGAGGTTGACACACTGTATGAGACAAGGCAGCTTGGAAAGCACAACCCTTCTTCATTGATAAATACTTTATGGTACAATAACACATTATATTTTGGTATGCGTGGCGATGCAACCGAACACAATAATATGCCGAGCTTGGTCTTGACTATCTGGAACATCATGAACGTATCACAAAAACCCGCACTGGGGACAATATTACAGACACAAGAACATGTCCTCCTAGGATGTAAAACACCCCTAATGAAGTAGAAGGTGTCCTGTGGCAACTTATATTTTGTATCGGGCCAAACGCCCTGATAGATACTGCAACCCAGATGATCCGTTTTACATTTCTGTAGTCACTTACACATATACTCCTGATGTAAGAGAGCGTTGGTTTTTGAAACTACCTATGGGTAAAAATAAATTGGGTGACCTGAGAAGAATGGCATCAGCTGCAGGATTGTCTGAAATAAAAGAATTGTTAATACATCTGTCCGTAAAACACTAGTCCAGAAGATGATTGACTGCAATATCCCAGATTCCCTGCAAGTTTATATTACTAGACAAAAGAACACTCAATCTTTGAACAATTATCGTACACTCAGTAGTAAACAGAAGTGTGCAGTTTCAAATATTTTGTCACAACCTAGGCCTATGTCAAATTTCCCTCAACTTGCTTCTTCTACAGTTTCCAATTAGCTAGAGTCTGCCACAGCTCTTCAATGTGCTACATTTCAGTCAAACACTCAACAACTGCAACCCCATCAGCGTACATTTACGTCTAATATACCCCAGAGTGCAACCACAAATGTCCAATCCATATATGACACAGGAAACTGACATTTGGCCGTATGTCAACAACAATCGTTGCAAAAGTCGTCAATGGAATCTGTATTCTCTGGTTCAAATATATATGGAGGAAATTTCACAATTAACATTAACAACCAGGAAAATTACTTTCAATACTTCGAAACCAAAGCGAAGGAGAATGATCTGTGACTCCGATTCGGATTTACATGTGGTGCTGCCGATGCGACTGATGATTGTCGTAAAATGAGCGATTTAAAAGTTCTGTTGTTTTGTGAAAAAAGTTTAATCACAATTTATTTCAATAATATTATTAAAATGTTTTTCTGTTACAATTTTCCTGTTTTCATGTTGCAGCCAAGCTAATCTTCACGTTATTTATGCACTACATACTACTTGCGGAAAAAGATGTACTTTTAAGTATAGCCATATCTTATATAGGTCAAGCTGCGAAAGTAATACATTTTCTAAAAATACTCCCCGACAGCTGATCATTACATGTAGATTTCACGATTGTTTTTTCCCTTTTTAAAGTGATTATGTAAGAATTCCCTTTTTTTCAGCATACCGCTCTTATGCTAGGATTCGAAGCCGGTCTTTTTAATGGTGGTATTATTTTTCTGATTTAGACGGTCATTTAAGAGATAGGAATTTCTGTCAGCCATTCGCGTTTTGGGTTAAATTTGTCAAAAATTGTTAATGGGATTGGAGAAAAAGAATCAATCATATGTGTCAGTGGTAGATAGAGGTATCCCACCCTCGTGGGCAGTTTTTTTGTGTCTGGAACTCGGCAAAGCCTCGTTCTGTTGCAAAATTGTCGTAACTCTAAATACTTTTTTCAATTGTTAACTTTCACTTGTTGTTTTTAATAAGTTGATTTCTAGTATATTCTATTTTACAATCGGCTTAACTAGTGAGCTCAATTTTTTTTACTTGGCTTCCAAATGAGAGAGAGAGAGAGAGAGAGAGAGAGAGAGAGAGAGAGAGAGAGAGAGAGAGAGAGAGAGCAATCAGACCTCTCATCTCTCATGATAGAGTGTTATTTTCTTCATTTTTTTAATTTCGTATCTTGGTTTTGGTGACATATTTTCCAGCTGCAAATAATCTTTAAAAGACTTATTAATTAAATCATACAAGCCGCAAATAAATCTAGCTCTATTTTATAACAAATTAATGTAACCAAGACAACAATACCAATCACGCACGTCTTTATAATTAACGCAATTAAATAACTGCTAAACCTTGTTAACAGCTTGGAAACAAGTACATTAAACCTTTAAACAACTTACTTAAACCCTAAAAGTCCATATATGGCTGATGAAGCTTCGGCGGCCGAGTGTCTAAAGCGCGCGCTTACGGATCACAGCGTCTCTCACTGCCTGGTTCAGATCCAACTCGTTACAGATCTTGTGTGAGAAAGTTTGTCAGTTCGCTCGCAGAAGGTCAGTGGTTAACTCCTGGAACACCACGATTTCAGAACTCACAGCCTCGAAATAAGTGAAAGAATCTTGACTAGGACGTTAACCACCATTACTCCACTCCACTCCACTCCACTCCACTCCATATATGGCTCAATGACATAATATTTGAATGCAACGTTGTTTGTCTGTCTCTTGGCTTAAACGGGATAAAGACAGGGAACAGGCAAAATAAGAGAACGAAACAAAACCAACAGACAAGTATTTAGTCAATATTAAACAAAATACTTGTTTAATTTTGCCGTGCCATATATGCACATTTCAGAAATTCATTCCTGATCAGTGGCATTAAGGACCAAAAAAGGCTAAAGATAAAAAATGATAATTTAACAATTTGAAAAACTAATGATTCCAAAGTTTCAAAATTTTGTAATTCCAAAGTTTCAAAATTTTATGAATCCTAATTCAGCTAAGAAATGCTTTGCATGAGGAAACAGCACTTAGTTTTAAATAAATTTCAAAAAGTTAATACACCTGAAAATTTTGCCACAAAGTACAGTTTTGCTGCACATAGTAATGCCTGTCAACTGATTACAAAATGTACGATATCCTCCATATCCTCTCACTGAACATATATAACAATTATTGGTCGAACATGTTGATACAACATTTACAAGTATCTATCTGCCTGATGAATATACCCGGTTTTTGTAAAATCATGTTCACGAATTGATATTGTTCTTGAAGTTTGAAGTGCAATATTTTTTCATCATTTATTACTAAAATTTTTTTGTTTTAAGTGAAACAGAATTTACATTAATTTGATCTAACAAAATTATCTTATTTTAAAATATGAATTTTCTTAATTTTATTTTATCAGAGTAATTGATAATTAATTAATTAATCCCTCTTGCAAACGAAGTTTGGAATGTATATAAGATTTGCCCCGGTACGTAAATACGTATATATGTCACTTTCCTAGTTAGCCCTTTTACACGTTTATTTCTCAACAGAATTTCATAAAACGTCATACATGGGAACCATCACATACGAGTTGGCCAGATCCCTAATTCAAGATGGCCACCATACCTAACAATAGGGAAACTGAAAAATAGCCATCACATAATTATTTGTTGATCAATTTGGTTCATATACAAAGTAAAACACTGGGTATTTAAAATATTTTACGGTTTTTTTAGGTTACTTTTATGGTTTGCAGCTGGCATCTAAATATAGTCGATTCTTTGAATATATTATAGAACACTTCATTGCGAAGTGGTTAGTATCACTTGTAATGCTTTGTTGTATTTGAATTTGCTTTTACTTTTTTCGGAAAGGGAGGAGAAAGAATTTGTTTGTAAGCCAGAGATAAATCGACAAAGGCATTGACAAAAAGTCTAATAAAGCACAAACATACCGGTCCATGTCCAAATCACTATCCATAAAAAAACAAAGTAAAAAACTTTGAAAACCGACAAATTTAGCTACATACGTGAACTTCCATCAAGGAAGTGAGACTGGATGCTCCGGAAGATGTCTAGCTAGCTACAACCGTCAGGTGCAAGTCAATTTTCAGAATGAAAGGAAAAGAAACTATGGTAAGTCAATATATCCAGTATAAGTTTGGATACATTGACTACATATTTATCAACAATATTCAGATGACGGCCATAAAACTTTTTAAGGACCTTGATAGTCTAGGCTTACAATATTCTTGAGTTAACAATATCTTTATAAGCAGTTTGCTTCGTTGTAAGAAAGTCCCGTAGTGGGAAGAAACTCTAATATATCGTATAAACTGTGAACCATATACCTCATACGCAGTGGCAGCAGGGATATTACTGCAAAGAAACGGAAAGTTGACAAATGAAAAATCGAAGTTATTACGTTTGTTGTATAGCTTCAGATGTTACCTTTCTTGGAATTCATAATTGAGGTACAAGTCCAAATATGAAGCGGATCATGAAGAATCTGTCGTGTCTTCTATTTCAAGTTCATTTGGATAGATGACATTTAAAATATTCTCCAAATTTGGGATTATTTAGAGATAGAACGTCATCTATATATATCCTTATGTGTAGTTAAATAATTTAGCGACAGTCTTCTCTTAAGACTTGACAAGGTTCTGTAAAAATTCTGATTCATATGAATAAAGAAACAAATCACCAAGCAAAGTGCACAATGCCCATTGGTATTCCGATTGTTTGTTGGAAAATTATATTGCCAAATACAACAAATGTGTTGTTCATCAAAAACCCCTTACATTTTGTTGATGGTTTCTTTAGTATGTATTATTTTGCAGTGTTATCTGGTATTTTACAAAATAACCAGAATCCCTGTTGAGCACTTGTTATTTATATCTTGGTTTACCCATTTTGAGAAGAATGAAAAATGAATGGTTTGTTTTAGACATTTATTCAATTTAGAATGAGGGATAGTGATGTAAAGGGTAGAAAAATTAAAAGTTTTTATAACAAAGTCACTCATAGTTGTTATAGGATTTTATAATTTATTATTATTTTAAATTTCAAGAACAATTTATATTGATGTTTCAGCATTAATATAATTAAAGAACGAGTCTCTTAGTTGTTCCCTGGAAAAAAAAATTAGGTCAAACTATTAGTTACATAGTTGTTTTACTTATTGCTTTTTTATTTTAACTTTAAACTTCAAACAACCACGGTAACCAAAGTAATAAATAAAACAAACATACCAGACCTTGTCCATATCACAATCCCAAAAACAAAGTTAAATCTTTGCAAACTGGCAAAATATGTTATACACGTGAACTTCCATCAAGTAATTGTGTAATCAATAAAACTCTTAACATTGGAAAAGTTATGTCTGTTCTCTCTTGTTAATATGTAATTATTTGTTCAAATAAATGTCTGTAATTTGTATTTTTCTTTTGTAAATATTTTTGATACATGTAAATGTTAGTTGCTGTTGTATACGAATATTAGTATACTTTGTCATTTATTTCATTTATTCAAGTAACACTCTTACTCTTAGTATGTTGCATTTCGTTATCTATGCATTCATAAATTGCAAAACTTCAATGAAATAAACTATATATGTATAACCAAACATAGCAAACAAAACACTTTCTCCCCTGTGTTTACATATGTAGCTGTTAAATTAAAGCTCAAACTTGATTTTAAATAAAACATACCTGTCTTTAGATCTGACAATTTTTTAAATATTTTTTTCATTATATATATATATATATATATATATATATATATATATATATATATATATATATATATATATATATATATATATATATATAAACATGATTTTTGAAAAATTTGATTTTGTTTTGTCAATTATTTCTGAAAAAATAAAATATTTTTTGTACTTTTGACGATTATAACTTTCATATTTTTAACATGGCTAACACATAAGCTTCAGTTTAGATGTTTATAAAGGTCATTCCTCATTCCTTCAACATTTCTAGTTTTGACAGACCTGAATTGCCTGAAGAATTACAATAAATTAACATGATGTTGAAATGATCTAAAATGGTATTTTAAAACCATTAAAATTTCAAATGTTGCAATGTTTCGTCTTCAAAATTAATTTTATTATTTTATTTTTACCAAAATCAAAATGACAAATTTACTTTTAGAAACAAATGTCTATTACTTGAGTAATATGCTTGATACAATTATAACCTAAATTATGTATGAATGCCATAACTAAGTATTAACATAACGTAACGTTCAGGCATGAATTTCAATCAATCCCAACTGCGTTACCATGGGAACAGATTATAACTGTTAATTAATATTTCCTGTTTTGTTTGTCAAATAACTGTACATAAACTCAAATAATATTGATTTGGCCTTTTTTATTTTTATTTTAGTCGCAATAATTTATAAAGAAAAAAAGAAAAATCTCAACAACAAAATAATAATAATAATATTTTGAAAAATAATGAATTATATTATTCATGCTTTTTGAATTACATTGTTTTTGAACACGCATTATTCCATTATTGACATAAATTCTGGTCCTCCTAGTTCTGTTGATCGTTTAACGATGTGTATTTGTATAAATTGACAGTCATCATCTTTTAATCCAGTGTGGTAATCAGCTAGCATTTTCAGAAAAGTCGCTCAGGGAATAGGTGTTAGACAGTTTAATAATGTATTCCTTTACTGTATACTGTGAAATCATCAATTTCCTAGTTGGCCCAATTTTCGTTGTTTTCGTGGACACCTCGACCCACGAATTTTCATGTCAACGAAATAGCTTAAAATATGTTTGTAACAACTGACATTTTTGACGACATGGGTAAAATGAGTAGGGTAATCAGGTACACCGAACACACAATAGATGTTTTAAAACATGCGGTTCACTTTATGAACTACGGTCATAACCACGAATTAATATCCCCAAGAAATGATAGTTTTTCGTAGAACCACAAAAATTAGACACCACGAAAATTGATAATTTCACAGTAAATGAAGATGAAAATTCAAAATTAAAAATTTATTTTAAATTAAAAGTTACAAAGATTTTAGAAAAAGGTGCCACCTGTGTATTTGGATACAGTTAGAAAAGCTGTTGGTGGAGAGCAAACCACGCCATTTCTTCAAACTCAAACGCTACCTCTTACGACCAAGGTTGAACAATGAATCGTTCATTCAGCATATCATGAAACCATCTCGCTTTATTTTCGAAAGCAGAAAAACTCGCAACATGTTAATTTGGACCTTTTTTCTAACCACTCGCTCTTTTTTGCGACTTAAATATTTAATAAAAAATTATCGCTTTTTCTTTTGTGTTCTTACGATCTAAATTTTAGTTTTTCGTATCATTTCGAAAAATGTCAATTAAGTAAACAAAACCATTGCCTCTTCAAACCCACCATCGTAACTTACTAATATTTAAACTAAACAATATAGGTCTTTTGATCGTAAGTTTAAATCAGTTTCATACAAATGCATCAATCTGTGAAATTGCGCGAAAACTAAATCGTAGAATCGTTGAAAGTTGCAGTATCTATCGATGTAATTTTTAAGCTCAAAGCAACATTGTTTCTTTAATCCAAACCTTAATATTATTGCTTTATATAGCATTGAACGGATAAGAGCTTATAGCTGTTTCCCTTATGCAAGATAGAAATGACATCGCCATCGCATCTGCAAAGGCATTACCAAAATCAATGAATTTACAACAAAAAAATATCTGGACTGTGATAAAAGGATGTGTTTGTATTAATTAGGATCGAACGTAAGATTTATGAAATAAAATATATGGGATAAAGTGAAGAGATTGATCAGCGCGGTTGACCTAGCTTAATTACTCATTACTTATAACGTTGTGCATATTTGATGCTTGTTTTCTTTATCTATTGTTAGATTATAAATATTACAAAATATAATGCCTCAACTACATAATGATGAGGAATGAATTTCCAAAATGTACACATCTGGCACATCAAAAATTAACTGGTATTTGTGTTATATATAAAGCTCGGAAATATTCAAATTGAAAATGATAAACACAAATGCAATATTTTAACAAAAAAGTAATACAGCAAATTGAATTTTTTTCAACAATCATAATTCTATGAAATAATACAAAAATTGCCAAGTTTTATCTTTAAGCAACTATGTTTTAAAAGAAAGTACTAGTATTGGGTTTAACAGTTTTCGAGATTTTGTAATCCCATTTTTATCCACATTATGCACAAAACCAAATATCAACGCCTTTCCTAGATTAAAAACCATTTTTGAAAAAGCAATTTTGTTTAAATTTTGAGCAAGGAAATGGGGTTAACTAGGTAGTTTTACTTATATAAATAGAAGTAAACATTTCAATTTTTGTCTGTTCAAATTTAATTTATTTTGTGGTATAGACAGTACAGTAAGTAAAACTATTGATTCGTAATATGTATGTTAGACAAAACTTGTTGAAATTTTCTAGAGCACAAATAGAATGTAAGGATTTTCATCAACTCTATTTTATAACACAATGACTTGAATATATATACAAAACACCCCTGTTTTTTTGTCAACACTTAACAAACAAATTATTTTCTTGGTAAAAATTTAAAACGTTATCTTCATTAAAAAAGTAAATAAAATATTACATAAAGTTAAAAAATCTTAAATGTAAATAACTTAAATTACTTTAATTACTAAAATACTTTTACTTTTTTTTTTGGGGGGGGGGGGTTGTGATTCGGCTACGGACTGGTATGTTTGTGTTTTTTTTCAACGAAATAAGTGTACCGTTTTATATAGTAATATCCACCCTTCTAAAACCATTATGAAGGTAAATGTTTAAAGCATTACATAACAGATTGTTAAATAATCCTCGTTTTCAGGTAAGTGTTCAAAGTTTTATTAAGAATATTGTCTTCATTAATTTCTAAATTATATTATTTTATTCATTTTTTTTTATCATGTTTGAGTTTTTTTTTAAATGGTCAAAATTCTAAAAATAGCAAAAAGTATTTAATCAATGTTTGGCTGTGTCTGTCTTTTAAATTAAAAAAAACAATAATTAACATACCATTATTTTATTTATATTAAAAGAATCATTTATTTAGAAACACAAAATAAACTCTTGGTACAAAATTACATAAAACACAAAAGCAAACACACACACACACACACACACACACACACACACACATATATATAATTGAACATCTGTCAAGTAATTTAACCAAATAAACCAACTCGATGATGGTATTTAAAATTTTACTACAATACTTGAAAAAGCATGATAAAATAACCAATTAATAAAATCCATAAATACCATTGAAAGATATATTAAAAGAAACATTCAAACATTTAAAAATGACTGTTTATACTATAAGGAGTTGATTTGAATTGATTTGAAGTTAGCTTGAAATGTATTAACCCTGTAAAAATAACTCCTGTTACCAAGTCACTCTTTCTTTTAACTCAAAAAGGAATTTGATGCCAAATTTTGGTGGTTATCCATTTCAGAATGTCCCATTCTTGTCTTCATACTGTTTGATAATGACTTCAATGACAGTTCTATTCTTTGATGTTTTGATTTGTGTTTGTTAAAGCAAGGACAAATCTTTGAAAAAATATTTTTCGGAATTTCGATCCAAGTACAGAATACATCAGAAAGTTAAGAGAATGATTTAAATACATCAGTATATCTGTCACTCCACGGATTATCCAAAGGGTATTAATCACGTGTTCGTCCTTATTGGCTGACCAATAACCAGTCAGTATAAGAACTACACAGATTGGTAAAGCTGTTACTACGAATGTAAAAGAAACTACTATTGAAATTAATGTAAGCTTTTATCTCACCACGCTTGGTGCTTTTACTTTTATTTTGAAATGGATGAGCAATTTTTCGAACTAATGAACAAATTATCAAAATGTTTAATAGAATGATAGCTAGACTTGGAATAATTGCATAGAGACATGCATCAATCCAGGTCAGACTTTTGTGTTCACTCAGACAAACATAAATTTCGGATTCCAATGAATTTTCCATCTTCAAATCAATTGTCCAAAATGTATGCAAATTTATAGCACAAATACAAAGGATTAGAACAACTATGCCAGTTTTGATTCTTGACTTCACACAGATTGATTTAGCACGATGAGAATGACATACAACCACGTATCGTTCGAGAGTTATTGCAACCAACAGCCAAACAGATATCTGGCCGGTGCTGTATAAAATAAAATTAACTAATTTACATATAAAAGACGACAAAGTATGGATATTAAATCCCGTCAATAAACCACACCATTCAGGTAGGAGGCCAATAATAAGAACGACCATGTCTGCGATCGCTAAAGAAGAAAAAAGAATACTTGTAGAAACTTTCTTCATCTGTTTTGTTTGGAAAATTATTAAAGAGACGGCGTTACCAAATATACCAAAAACGAACAAAATTGGGAGAACAAACATAGCCATGTTTTTGAATTTTAGAAAACCCGTTACGACCATGCTCTGTTCCTCGCGGAAAGCAAACTTCATTATATTCATAATTTCGTTTCTTGATATATTCATATCATCCCCTTCGCTTAGGAAGCCATTTATTAAATAATCCACCATGGATATGTTTGATGTAGTAGTTGTCATCTCGTCTGAAAAACATAATTTTCACACAAATGAAAAAATTCAATAAAACTGAAGAAAATATCTAAATTATAGTCACAATATTGAACAGCACTGGCTTTTACTTATTAAAATACAAAAATGACAAGATGAAAGAAACGTCAGAGATAAATTTTAAATTTGAAATTGAGTTTTGAGGTTTTCTAAAGTCGGTTTAAAAATATTCATGAATCATAAGGCGCATCATGCAAAAAATTACATTTAACTTTGAAAATGCGTTAAAATAGAAAATCATTGCTAATTTGTAAGTTTTTGTAAAGAGTTTGAAGTTTTTGAAGAATTTTATTTTGAACAGATCAACGAATTCAAGCTTTTAGCATAATTAGTGCAAGGGGGACTAAATGTATCAAAGATTTGCACTATTTTTTATTTAGAAATTTTCTAGCTTTTATAACATTTGAATCTCTTTACAATTTTCTAACCCGGCTTTTTTTTCAGAAATTGACTGACCGTAATTATGATGATTTACGCAACCATTTGTAAAACCTTAAGGATGCGGTCAGTTATATGACGGTGCACTAAATGAAAGAAATTGAATAAATCAATCTTCTGTAGCAGAGCAATCTGCATGCGTCCTAATATACCTTATCTTAAAAGGTACTGAAGGTGCTTTCTTAATGATCAATTAAATTCCTGATATCTTCTTTTTTCTTTTTTTTCAAATATTAAATATTTAAATTGGCGGTTTAGGTGTACGAAAAAAGTTGTACCTGATCCCGTCTAATGTGCTTAATCAGACAGGATAGATAATCTCTTGAAATATGTGCAAGAAAGCCACGTTTTTGTAAAAGGTCGACGACTCAAAATTGAAGGATATTTTGTTTAGCCTAAAGATTTTGTGACAGTTCTGAAAGTTCCACCCAAATTATTCTCAAAAGTAGTGGTTTTAGATTAGAAAATACATGGTTTGTTACCTGTGAAAGAGCAATAAAAACTACATTTGTTATTCAAAAGGGTAAGTTGTCCCTTTAACTGTTTTTACCAGTTTTCACCCATTCGCCAAAAATTAATAAAAAAAAAGTCAATAACAAATCATAGATATTTTAAAAAATATGTTTTTCAATAAAAAAAAATCAGTAAGACAATTAATACAGATATTCTTGTGACTTTCATAATGTACTAAGAAATATTACAAAATACCTGGTTGAATTCTGAAAATGTTTTTCGACTATTGACATAGCGATTACGATTTTTCTAGGTGTGTTAACACAGAAATGTAACTAAGGATATGACATTTGAATTTATCTACATATTTAAAACCTTCTAGTCAAATGTGATAGTTACTATCACGTTTCTATGTTTGTTGTTATAGAGAAAATCCGATCGGTCAATGCTCGAGAAAATCATGTAGGTTAAATGAGAAAAATGGTTTGACTCTTGGAATAGTCATAAGAATGGAACAGCACATTCAATACGCTTCACTGTTTAGTTTAACAAAGAATTATTAAGATGTAAATGATCGTGGTTTAAATAAAAGATTGAGAATTCGATTCACAAGACTTTAATAAGCGAGATTATTTTGTTCATTTTTTCTTAATAAATCCTAACAAGCAACAAAGTAAATGGACACCAACATTAATCTTAGGAGTATCAGCGTTTTTTAGCTGTTAAATATAAATTCCAAATGAACTTACTAGATCAGGAAACATTTTCAATTTTTTGAAAGAAATTACATGGCCCAAATTTTATAAATTTAAATAAATTGGTTAGATAAATCTAGAAGAAAAGAGAGACAATAAAATACAAAGCTGTATTAACGTCCCCTTGTAAACAAATTAATTTGGAATGGTAGATTTTCAGATTTTTATTTAGTAGTTTCAAAATCTTAGAAAAATGAGCATGAGCTAATCTAAAAAAAGATTTTAATAACAAAATAAAAAAATACACTTCGATAAAACAATAAGTTCAAATTGAAGAGAAATGAAAAAAGAAAATTTTCACAAAGACAAAACTTATAATAACGATAATTTTTTGAAGGGTGTTTCATATATTTATTATTTCACTCTAACAGTGGCGAAATTATTAGGTAAACTTTCATTATTTCTTCCATATAGAATATATTTTTTAATTTTTTTAAATAAGATACATAAAATGTATATATTGTTTAATGTGTATTCTTTTTATAATATAACAACTCTTTACATAAAATACCTACATTAGACAAAATTTCGTAAGACTTTTTATTGAGATGAAAATAATCATATAGATATGGACATACCATACGTCTAATTGTTGGAAATTTAAACAAAACAGTATATTGTGAACTTTCTAATGACCCTGATATAGGAAATGCGATGCATCTATAAAAAATGCTATTACTAGGCATTGTATAAATTTACATTAAAGCTATCAACTAAAACTGAGTTTTATAAGAAAAATATCAGTTATTTTTTAAATAATATTGTTTTTAAAATGTTCCACTCAAGTACTAGGGAAGAAACCTGTCCTTAATAAAGGAACGTGGCGAAATTCTTTACACTATAATCTGTTCAGATTTTATTCAAACCATGTAGAAGGGAGGCGCTTTTAAAGTGTGAACATCAAGAAAACCGTTGAAAGCCTTGCTATCTATACATTCATGCATTAGATCACTTGACATCTGAGAACAGCCGCCCGTTCTATTAGATAAAATACTTTTTAAAGCTACTATATATAAAGACCACTACTTATATGGAACGAAATATTTTTAAAATAAAATAAATTATTTTGTCAAGACTAAAAATGCTAGAAAACTTACCGATTAACCAATCCTGATAGCTTTCAAAGAAAAAAAAACAGAATCACGCACCTGCTTCTAATTTCTAAGGTGGAATGTAACAATCACGTTGGAATCTACTGAGAATGAGTTTAAGGCGCATGTCTTATGACATTTCTTTGTCATTGGTTACTTGTTGCCAAGACAATGCTTAAAGTGATAACAGCTGACAACATAGTCACTTTTTTACTTTTCTTAAAATAGACTATATATATATAATATATTTTGTGTCAACTATTTTTCCAAAACATAATTCTATAACATAACATTCTAGCTGTTATGATGAATTATTTCTAAAAGCAATTCAAATAAGAAGTCCTTTACTTTTAGCTCTTAACGTTGCGTTTTGGCGACCATATGCATATTCTAAAAATGCACTTCGACATGATCGCCACTAGTGATCATAAAAATAAAATTATTATTTTAATTTTCAAGAAATTGATAAAAAGTTACCGAAATCAAATTAGTTTTTGTTAAATTTTAACCCGAATTCCGTTGTGATTTAATAATGTTAATATGAACTTCAAAATGAACAATTAATTGGAAAAGGTTTGGGTTTGGGTCTTCTTTTATTCAACTTAAAAGCGCAAATGTATTTAAAACTCAAAACAAAATTATGGAATTATAAGCCATAATAAATAATAATGAATATAAACACCTCGTAGTCTTTACAATTCCTGCAACATATAGGTTGTAATCGACTCAATTAGGTATTATGGATAATTTCATTCCTTTTTTTTGGTTACAAAATGCTCTTCAACTCAGAACTCAGCTCTGTAATTTCTTGACTTAATGTTAAATAGTTTTTTTATCTATCAACTTTTTCGGTACTTAGTGTCACCTATAAGGAACGACTGCCCGAAATGTGCACAAGTGTAACATCTAATTTAAACGTCAAGTAATTCTACTTATAAAATTGTAATTAATCAATAGTGATCTAATTATTACTTTTTATCTATACCTAAATCACAGATTACTAAAATATATTTTGGTTAATTTATTATCACTTAAATTAAAATAAAACCAAATGTTCGGCTTATCCTTTTTATTATCAACATTTTCAGCCCATAGTGTCACCGATGAGGAAACAATTTTCGAAACGTGCAAATACGGCAAATCTTAATTTTTTTTTTAAACAACGAATTTTAGACTTAGAGATTTGTGTGCTTTGTCTTAAAACAATTTAGAATTTTAAGCTCTCAAAAATAAATACCTTATCTTCAAATGTAAAATGCACTCTATTCGGAAATGTATCACTAAGACAAACACATAAATGTCTTAAATTTAGTAAAATGTATTGAGCATTTTATCATAAATAACCCAACTCGAACATCTCTTGAGGATGGCTATACCTATTATTTAGAGATAAAAGGTATAGCCAACCTCAAGTGATAAACATATTATAATAGATTATATTTATTTTTAAAGAAGTTCGAATTCTTACTTTAGATAAAAAAGATATTTTCATTGCCACATGTCTTTATTCGTTGGTTTGGTACCAATAAAATAAACTAAGTGATTTACTTTGTTTATTTGCGAGAATGCAGGCAAGTGCAAAAGAAGAAGGAACTACAATTCAGATCAGAAACATACGAATACTGTCGCACCACATGAACATATATTAAGATTTATTCCTTAAATTAATAAAAATTGTTGATGTGATTTAAAACAACATTCAACAAATGTTGAATATCTGATTTGACATAAAAATCAATAAACCAACTAACCAACCTTTAATAAAAAGCCCCTCTTAAGATTTTTATGGGGCTTAAAGGCAATAAATTAATAAAACGAAATACGTCGTTGCATTATGAGGCTATAACATAAATTTCATAGCTCTAAATATTCATGACCATAAATAAATTTAAATTAATTGTACATAAAACAAGATAGTTCTTTAAAATTATGAATTACTTTGAATTCAACACATCATCTGCAAAATACATGGTTTTTCTGATGGCAAATACCCATGTTTATGTAAAACATAGTAAAGCCACATACACCTGCCTGTGTGACACCTACTGTTTTGTACTATCGCACACACATGCCACTATCCACAGGTATGGGGAATCCCGATATACTTGAACCCGCCGAGGAACATAAAAACAGCGTTAATTCGGCTATCTTAAAAAAACAAAATTAAAATTAGATTATTTATTAAATAAACAATGCTTATGTACTAATGATTAACAGTTCAGTTTTGACATACGTAACGGTATTTTTTTTAGGTTTCAATCATGTTTGTTTCACTACTTCATACATGTAGGTATTGCTGGATCAGTTTTTGCCAAGATATATCCGATTTGTAAGTTTTAAAAATGCATTTTATGAACGACTGGTTGTTTTAAAAAGCGATAGTTCGTCAGTTTTTTTTAAAGCAGTTTAACATTTAACTTGGTTCCATTTAATAATAAATTAAACAACCAGTGTTTCCAACATGTGGTTTTCTTTTTTTCTTTGCACGTTTGCTGTTCTGTTATAGTTGAATATGTTGAGTTCATGTTTGGGTTGGGGGTCGCCAAAAAAAGGTTTACAAAGTCAATTTTTTCTTTTACTAGTAAAACACACCCATAAGATATATTACATGCAGAAAAATATAAAATTTGCAGACTTAGGTATGGGTGAATGCCAGTTTTATTGAGTTTCTCTCAGGTATTCCAACAAGATATGAAAAAAATTTTAGTTTGTGTTTGGACATGGAATTAGAAATGTGAGGACAGTTGTATTTGAAGAACATTTGTATTAAATCGATTTGTTACCTCTACAGGATCTATTATTTTCTTTGATGGCATTTCTCTAGATAAAACTATTTCCTACAATAGACAAGTTTAGGAAAATAAGTATTGATAAAAGTGTGTTGTTTATACTTTTCAAACATTCTAACACTTACTGAATAATAAAGTTTTGCAATAGAATTACATGAATGATATATCTTATGTGACCCAAGTTCTTTGGATTTTTAGTTTTTTTAGGAGTTTTGGCTACATTTTATTAATCTGCTATTTATTGTACATTTATTTGTTTAAAAACAAAAGTATTACTGCAGTTATCGTCAGAATTATAAATTAAAATGTTAATCATCGCGGTAAGCTATATTCTAACTTTAAAATATACAAATTAGATCAATTATTGACGGTTGCCCAACATTATAAATATTTGAATAAATGTTGTTTCTCGATGGAACTATTACCGAATGTAAATATATATCAAATACCTGCTAAATTCTGAGGTGCCAGATGTGCAAATTTCGGAAAACCATTCCTCATCAGTGACACTAGGGGCCGAAATGTTTGATAGATTAAAAACATACGCCAAACAGTTGTAAATTAATAAATCTAAAGTTCCAAAAACATAGTATTTCAAATCCAGCTAAGGAATGTTTTGCATGAGGGAACAGACCTTAGTTTAAAATAAATTTCAAAAGTTAAGACGACTGAAAATTTTGCGAAATGGCATATTTTATGACAGCACAAAGTACTGCCTACTGAGTTATGGATACCCTCGGGGAGATTTACTCCACCAGCAGCGGTACCCGCTCAGGGGTAGTAAATATATAACAAATACCTGCTAAATTTTGATGTGCCAGATGTGCACATTTCGGAAAATCATTCCCCATCAGTGACACTAGGGGCCGAAATGGTTGAAAGATTAAAAAACATACGCCAAACAGTTGGAAATTAATAAATCTAAGTTCCAGAAATATGAAGACAAATGTATCGGGAGAAGAGTATAATGTATATTAAATGAAAGAAATACGTAAACCAGTGACAGCAGTACAGATCCTTACTCTAGCTTCTTCAAACGACACATTATTCTCTTTTGCACATTCAGCAAATTGAATATCTACCACTACAATAAATAAATGAATAAATAAATAAATAAAAAAATAAATAAATAAATAAATAAATAAATAAATAAATAAATAAATAAATAAATAAATAAATAAAAATACTCGAGACAGGAATGTCATTTAATATCATAAACACTTATTGGCCTGGCAGTAAAATGCCAGTTATCTTCAGGTATTCAGACAAAAAGTGCAACACCGGAGTAGACAAAAGAAACAAACAAAAACACAGGAAAACGTACGAAAAGAAACTAAAAAGTGCTTTGCTATCAGAATAAATTGTTCATTCAGAGAGAGAATGATTTAAAACTGCATAAAAGTATTGGATTTTATAATTTATTTTTTAAAGTCGAATTGAATATATTTTAAACAAAAAATTGCCGGTACGACACTGTCAAAAGCAAAGTGAAAATATTTAAAACTTGATAATTAAGTTTTACACGTAAACTGCTACAAATAATTCATCATCAGGCAGCGGATACATTTTAAGAAGGAGAATGATAACAGTATGTATAGTTATCTATAAAGAACTTACGTGGAGTCTCTACCCATCCAGGACAAATAACGTTACATGTTACACCAAAAGGCGCCGTCTCTAACGCCACGGCCTAAAACAACCAATGGCTTTAGATAAGCATAGCATCTTGAACACAAATACCTGTGTTAAAATTCATGTGCGATGTCAGAACATTTTGGAAATTATTCCTCATAAGTGACACTATTGGCCGAAAATGTTCATAGAAAAAAAATGATAATCAAAAAATTGAAAATTAATAAAACCAAAGCTCCAGAATTATACAAATCCAAATCTAACTATGGAACGCTTTGCATGACGGAACAAACCCTAGTTTTAAATTAACTTTGATACATGGTAAATTTTCTGATCGCTCAAAGTGATTCCTACAGAGCTAAGGTTACCCTTTTTAAAGTTTTACTCCGAGAGCAATTTTAATTAATTTTACCCAAATACAAATACAATAGAAAAAAAAAAATACTGAGAAAACATATCTAATAATGAATTTCATGCTGGTATGTTAAGTTTTATAAATAGTACACTAATTTCATGTACATAATAAAAGTAATTTTATTCAACAAAAGAAATTTAAATTCTAGAATTCGTTATGATTTGAATGTCATTGAAAAGCCTTTATATATTAGTACTTATAAGTTTATTAACGTTTGTTAAAACGTTAAATCGAATAACGAACCATTTTATTATCCTAAATTAGTCTTAAAATGAGTTATAAATATACATAACAAGGATAGGTGAGAAATCAAATCTTATTTTTGGAAAAAAACGAAACTTTGAAACATGAATAAGCAAAACACATCACAAAAACACGCATGTCCGGAAGTTTCGTGCTCCCAATCAGGACATTATTCTTGAAGATATATTGTTAACCCTGAAGATATATTGTTAAGGTATCCTATAATAGAATTTTAAGAACATATTGACAATCTAATTATCACTGCCTAGATGAACCTGTTACGACTGACTATAATTGTTTTCCAATGAACTGTTAAAACATAAATAGTTCCAAATGACGTAGGAATATCTGAATATTTGCAAAACCAGCAAATAGTCCCAGGTGATATTTGCACTTCCTTATCTTCCATTCAGACTGGTATACTTACGAATTCATCATTCGCAAATTGTAATTTTACTTTTAACATTAATTATTAATTTTTACCTTTTTAAAATTATATTTGTCATTGATAATTTTAGTGGGCGTGGCCAAACCATAGGACCCGTTTGCTGGGGAAAATTTCTAAAAATGTTTTTGACAAGAAAAATAAAATGAAACCAAAATTGTTGTTTTTTTTCTTCTTCGTTTATTTTATGATTGACATGATTGTAAATATAAGTATTGATATTTGCTGTTTATGTGATTTGCCACACTGCCTCCTATAACAGTTCAAACCTTGATGACCGATTCAAAAACAAATGTCAATCCTTAAAAAAGTTAAACAATTGCAATACATACTTTTTTGTCATAATATAACAATTCGAAATAATCAGGATTTTGTTAAGTAAAGGTTTATTTCCACAGTTATTTTTAGATATCCATTTCAAAGGTTTTTAAAGATTAAACTCTTTCAAAATCCTTTGAAAAACTATTTTTATATCTGATGTTGAAAGACAGATCTTTTAAAGGTAAGAAAAACTTATACAACCTTCAATACTAGAAACACTTTGTTATACAAAATACTTGCAAAAATAATTTGACTTGTTGATAACCCCCGAATAGCAATGAAATTGAATAACCATGATTCCTGTCGAACTTCAGTTGTTTTGTTTTGATAATATTTGTATTGTTTCGTGTTTTTGAATGATTTTGCCAAGACAACAATAATTTTTTTTATTAATATACATAGTTAATATTGTTACAAAACAATATCTTTGTTATGATATTGCACATTGAACTGCAATAAACATGTTGCTTACCCGTGTCATACCATTCAGTCCAGACTTAGAGGCACAATATGGCGCCTTTCCATATCCACCAATTACCCCCCTCACAGAGGAAATATTAACGATTCTACCCCATCCTGTAAAAATATTATATATATATATATATATTTATAAAATAAAACAAACATACAAGCCCTTGTCCATATCATAATCCAAAAAACAAAGTAAAAACTTTACAAGCTGGCAATATATATATATATATATATATATATATATTTATGTAAGTAAGTATATGCTAGGGTTGGTTAGGGTTGGGTACAATTGATAAAGGATGGTGAGATAGTAGCTAGACGTTTGTAGCCAGGTTTATAGAAAAGTAAAATGTTATAGGTTACAGTAAATACTCGACTTTCTAATTGTTGCCTTCCCCATACAAACAGCAGATATGATATAAAATAATTAATATTATGAGTAATCCTAAAGTTAACTACATACAATGTATATATATATGCTTAGATGTGTTTGCAACATTTTGAGCACTCACATCAGTAAGAACAGCTGCTTAAAGAGAGCATGTTCCGGCAACTTAAGACCATTTCTGTCACTATGTATGGGTTATTTATTGTTTCATTGCGCGTATTTTTTTGCAAGGACACTTAATTCCGGATGTAAAACGTCTAAAATATTGGCCCAGTTTTACAATTATGCATATAATTGAAAACTCGTAAAACTTGCAATTATAATATTGACAGGAGAAAAATAGGAATTTTTGAGTTGAGTGTACACTCAATTGAGTGAATGGCTGTGACACCAGGGTCTGATCATCATAATGTCTGTTGTTTGTTCATAAAATTTAAAAAATTAATTAGTTATGCTTATTTAGCATGTAAAGGGCGTAATGTTGTTGAACATCGCATCCAGCAGCTATTCGCTATTATATTACATGATGCGTATAATGACTTTGATACGACCTAACGTCAAAAAAGAAAAATCAACATATGAATATATTTTCTTATAATTTTTTGTCTTAAGAATTGATTTTTTTTCCTTTTTTTTTTTTTTTTTTTTTTTTTTTGTTTTTTTTTGTTTTTGAAAACAAACCTTTTTGTTTCATTTTTGGTACCACGTGTCGTGTTAGAATAAACGGCGAAGTTAAATTTAATGTCATCATTTCATGCCAAAGCTGTATTGGAAACTCTTCCACAGGACATACATGCTGTGTACCTGATAATAAATAACGGTCAACAAAATAAAAACAAAAACAAAACAAAAAAGTATCTAGATAACATGCAGTTGCCAAAACAAAAAGGGGCACTCGGAAGCCAAGTGGTGTAAAACATGTGCTAACGAATTCAAGTGTCTCTCACAGCTTAGGTTCGAATCCCGTTCGTTAAGTGTTAGAATGTTTGTCAGTTCAGTTTGCCGAAGATCAGTTGTTTTCTTCGGGTACTCCGGTCCCCTTTGTCATTTCAGAACTGACAGCCTTTGTTATGAGTGAAGTGGAGTGGAGTAATGATGTTTTACGCCCCAGACAAGATTATTTCACTTATTTCGAGGCGATCGATTCTTGGATGGTGGAGGAAACCGGAGTGTCTGAAGACAACCACAGACCTTCGGCAAGCGAACTGACAAACTTTCTCACACTAGGATCTGTCCCGAGTGGGATTCGAACCCTGGCGGAGAAAAGTACTGTGATCCGCAAGCGCACGCTTTAGGCCACTCGGCCACCGAGGCTTTAAGTGAAAAGATTTTCGCTAGGGCGTTTAGCATGTAAATTCAATATAATATATTATGAGTTAAAGAATTTTCACTATGGCTTTAAGCATGTAAATACAATTTAATTTGTTATGAGTGAAAGAATTTTCACTAGGGCGTTTAGCATGTAATTAAAACGTTTCTTAATATAATATAGTAAAAGTATATATTGCAAACGTACTAATTTAAGCGTTTACGTATTTTAGTGCAATTTACATTCTCGACTAATTCGCGTGGATTTAAATTAGCGTAAAACAACTTTTGAGAAACAGACTATTAGTCAAAAACTTGTATTTTAACTGTGTATGTAAATTAGTGCTACTGTCCTAGAGCTAAAAATGCTAAAATTAATACACCGCTAATTCAGTATCCTACCTGCGTTATTGACCAAAATGTCTAATCCACCAACGACTATTTTATCAACTTCATTACATAAATATTCAGCTCCATTAGGTTGCTTAAGATCAGTCTGTATGTAATGGATTGGAATTTCCTTATTTCTAAAAATAAAAAAACACACACCTCATTTGTTAGTTTCCAAACCTTTTAAAACCTTTTGTTATAATTCTTGCAAGCCAGTAAACAGAGTAAACAGTCTTGTGAATATTTGTTTATTTTACAAATGTTTTTAGTTGATAGATTCTATGTCGACAAGATATAATAATTGTGTGTAACTAACATAAAAGTGGCCTTTTTAAACGCGCACATATAAACCGAAGCACTTTTTGTCGCCTAGAAACGAATTCAAAACGGACAGATCATAATGCGAGGACTTTCGGGCAGTAAGCTTACTTATGGCGGCTGTTGTTTCCTTGTACAGCGGTTTATCCACTGGCATTCCGGAGATTTACGTTACGATTAGGTACAAAAATCTTGGCAGGCGTAAAACAGCATTACTTAAGTTCTGAAAAACGTCTATTCAATTATTGAAATGAAACCCAACTTCTGAAGTAGATTTTTCTTTATTAAAAGCTAATTAATAATAAAAATTTAGAAAAGTTGTATCATACCTGGATTGTACTTCATTTATAGCCGCCGTTGCATCTTTCTTTTCTCTGGATCCATGCAAAATAACTTTACAGCCGTTACTGGCTAAACATTTAGCTATAGCCAGTCCTATCCCACTTGTTGAACCGGTCACTAAAGCGCTTTTTCCAGAGACAGTATTCCTAGAAACAGAGTGAAGTACAAGAGTGTGTAAGTAAACTTAACAGAGGAATAACACGGCATGGTTCACCAAGTTAGGGAAATCACCACATTTGGTAATTTCTTAATAACCAACTTTGGCTACGTATTGTATGTGCCATATACTCCAATCAACATTAAAGAAGGTAAAAGGTAGTGTGTCGGCCTCAATACTAAAAGGTAGTGAGTACAAACCCCGGTCGGCAAAGTTTGAGATACAGCTTCCTCGCCTGGCGCTGGACATAAGAGTATCGACTTGTTTATCCGATGTATCACGACTGAGTGATTGATGTGCTTTTCTACGCAGAACTTAATTTGTAAATCGCTTGATGGGGCTGAGGTAGAGCGTTCGCTTTGATTCTAGGAGGTAGTGTGTACGAACCACTTTTGGCAAAGTTTGAGATACAGCTTTCTTCGCCTGGCGCTGGGCATTAATGGTACAGAGTATCAACTTGCTTATCCGATGTATGACCACTAATGGAGTGATGTGCTTTTCTACGACGAACTTTATTTGTGAGCAAACACTTTAAAGTCGCTTGAGAGGACTCTAGTACAATGGAGACATTCTTGTATATGTCAAGCAATAACAAACAAAAGATAAATCTCAAAGATAAATGCTTGCTCTAGTAGCAAACAGCTGAAAACTTGCTGATGTGATAATATAAGCTGTTAATATTATATCCAAAAAAAAATCTTCTTTAGAAACGTCATATATCTATGACCTTATCGTTGGATCTTATTTTGCTCTATTGTTGAGGTAGATTGAACCGTGTAACTGTTAGATTTCTAGGTAAGAAGACGAAGAATAATTCAGTATGCTTAACCCCCTACACAAAATTCCTTCAGACGGCAGTTAATGGAGGAAACAATCTAACTGACAATCATTTTTTCGGAACAGGCTTTAAGCTAAGAGGTGCGAAGCACTGGAAGCCGCTAACCAACTTGGGCACCGAGGCCCGATTTGAATTTTCGGGGAAATCAAGTTAAGATGTTTAGCGTAATACAATATCTACCAATCAACGTGGACCTTTAATCAAAGCATAATATAATATAAAATTGTTGTACATGTATTAGCTTTGTTCATTAGTAAACGCACATAAACTTTTAAAACTAAATATTCCGCTGGAGATATTGTTTAAAAAGATTGCTTTAAAAAAATCAAAACTGTCATGAATTCGTTATTTCGTTATTCCGTTATTTTTTTTTTTTTTTTTTTTTTTTTTTTTTTTTTTTTTCAATAAATACAAACATTGAGTATGCCCTGTGATTAAATTGATTTATGATACGACACCTGGCGTTCTACTATATCGCTTTTTTCCCAATTCATTAAAGATTTTGAAGTCAGAAATTTTATTTTTTAAAAGAAAATAAAGCATACAACTACAAACAGTTTCATTTAGCTTTTTAATTTGTCATATTTTCAAAATATTTCATCATTTTATTCAAAGTTACCATATTTTGTTCCTTTCCAGTTATCTCCCATTGTTTTTTCGTTACGAGTGACCTATCTGTCTTGGTTTTTTTTTTATCTTATCGGCATATGAGTAAATGACATTACAAACCCAGTTGTTATTAAACTATACATCATTTAACTTGATCCTACGTCTTTATTCTTACCCAAACATTCTCCTGCTATTGCTAACATTGTAACAACAATGTAGAATCTGTTTCAATCTGTGTCGCCAAAGTCTTGCCAGCATGCTTAGACTAAACAAGTATAAATAGCCTCTCAATTGTATCCACTATACCGCTTTTTATTCCTTATTGCTCTTTAGTACACTGTTTCATTAACTAATCAACTAATCATTCAATTTGAAAAAAATTGTATTCAGTAAACGCTTCCTCGTTAATACGTTGATATTTAGTTTGAAAATAGGCCATTGGTGTTTCTAAAAATAGATAATATTATAGTTTAACAATGTATAACATAATATTGCAGACATAATTAGTATATGCATTGTATATTATATAGCATTAACATGCATGTTATGCACTACTGAATATTAAGAAAATGTCTCAGTCAATACATGTTATATTATGCATTCGGGACGATTGTGGGGGAAAATGATCATATACGCCCTAGCAGATGTTTAGAGGCTGTAAGTTCTGTTATGTTATGCATTCGTGACGATTGTGGAAAAAAAGATGATTTACGTCGTTGTTAATATATAAAAGCGGGAGTCTTTGTTATGTTATGCATTTGGGACGGTTGTGGAAAAAAAGATGATTTACTCTCTATAGCTAGTCAATATATTGAGGCGGCAAGTTCTGTTACATTATGCATTTGGGACTGTTGTGGGGAAAATTACGATTTACTCCCTAGTTATCATATGGACTGAGGCGGTTCGTGCTGGTATGCTATCTGGTTTTGCATTCGGAACTGTTGTGGGGAAAATTATGATTGACGCCAGAGTCAAAATATGGAGGCGGAAATTTCTGTTATGTAATTCTTCCGGGACTGTTATGGGGGAAATGATGATTAACGCCATGGTCAATATATTGAGACGGTAAGTCCTGTTACATTAGGCATTCGGGACTGTTGTAGGGGAAATGATGATTCACCCCCTAGTCAATATATGTAGGCGGTTAGTTTTGCTATGTTATGCATTCGGGACGGTTGTGGTGGAAATGATGATTTACGCCCTAGTCAATACATGAAGGCGATAAGCACTGTTATGTTAAGCATTCGGGACGGTTGTGGGCAAGAATGATGATTTACGGCCTAGTCAATATATGGAGGCGGTTAGTTCTGTTATGTTATGCATTTGGGACGGTTGCGGGCAAATATGGAGGCGGTTAGTTTTATTATGTTGTGCATTCGGGACGGTTGTGGGGAAAATGAAGATTTTCGCTCTAGTCAATATATGAAGGCGTTAAGTACTGTTATGTTATGCATTCGGGACTGTTGTGGGGAAAATGATTATTTACGCCCCAGTCAATATATGGAGGCGATTATTATTATTATTTTTTTTTTTTTTTTTATGCATATGGGACGGTTGTTGGGAAAATGATGATTTTTTGCTCTAGTCAATATATGTAGGTGATTAGTTTTGTTATGTTATGCATTCGGGACGGTTGTTGGGAAAATGAGGATTTTCGCTCTAGTCAATATATGGAGGCGGTTAGTTTTGTTATGTTATGCATTCGGGGCGGTTGTGGGCAAGAATGATGATTTACGACCTAGTCAATATATGGAGGCGGTTAGTTCTGTTATGTTATGCATTTGGGACGGTTGCGGGCAAATATGGAGGCGGTTAGTTTTGTTATGTTATGCATTCGGGACGGTTGTGGGGAAAATGAAGATTTTCGCTCTAGTCAATATATGAAGGCGTTAAGTACTGTTATGTTATGCATTCGGGACTGTTGTGGGGAAAATGATTATTTACGCCCCAGTCAATATATGCAGGCGATTATTATAATTATTATTATTATTATTATTATTATTATTATTATTTTTTTTTTTTTTTTTTATGCATATGGGACGGTTGTTGGGAAAATGATGATTTTTTGCTCTAGTCAATATATGTAGGTGATTAGTTTTGTTATGTTATGCATTCGGGACGGTTGTTGGGAAAATGAGGATTTTCGCTCTAGTTAATATATGTAGGTGATTAGTTTTGTTGTGTTATGCATTCGGGGCGGTTGTTGGGAAAATGAGGATTTACTCCCTAGTCAATATATGTAGGTGATTAGTTTTGTTATGTTATGCATTCGGGGCGGTTGTTGGGAAAATTAGGATTTTCGCTCTATTCAATGGTCAATTTATGGAGGTGGTAAGTTCTGTAACGGTAAAGTCTTATAATTGTGTTTCACCTTTAGCTAAATGTATTGTATTTTAATCGAAACCGCCAGTCGATATGGCGAGATTATGTAGATCACGAATGCTGTTTATTTCAAAGTCAAAGTATATCAATAAGTTAGAGAGTTGAGTAATGGTGTTTAACGTCCCAGTCAAAAATATTTCACTTATATCGAGACGTCAATAAGGTAGAAACAGTCAGTGCAAATTTCTTGCCTTAAAAAGGGAGACGGAATGCATAGATAAAGTAAACACCTTCACGATTTGTTCGAGCATTTTATGTGAGAACCAAGTCGATTACAGACTATATATCTGAACTATTTAGATTTGTTTGCTTTATACTTATTTTTGCATTGGAAGAAGAAAGAAAAAAATAGTTACATAACATATTCCAGCAGTTAATAGTATTATATCATGATTATGCAAATATAAGGCTTTGAGCCCAAACGCTTTTTACTTGCCAAACATGTATGTATGGTGAACTAAATTGGCCGTTGGTAATATCTTTTAACTTCACATCAACGATTTTTAACTTTTCGAGACCAGAACAAGTTTATTTATTTATTTTCTCAGAGGGAGAATTTACGAACACGTTTGTTTATGCGTGAGATGTGTTAGTGCTTTTCATGGTCTGCTTTAAACTAGTGCGTACTTTCAATTATTTCAATTTTTTTGTAACTAAAATTTAAGTAACGAGTTCAGTACTTATAAACCCTGACTTTGAGACACATAAAAATCTTATTTCTGAATTTTATTTTACCATTTATTGGGATGAAACGGTACAATTATTTTTAATTGGTTTTAATACCGGAGAACATGAGTCGTCTTTTATTAGGATAATATCTTATCATTGTTTACTCTTTTCAGTACAAATTATCTATAAGTCTGATATTTAATTAAAAAGTGCACGCATAAATTGATTTATTGAATGAATCGGGTTTTACGTCCCAGTAAAGAATATTTTCCTCTTATCAAGATGTCACCAGCTATAGGTGAAGTGGCAGACATTTTGACCTTTGCGATGCGCATATGGAAATGTACAGGGAGTGTTCTTTAGCGTGTCACACCTGACGTGGCATCGGTTTATAGCACACATATAAATATTTTTACCTTTATTTATTTATTTATTTACTTACTTATGTATGTTTTTTTTTTTTTTTTTTTTTTTTTTTTAATTTTTTTTCATCGGCGATTTGTCAAAGAAGATTGTATAGAAAAATAACTTCAGCCAATCAGATACAAACTACACTGATTATACGTTACCCTTGTATACGATTCTAGGTCAAACTTAGATACGTTTTTGTCAAATCTCGGATGCCATCGAACCCGTTACGACTCAATTCACCCACCGACATCTCTCTCTCTCTCTCTCTCTCTCTCTCTCTCTCTCTCTCTCTCTCTCTCTCTCTCTCTCTCTCTCTGTGTGTGTTTTAAAAGTTAACAATAACCAAGTTAGTTTAAAATAATTTATTGATAATTTTGTATGTTTCTGTTGTCATTCTAAAATTTGTTATCGCGCGTATTTGCAGGTGAAGGTAGCTGGGCAGGAGGTACTTATTCTTCTGGAGCACACGTCTTCACTTTCCTGTGTTCAACCTAATTATCAGTTTTCTTGGTTTTTACTTTGCTTTTGAGATTGTGATTTGGCATGGATTGGTATGATTGTGTTTGATTGACTAAAATAGCTGCAATAATACAGACGCGGCTTCAAACTATTACTCACTTTCTCACAGGTCAGTAGAGAAGAAATCTTTTTGGCAGTGAAGTAAATGATTTGTATTGCCGTGCACATCTACCTTTTATACTTATGGTTTGACCTAATTCATACACTTTCGCCAAGCCCTCGGCAGTTAGAAATGAAAGTCACAGGGTTTTTCGTATGATACCTCAAAAACCGATGCCCCGTGTCACGGCAGGCGTGGCACGTTAACCCCCATCTCCCCCCCCCCCCCGCCATAAGGACACTGCAAATGTCAAATCCACTTCACCTATAGCAGGTGCTTCTCGATATAAGTGAATTATTCTTGACTGGAATAATTCAGTAAAATCATACTGAATAAAATCAAATCTATTTCATACGCAATATATGCTGTCTACCCGTTTCACACGTGACCTACTTTTATTGCGGTTTAAAGTCTATTTAAAGTCATTGATCGATATCAGCTGGCTTAGTCGTGTGGTTACTTCGATAAACATGTTGTTTTATTGCTATTACTTACCTGGTACCCGAGTTGTCCCGAAGATCATCGGCTGGTGTTCGAGTCTTTACAGAAGATGGGGGAGGGTGGGGATAATATAGCCACTGACGCCATCCAGTTGTATTTTTTTCATTCCCGCGACATATAATATATAATATGTATAACACTATGAAATAGGACTGTATAGAATATAGAAAAATACACACGTGTGTGTGTGTGTGTGTGTGTTAATACTCTATACATATTTCAGTGTTTTTATTTTACTTAATTAAAGAAGAAATGAAGTAAAATCATCTCAACTTTATTTTATTTATTTTATTTTATTTATATTTATTTTATTTTATTTTATTTTATTTTATTTTATTTTATTTTATTTTATTTTATTTTATTTTATTGTATTGTATTGTATTTATTATTTTATTTTTTATTTCATTTGTTTGTTTATCTATTTATTTATTTATTTATTTTTTCATTTGATTTGATTTGATTTCATTTTAATTTATTTCAATGCTCCAGAAAAGTTAGCGCCTGAAGTTCAGCTAGCTACACCTACCACTTGCGAAATTTAATATAATTTATTTCGCACAGTGGTATTCGTTTAAATGTAATATAAATAATGTCGACAGTGTTCAACAGACGGTTGCAGTGCACGCAGAAAAACCAAAAAAAAAACATAAAAACAAGAATGGAGATGCAGCATAAAAATCTTGTAAAAACTCTTTGACTTTAGACAGGCAACTCATACAATGATGATATTATCCGTAAAATGTGATTGATATGCGATTGCGGAGTCCTGACCATGCAAGTCATAAATCTTACAAATTGCGGAAGGAAAATTCTATTTCTGATTGGCAATAACTAACATAAATGTAGTAAAAAAAAATTCGTGAAAGAAACATATCGGCTCAACAATAATTTAGCCTAAATCAGCGAAAGACGGACATTGTAACTAGCCTGATATTTCAGTCTGTCGAAACACTAGAAATTATAAGTAATTTTAACTATTCAAAATGTTATTATCTCAAATATCTGTTTAATATGTAGAGATAATTTACTAAAGCGTTTCTAGTTTATAACAGAATAAAAGTTCAAAACGGTACAAAAAGTTCGACCTATATATATATATATATATATATATATATATATATATATATATATATATATATATATATATATATATAAAAGTTATCGTATGCGTTTGTCCAAATTAGTATTGGTACCTTTTTTAAAAAACCAGGTCCTATAATTTTTTTAACTTGTCAGTTTCTGACTATTAACCAAGCTAAGATACAGCCATTTATGAAAAACTGATAGTAAATCAAAGAATAACACCATCAAAATAAAATTGAATTAAAAAATAAAAAATAAATTAATTAATTAATGTATTTATTTATTTATTAATCAATAATAATAATAATAATAATAATAATAATAAATTTTTATTTTTTTTACTAAATCTTTGTACATTTATAAGAATAATTAAAATAATTTCGGTTTCATTTTGACATGTTTGCTAAAATTGAATAAAGGAACATAATTTTCAATAAATTCTTAAATTATTTTAGATTATATGTCAATCATATCCATTTAATCATATTAAAAAGACAACCTGGTACTAAGTTACATGGTGTTAACAGGAATCACACAAAAATAAGTCATTGTCTTAACTGTATTTAAAATGATCTGCCTCAAATGGTAGTTACGAATGTTTTTTTAATGGCTAATTATAGTATTATCAAAAATGTGTTAAAAGCTACGGATTAAATGGAGGTTCTAGAGCATATGCAGTGTCTTTTCCTTCTTGAAGGGTCAAGGACACATTCACTAAATCTGGGTTGTAGGCGCCGAATACCGGCCACAGCGATTTGCTAACATCAACATTACGGAACCTGTATAAATACTTCCGGTTCACTGCATCCATAATCAGCCATTGGTTATTTCTTGCGTCTAGTAAGAACCCATATGTTGCGTTGACGGTTGTTCCGGGTGCAGATGCTGTAGCTATTCGTCTATGATAAAGACGTTGTCCATCATGCCATGCTTGCAAACAAATCGTTCTGCAAATAGGACATCGCCTAGCACAAACAACCCACGCATGCGGATGGCAATCGACAGTGTAATTTTTATCGACTTCCGGTTTTCTTGATATCCCCACTTCAAAAATCAAATCCTGGCGTAACATCCGCTTAACAAATATGTACACCTGGACTTCAAAATAATACTGACCGACTTTTCCAAGGGGTTTTGTAGCTATCGTTCCTCGATATGTTTTGAAAGCAGCAGCAACGTTTCGGCCGCTTGATTTTCTACCCTTCTGATTTTTCAATGTTCTGCCATCTTCTGTGATGTCGTTTTGAATATGTAGTCTCGCTAAATCCATATTTATATCTGGACCTAAAATGTTAATATAAGTCAAAATTTAAACTAAATTCAATTTAAATACATCAAACAAAAAATAAACCCAATGCAGAGCTCTAACAGAGTAGTGATCAGGCGAAGTGATAATTTTAAACATGCAAATTGGCTAGTTATGACCAAAAAGCAAAAAAAAAATTATTTAACTTTCCATACTTATCGCATGTATTTGCAATTTATTATTATCGCCTTCAGTCCCACCCCCTTCCTTTTTTTCGTTCCTTCGCATTTATATCAATGCATAGAGTTAATTGAAGACACACTGTTTAAGGTCAGAGTCAAGGTGGTCTGATTTTTTCGAACTGGAGAATACAGCATAAAGTTTAGGTTCGGGAATATAAAAAAAAAATTGTCATTCAGTACCACCCACATACTTTGTATTTCAGCTTTTCCACGACTATGCACACTTTATGTTTCGCTTTCTTGGTGCAGAATAAACTTACGAAAACAATCTGACATTATCGGACAAAACCCGTCGTTACTTTTCCGAAAAAAATGAATTTTGTAATTTTGTTATTTTCCTTGTTACCCATAAAATTGTCTTTTCTTTGTATAATTTAGTTTTCTCATAGATTCGCAGTTTATGTGTGTTTTGGCTGATGCAAAAATATTCATAGGTCATTTATAAAACAATTCATTTAATTCCAATTTAACAATGTCAAAGCTAATTTGGTTTAAAACTAATGTTTGATCTGATTTCTTTCTTTCTTTTTCTTTCTGTCTTTCTTTCTTTCTTTCTTTCTTTTTTCTTTCTTTTTTGAGCGGGGGGGGGAATTTAGTATATTAACTGAAAGTGCAATTATTTTGAAGTGATTTTTTTCAGACTTACCACACGGAAGATGAAATACTTACAGAATATATCGTTATATAGAACGGCGTTTAATTGTTGATCATCAATCTCTGATATCTGTGTTTCTTCTGGAATTAGATTCCCTATAATAATAATAATAATAATAATAATAATAATAATAATAATAATAATAATCGCCTCCATATATATTGACTGGGGCGTAAATCACCCCCCACAACAGCCCCGAATGCATAACATAACAGTACTTAACGCCTTCATATATTGACTAGAGCAAAAAACTTCATTTTCCCCACAACCGTCCCGAATGAAATATAGTAAAAATTTTTTTGTTTTTTTTTCAAATAATAGACAATTGAATGTTTATATAAAAGACAACTTTTTATAAAATATTTCAGGAATAGTCAGGAATATAAAAAGCCTACATGCAATTCATTAAATTTTTTTCTTTATGTTAAATTTTACTTATTTCAATATCTTCTGGAAGTGAGAATTTGGCACTTAAGAAAAAACAACCTTTTAAATAATAAAAACCAGACATTGTGTTATTATCTTATAAAAATCCTTTTATTTATTTTTTTTTCCAAAAATACATTCTAAAATTGTTATGAGTTCCATGAAATTATTTTTCAAAATAAATAATAGAAATAATTCATTATCAAAAATGACATTTACAAGTTTGTGTCCATTTTTTCATACTTAAACAAGTTTAACTTGTACATTGCAAAAGACAATTAACAAACATTTAGAAAGATTAAAACTTCATATTTGCAAAAGAAAACAAACAAATTAATAAATAAAAATAAAATAATTAATTAAAAATCCGCGAACCACGTGATACACCGAGAGTTAATTCGGAATTTTTTCCTTTGAATAAGGACAACGTTTTCCGATACAAATTTTAGTGCTATAAATAACATTAAAACTGGCCTTTTTAAGCAAATATCAGACCCAATTACAAGATGATGCCAAGTATTGTAGCTTAATCCATGGGTACTTTTATGGTTCTAACAATCTTCTTGTTTTACAACTTGCGTCAAAATTTCGTAAACAAGTCAAGAGGAAAAGTAATATTATTTCAACGAGTCCTAAGTCAAGATGTTCTCACTGATATCGACATAATAGTTGTTAAGTTCAGGGGCGGGTTGAAGAAACGGGAGAGCCCCGAAAACGCTTTCTACGGCAGCCGAACTGACAAACAGACTTACGTATTAAAATGACCTTATAAGGGCATTTTTCGTCCATAAGCACCCATTTTAAACCGCTCGGCCATCAAGGCCCACCCATGTGCACAAAACTCTTGACCTATCTACTTATGTAATAAATACTATACCTTTAACTTGATGGCTTTCTTGTGTTGAAATATTCGCCAAGGGAGGAACTGGAATAAAAAGTGAAAATCATTTTTAAAGGATATTTTGGAAATTAAATATATTTTTGATATTTTTAAGTGTAAGTCTTTAAAACTCATAGGAGTTACTTCATTCCGACGTTTATTATTATTATTATTATTATTATTATTATTATTATTATCACTTATGAGATAAATAAAATAACCAACAGGACAAAACTGTCCCTATAATTAGGCACAAATAACAACAAATATTTCTACTTTAACCGAATCATTTAGCAGCTTTATGTACAAAAGTAATGTGAAATTAATTGTCTTGCCGAAAGACATCATGCGAGAGAGAGAGAGAGAGAGAGAGAGAGGAGAGAGAGAGAGAGAGAGAGAGAGAGAGAGAATACATTACGGTTACGGCACTAAGAAACCGGAAAAAAATAAGAAGATGAGTGTGCAGTTTGTTAAAAATAAACATGAATTATGACTTTTTGTAACGATAACTTTTGATAAGATAACAAAAACTAATAATAAAAAATAAGAAAAGAAAAATATTTACAATATGATGTGCGTCGTTGTTTCTGTCTATTCAGGTTTTTCCGGTCGTCTGCTGCTGTGATTCCGCTTTTGACAACCCTTATATGATACCCTGTATTTCGTAAAGGTTTTCCTTTAACAGAAACCAAAGCTGTGAGTTCCCCAATATGAGTTGGTCTTACAAACACTTTATAACATAGCTCCGACTCTGTGAAGTCTTTGATAGGTGCTTTTGTTATTTTTCCAGATTCCTCTTTAATTTCGGCATTTATATCCATTCCCGATTCCTTTAAAGGTCTGTTCTGGTAATCGTAGAATGTAATTTTCAAACAAACTTGTTCCTGCCCAACCTCGACATCATAAATCTGAACACGTGTGTTTGGCAGATAAGCAGACGACGAACAAATGAACCCTATCTGTCTGGCATATTCCTGGTAATTGAATTTATTGGTACTCTGATCAAAAGTTATGTCGCCATTTTGATATGGTTCATTAACTGTCGTCTGCTCCGTCAATTTATTTATTCTTGATTGGATGCTACCCTTCATTTGTAAAAATTCGGAGGCGTCGCTGTTGGAAAAATGCTCGTCTGAAAATTTACACACCTGGTCAAGTTTCAAAACTTCTTTTTCAATGCTTTTTAATTGGGTCTCCAAAATTTGCCTCTTTTTTGCAACAGTGTGCGACACATTATCTCGAAGTTCTAGCTTTCGCTTTTCTAAAGCTTCTTGGTGAGCTCGAAAAACGTTTTCAATTTCGTTAGCTATTTGTTTTTCATTTTGACCTAGTTTCTTTAATTCGATTTGTATTTTGTCAGCAACGCCTTTGGTTTGTTCTGTAAGCTGCCTTATGTCAAGAATATTCGATTGGATCTGCTTTTTGCTTTGAAGATATTCGTTATTTATTTTTTAATAGAATGTCCAACTGTGGTCTTTTGTCTCGCAAACGTTACAAATAGGCTTCTCACAATTTGGACTACAACAGTAATGCGTAAAAGGCTGGCCTTCATGACCAGAAACTTGACAAGTCTGAACATTACGAAAATCCTCCACCGAAGACGATTTAAGTTTATTTAGAGTCAGAACATTGTGATTCTTTGTTAATTTTGTCTTTTGATGCACATCTGCACATGCGGAACAAAGAAAATCTCCACATTCCTTACATCTACTTGTCGCTGAACTTTGACCTTCTGTACACTGATCACATGTAATATTTTCTGGTTTCCTGTGAACTAAATAACAGTCTACAATATGTTTTCTGGATGGGTCTAATGGAAATAAATCCGATGTTTTTCCCTCTATTTTCGTAGATTTCTTCACACACAGGGCAGTCGATGACACCATTTCTGTGATCTGCCAAACATGTGCTACAGGATGTGTGCAAACATGGAAGTACATGCGGTTTGTTTTTTCTGTCGTTAAAGAAGTGTTTACAAATCACACACGTCACACTGCTCTCCATTTAAACAAAAAAGCAACAAGTAGAAACTGAAACATAAAGTGAATAAGCATGAACTCATGTCTTAAACAGATTCAAGGCAACCGAGACAAGAATTGTTGATTGTTATGAAATTTTGCCGTGGATGTGGGGACGTAATAATAAAAATATGTAAAATTGTTCCAATTGAACCAATTTTTAAAAATCATTTCTATCACTAACATTGTACGAGCATCTTTTAAAAATATTCATTAAAATCTTTTCATATTTTTTTTATTTTGAAAAAAAAAAAAAAAAAAAAAAAAAAAAAAAAACATTAAAATAACTTTTAAAAGTTTGAAAAGGTAAAAGCAAAATTTAAATTAAAAAGAAATATTTTAATGAATAAACTTACCTTTTTTCTAAATCAAATTTATTAATTTCCCGATTAGTTTTCCACAACTACAACAAATAATTTAACATATTCCATATTCATATTAAAAATGGTAATAAAATTCTTCTTAAATATATCCAACGTTGCAAACAACATGTGTATATATGAGTATATAGAATTTCACTATTAGGCATGAGATATGTTAAAAAATACGTTATCAGCTTGAATCAAAAGAACTATTCATGATTTTATTTGATTTAACAAATAAAAATTTGATGATAAGATACTTCTATCATGCTAGTTAAATACTGGATAAAATTTTAAACATAGAGGTAAATAAAAAGATTCAGATATTTTATTTCAACTTCTAGATTTTATCTTAGTGTCTTTTAATGAAATATGTATATAATCTTTAATCTAAAGATAATTTTTTCTGAAATTATTACATTAATTTGAATATATGAAACAATATTATCAATAAAAACATAATTAGATAGATTAAGGTTCGTTAATTGTCGACTTTAGGTTCGTGGAGAGGAATTAAGTCGGGTTTATTCAAAACCAAAACAAAATTTATTTACTTACATATATATCATAGCGACGATGGTAAGTTTTGAAATGGTGGAGGAATCCGGAATGCTCAAAGAAAGCACCAAACGCCGACAAGCGTTCCAAAACTGCAATCTGAAAGAGCAGATTGGTGCTGAAGACTGCTTGATTACCAAACAAACCAGTAAAATTTATTTACAAGAAGAAGTGCGTCTAACCGGTTCAAACCCAAAGCAGTGAGATGCCCTGTTTTTTTATAGGTAACACCTTCAGGCCCGCCGCGCAGCCCCTCGACAAAGTATGAAGGACAAATACACTGAAAAAGGGGTCAAAGGATTTGCAATCTGACAAAATTGTCTCTATTTTTAAGGCCCGTATTAACCATTTTAATGATGTTGAGTAAAATTTAAATTCAAAATTGGCAAACCTGATAAGGTCTTTGCTTTGTTACCAAGTGCAAATCAAATGTAAATCAAATATTTCATTATTTAGAAATGACCTTGTGCTTCAAACAGCTTTCACCCGTAAAATTTCCATACACACCCATGCAAATCTGTTCGAATTAGTTGACTCTGCTAAATTAGTCTTTACTTGGTGGAGACGTCGATGGCCTATTGGTCTAAGGCGCGAATGTACAGATCACAGCGCCTGCCCCAGCCATGGTTTGAATTCCTTTAAGAACCTAACTAGTTTAAGAAAATTTGTCAGTTGACAGGCCAAATGTCAGCGATTTTCTCTTAGTACTCTATTTTTTTTTCCACACAAGAAGCGACTTAAACAGTAAGTTTAAAAATCTGGACTGAGGCGTCAAACACCATTATTTCATTTCACATCATTCCACACTCCACCTATCAGCGATTATATATATATATATATATATATATATATATATATATATATATATATATATATATATATATATATATATATATATATATTAATTAATTTATTTATTTATTTATTTATTCATTTATTTATCCACTGTCAACATTGTCTTCATATCTTCATTCTTCATATAAGTTAGGAATTCGTAATTATATATAGATATAAAAATAAAACAAACATACCAGTCCTTGTCCATATCACAATCCCAAAAACAAAGTAAAAAACTTTGCAAACTGGCAAAATATGTTATACAAGTGAACTTTTTTTCTGTTTGTTCATTTTAATTCTATGACTAATCAGGTTTTTTCTGTTTCAATCTTCTGTAATTCTAATCCTTTTTTTTTTTTTTTTTTTTTTTTTTTTGGCTTCTAGTTTTACTGCTGTAGTTGAAAATCCGGAAAAGTCAACTACAAAAAGGAATGTCTTTAGCCTTTTTGTGAACTCTGCGTCAGAAATTATCATGATTAAGTAATCAGTTTAAGGCCCTGTTTGACGGTTACTCTTTAAGTCATTCACTGAGAGCAAAAACAGACCAGCTTTCACAATCATTCCTTTACATGTACCTTTACTTCTAACGACGTCGGTGGCTGAAAGATCCAAAGCGCGCGCTTATGGATCACAGCCTGGGTTTGAATCCTACTCAAGTAGATCCAATTGTAAGAAAGTTCATCAGTTCGCTTACCGAAGGTCAATGCTTTCCATCGGACACTCCGGTTTCCTCTGCCACCCCAGAACCGACAGCCTCGAAATAGGTAAAAAAAAAAAAAAAAAACAAAACAAAAAAAAAAAAAAAAAAAAAAAAAAAAACTATACTGGGGAGTATTATAACATTATTGAACTTAACTCAACCTAAACTGACTTATTTTTAGCTTAAAGCATATCTTTAAAGAAGTTGTTTTTTTTTTAAATTCCTAAATATCTTAATTAACCATCAACAAAGTTATAACAATTTCAAATTTTGCATGATTTAAGTTAGGCAAATTCTTAGTTAAGAAATAATTATGAAACTAGAACCAGACGAAAAGTGTGTTCTAAAACTCATTTTAAACGTTGCATGTAGTTGAAACTGGAACAGACGGAAAGTGTGTTCTTAAACTCATTTAAAACATTGCATATACTTGAAACTGAAACCAGACGAAAAGTGTGTTCTAAAAATCATTTAAAACATTGGATAAACTTGAAACTGGAACCAGACGGAAAGTGTGTTCTAAAACTCATTTAAAACATTGCATATACTTGAAACTGGAACCAGTCGAAAAGTGTGTTCTAAAACACATTTAAAACATTGGATAAACTTGAAACTGGAACCAGACGGAAAGTGTGTTCTAAAACTCATTTAAAACATTGCATATACTTAGAAGATTATATATATAATTAAGAAAGACGTTTCTCGTCTTATTAAATAATAGTACCGAATTTTCAATGTATGAAACATTCCAAAGAAGCAAAGTCTGTCAATATAAAATTTAAATTATCAAATTTTTATTACTGAAAATACCTCATTCAAAAGACAACTTAAAAATGGGTTTAAAGAAAAAAAAGAAAAAAAATATTTGACTGATTATAAAAGAAACTTATTCCGCCCACTAATAAAAGTGGGCAGAATATTGACCTATACAGTCTGGCAGGATAATGTGACTTGGGGAGTGGTATGCTTGTATGCGGCATATTGAGTCGGTAGGCACGCCCCTTAACAATAAATCGCCCCCGAGTGCGCACTTTTACACGGCAGACCATATACATCTCTGCACATCCCACGCATACATAAAAACATTTTTAATTAAAATCCATGAAATTAATAAATTTTCTCTCGTTGCGTTAACTGAAAAATTGCAAACTTGACGTTTAAGAATATTGCAGTTAACAATCATTAATAAATTTATTTATTTATCTTTTTATTTATTTTAGTTTAACTAACTAACTTAGTTGAAGGATGGGTGTCTGTGCCCGTGTTGTCTACCGCGCGCTATTAACGGATCACAGTATCTCCCAGCGCCTAGATTCGAAAAAAGAAATCCTATTATGAGAAAGTTTGTCAGAATACCATGCTTGCCTCAGGTCGGATGTTTTCCTCTCCGGTTTTCTCAATGTCAAAGAAGTTACCACCAGTTTTTATATAGGTGTGACTCGCCTTAACTCAACTCAAATTTATTTAGTTTAAACCAACAGGCTGTAGGTTTTATGTCGTATAAAAAGAGTTAGGTTGAAAACAACATTGGTTCAAATACAGCACTACAGAGTGGAACGGAATCTAAAGCCATTTTATCTAATTAAAATATTTTTCTTTTATGTTTATCGAAACATTAAAAAAATTACATGTACAGTTGTTAATGTCAATCTGAAACACAAATCATGCCACTTAGTTGTTGTAAAGTCTAAAATTGACTTGTCGCCGATAACGTTTGAATCCAAATCAAATCGTGGCAGTTCTGATTGTGAGAGAGGTTGTCATTTCGCTTGCGAATGGTCGGTGGTTTTCGCCGGAGCATCTATTTCCTCTTTATTCTATAATTAACTGAGCGGGTACCGCTGCTGGTGGAGTAGACAATACTTGTGCAATCCAAAAAATGCACCTCGTGTTCAAATTTTAAGCCGTCTTAATTTTTTTAAAAATTCATTTAAAACTAAAGTTTCTTCCCTCATACAAAGAATTCCTTAGCTGGATTTTGATTCATATAATTTTGGAACTATGGTGTAATTAATTTTCAAATGTTTCAATTTTTTTTTCTATCATTTTTTTCGGCCCCTTGTGCCAATAATTAGGAATGGTTTTCCGAAATGTCTACATCATATATAATAATAAAACAAACATACCAGTCCGTGTCCACATCACAATCCCAAAAACAAAGTAAAAACTTTGCAAACTGGCAAAATATGTTATACACGTGAACTTCCATCAAGGAAGTGAGGCCGGGTGCTCCGGAAGGGTAAGCATCTCCTGTCTAGCTAGCTACACCCGTCACGTGCAAGTCAATTTTGAGAATGAAAGGAACAAAGAACTATGGTAAGTCAAATATATAAATATATAAATAAATATATATATATATATATATATATATATATATATATATATATATATATATATATATATATATATATATATATATATATATATATATATCAAATGTATATATACAAAAGTCTTTATCTGGGCTTAAAAATGAGTAAATTTTAATTATTAACAGTAAAACAACGTGACTCTATTGGCAAAACGACCTTTTACGCACTACTTTCAAATTACGCCCGGTGTTCTTAGTGAGAGTGCTTGTTATTTCAGTTACCAAAAGCAGGTGGTTTTTGTTAAAGCACGGATTTCTTTCACCATCCCGAAACTAACCACCTCTGTGAAAAAGTGATCTAAGGTCTGTTGCTTGCAGTTTTGAAAATTTTTGCAGTTTCGTTAAATGTCAATTAAGCAAAATGGGAGCGGACTGAGTTTGGATTTGTATCAAAAACTTGTTATTGCTAAAACAATTTCTAAATCTGATTATGTGAAATCGTTGACTTTTGACTTCAATTATTCGTTACTCTACCAGGTCAGAAGTGTGTGTGTGTGTGTGTGTGTGTGTGTGTGTGTGTGTGTGTGTGTGTGTGTGTGTGTATGATAGTTATTTGCTGTATATCAATGCTATACATGTAAAGGGTTTATTAAGTTGAAGGCTGGATTTTGTTTTCAATGTACATTAATGTCATTAAGTTAAATTCCGGTAAAAACGTTCTTCAGTTTCCTATGCCAAAAGTCTGTTGTTTTCGAGGAACTCTAGTTTTCTCAACCATTCAAGGCCTGACCACCACGACATGACTATAAAACACCATTGCTCACAACTCAATCTTTTTTTCAGTTTAAACTTCGACACTTCATCTTTAAAAGAAGCAGAAAAGACTTAAGAGAAATAGAACTTTAGCACTAATACAGTTTTATTACGAAAAACGGTATCTATGATACATTTATTTAAACATTTAAAGAAATGATTTCAAGGGACAGTCAACCTTAAACCGAAAATTGCATTTTTGTAGTTGAATGGGCCGATAACGCTATCCAAAAATATAGAGTTACGGCCCCTGATCCTCCTCGGAAATATCTGCCTTCTGGCGGATCAGAGTTACGGCCCCTGATCCTCCTCGGAAATATCTGCCCTCTGTCGGATCAGGGGCCGTAACTACAAATATTTATTTGGATAGCGTTATCGGTCCATTGTTTAAGAGCGGTGTCACCGCCAAGGTTTGAATTCCAGTCGTGTCAAGTCCTGTAGGTAAGGTTGTCATTAGGTTACTTATAGTCGGTTCTATATCCGATTTTTCTCTTCTATTCTGAAAAAACAATGTTTACATATAATAACCCCATGTTAGTCAAATCAACTTAGTACTGACTGCCTAAACAGCGGTAAAGAAATATTGACTGTTCAACAACAATGCTTTACTGGAGAAACCGTCTGAAAAAGGATCACAGGTTTTTTTTTAAGACCTGTGTTCAAAATCCCATCCCTGACAGATCCGAACGAAAGAAGTTTTGTAATTTCGGTTGCCAAGATCGGTGGTTTTGCCCAAAAACACAAATTCTCTCGTCATCCCAAAACTTACCGCCTCCGCTATTTAGATATAGTGTATGTTGTTTGTTGTAATCTGTGAATGATGTTTGCAAATCTTTGTTAATAACCAACAGTTCCATCACGTTGGTTTACAAATATTTGTGATTTCAAAAACAATTTTTAAAATGCTTTCATTAGGAATCGTTGACATTTGACCTTAGTTCAATAAATACACCACCAAGTCGGATGATGTGACATTTTTATACAAAGAATATTCATTGAGTTATTTGCACTATATCAGTGTTATAAAGGGTTTATTGACTTGAAGATTGTACTTTGTTTTCCATTGAAAATTGATGTAAAATAGACCATATCTTAGTTTTATAGTTTGTCAATTTGCTTGTCCAATGGTTGGTTGTTTTTTATCAGGAACAAAGATTTCCTCCAACCCAGAACTATTTGTCTTGGCTCACAAGTGTTGCATTTGTACTTCACTATCCTAGAAATGTCTGATTCGATATGTTTGGAAGAATCTTGAATTTTTTTCAACATCAATCACTCTCTCCACCCCAACACGAGTAGACTAATAAAAGAATATCCAAAAACACATTCATTGTTAATCATTGTTACCTTTTTATACTGTCATATTTTTAATTCTATTTATTTATTTATTTATTTATTTTTTTTTTTTTCTTTGATTTTATTTTTTTTAATTTTTCATTTTTTCATGTATTGATTTATTGATTTAATTATCTATCTATCTATCTATCTATCTATCTATCTATCTATCTATCTATCTATCTATCTATCTATCTTCCTTTCTTTCTTTCTATCTTTCTTTCTTTCTATCTATCTATCTATCTATCTATCTATCTATCTATCTATCTATCTATCTATCTATCTATCCATCTATCTATCTATCTATCTATCTATCTATCTATCTTTTCTATTTTCTATTTGATTTATTTTCTTTATTTTTTATTTTTTAACGTGAAGGCTTATAGCGTTGTCCTGACCTACGCAATGTTGTTTTCAAAGTACAAGTATGTTTGTTTGAACGCGTTATTAGTAACTTAGCAACATTTTCTTCAAGTTGGTCTCGAGCACTTGTTAGTGCTAAAACAATTTCTAAAAATAACGACATTTGGGATCGTTGACTCATGAGTTAGGATCATTCGATACTACGCAAAGTTGGATAATTATGCAATTTTGCTACACGAAATATATTTTGAATTTTTTTTTAACAAGGTTATAAATGGTAATAAAGTTACACTACAGGATGGTTTATGTTTTTTCTAGGGTTAACTGATGTAAAATTTGTCAAACCCAAATTTTGCAAATTTGTTACACGGAATATATTTTTGGTTATTTTACGGTTATAATTACACCAAAACAGTGTTTAAACAATTTTTATTACCATGGACCCGGATGGGGTATAATTTAACAACACTTTATTCCTCGAAATTTTCTTTCATCAGGGAGAGTTGAAAAACACAGAATTTTAACCCAACGAATATGAACGATTCCATAGCATATCTTTAAAATTAAAATCTGGTCCATATGATGACTTTTTTACAAAATGAAATGTGTATGTATAGTTTATAAAATATACTTTCTAAACATATCCCGATTTTTTAGTTGTTCACATGCCTATCCTTGTTTCATATCATTTTAATGCAATCAAGAAATGTATAAATATTGAGATGGTTTAAAACGCAACAATTTTTAAAATCGTTTAAATATACAGAAAACTCTAAGCAGTAGAGTGTTCAATATCGCATATTTTTTATGTAATTTTCATATCAATATCGCAGATTTTCTATGTGATTTTTAATCAATATCGCAGATTTTCTGCGTAAAACTCCATTCAAAAATTTTCTGTGTCATATTCCAATCAATATTGCAGATGTGTGTCATATTCCATTTAATATCGCAGATTTTCTGTGTCATATTCCAACGAATATTGCAGATATTGTGTGTCATATTCGAAACAATATCACAGATTTTCTGTGTCGTACTCCAATCAATATCGCAGATTTTATGTGCCATATACCAATAAATATAGCAGATTTTCTGTGTCAAATACCAATCAATATAACAGATTTTCTATGTCATATACCAATCAATATCGCAGATTTTCTGTGTCATATACCAATCAATAAAGCACATTTTTGTGTCATATACCAATCGATTTAACAGATTGTTTGTGTCATAAACCAATCGATATCGCAGATTTTCTGTGTCATATTCCAATCAATATCGCAGATTTTCTGTGGTTTTTTTTTCAAAATAATATCGCAGATTTTCTGTTGCAAATACAAATCAATATCGCAGATATTCCGTGTCACATTCCAATCAATATCGCAGATTTTCTGTGTCATATACCAATCAATAACGCAGATTTTCTGTGTCATATACAAATCAATATCGCAGATTTTCTAAGTCACATTCCAATCAATATCGCAGATTTTTTTGTGTCATTTACCAATCAATATCGCAAATTTTCTATGTCATATTCCAATGAATATCGCAGATATTCTGGGTCACATTTCAATCCATCTGGCAGATTTTCTGTGTCATATTCCAATTAATATCGCAGATTTTCTGTGGCATATAACAATCAATATAGCACATTTTTTGTGTAATATACCAATCGATATAACAGATTTTCTGTGTCTTAAACCAATCAATATCGCAGATATTCCGTGTCACATTCCAATCAATATCGCAGATTTTCTGTGTCATATACCAATCAATATCGCAGCTTTTCTGTGTCATATACAAATCAATATAGCAGATTTTCTGTGTCACATTCCAATCAATATAGCATATTTTCTGTGGCATATACCAATCAATATAGCACATTTTTTCTGTAATAAACGAATCGATAAAACAGATTTTCTGTGTCATAAACCAATCAATATCGCCGATTTTCTGTGTCTTATTCAAAATAATATCGCAGATTTTCTGTGGCATATACCAATCAATATCGCAGATTTTCCGTGTTACATTCCAATCAATATCGCAGATTTTCTGTGTCATATACCAATCAATATCGCAGATTATCTGTGTCATATTCCAATTAATATCGCAGATTTTCTGTGGCATATACCAATCAATACTGCAGATATTCTGTGTCATATTCCAATCAATATCGCAGATTTTCTGTGTCACATTCCAATAAATATTGCAGATTTTCTGTGTCCTATACCAATTAATATTGTGAGTCACATTTCAATCCATATAAAAGATTTTTTGTCATATTCAAATCAATATCGCCGATTTTCTGTGTCATATTCCAATTAATATCGCAGATTGATTGTCTGTGTCATATACCAATTAATATCGCAGATTTTCTGTGTCATATACCAATCAATATCGCAGATTTTCTGTGTTATATACCAATCAATATCGCCGATTTTCTGAGTCATATAAAAATTAATATCGCCGATTTTATGTGTCATATACCAATTAATATCGCCGATTTTATGTGTCATATACCAATTAATATCGCAGATTTTCTGTGTCATATACCAATCAATATCGCAGATTTTCTGTGTCATATACCAATTAATATTGCAGATTTTCTGTGTCATATTCCAATCAATATCGTAGATTTTCTGTGTCATATTCCAATCGATATCGCAGATTTTCTGTGTCATATTCTAATTAGTATCACAGATTTTATGCGTTATATTTGTATCAATATCGCATAATTCCTAGGTAATATTTCATTCAATATCGCAGTTTTTTGTGCGTCTTTCCAATTATCATAGTTTTTCCTCGGACTTTTTATCGCTGATTTAAAGCTGCATTAAGTTTTCCAAATAAAAAATTAAAGGTGCTAATCTGATTATTGATGTTCCTAATGAACAATGTTACATTTGGTTCAACGATAAAAGCTCGAATAAATACAGAAATTACAGTATTTACCCAGCAAGATGCAGCATTTGGGATCTAATATTAGAACATGGTTACGTCATCAAAACCCGGGTCATTTAAACACAACTTTCAAAACGGTGAAATGCGATAAATTAAACACAGAACTTCGTTGAATTTGCCATTTGTGACTTAGTAAGGAATGCATAACACAATTTCAAATACATCTGGATATAATGAAGGACAATTCATGCAATCTGCCATGTTTCACCTTCGATTCTAGGGTTTTTCCGTACATCCATGCGCATGCTCCAAGCTCATAATTATCATCGTAAACCACTGACCAACCGGTCAGAGGATTCCGTTTATTTACAGCTAAAAGAAGTGAAATTTTAGAAAATAAATCTTATGGATCGTGGTTAAAACATATCTATTTCTAAAAAAATATATTTTAAGAAAATCAAAAAAATTCAGAAAATTGAAAAACTTAATGCAGCGTTAAACAGCATTTGATAATAATTTCTTTTCAAATTAATGACATCTGAGACAAAAAAGCCGTATTCAGTTTAAATTATTTTTACAACTTTTACTATTTTTTATTTTTTATTAATTATTTTTTAAAATACTTTATCTCGGTGTCCGGCTGTTCTAAGCCATCACGCGCCTATAGACCACCTTGCTTTTAACTGCCTAAGATCAAACGGGACTGAGGCCGAACTTAGCTTGAGAATATACATTTTTGTATTTTGAAGGGCAATGCCTTTCCTTCGGATACTGAAGTTTCCTTCCAGAACTATAAAACTCGAAATTCTGGACTGGGCGTAAAATACCTTACCTTAATCCATTTCATTCATATTTTGTATTTGAAGGGAGATAACGCAAATATTTGTGAGTGATAATTTGATGCTTGTAAGTGATATAATAATCACATATTTGTTTTGTTTTTGTACATATTTCAGCGAAAGACATACCATGTCATGTTTTACAAATAGTTTTAACACTAAAGGCGTAATTTATTATAACGAAGTTTGCATCATACAACAAAAAACTTTATGTTTTATCAAAACAGTGAAAACGTTTCTTGAAAAAACTTCACATAAGAAGTTTGTTTTATAACTATCAAATAAAGAACAAAATATGCTTGCGTTTTTTGTTTTCGAGATATTTAAAGCATTATTTTCCCTCACCACTTACTTTTATAATTTGCTTTTTGAAAATAAAGGCATCTGCAAGTCCCGTTTTTATATTTTCGAGTCAAGATTTTTTTCACTTATATCGAAGCGATCGGTGCTGCGATAAAAGAGGATACCGGAGTGACCGATGAATCACGGACCTTCAGCAAGCGAGTTCACAAGCTATTCACACTAGGATCTTTTCCAGTGGAATCCAACCTAGGCACTTTCATCTTTGGTCATAAGCGTTATTGAAACATTGGGCAACACTGCCTTTTTATTCTTAAAGAAAACTTGGTGGGCGATTCTTCTAAAACGTGCTTACTGAAAACCGGATTGAACTTATGCAGGTAGAACTAATTGTTAAAGTATTTGCCAGTTTGCATACCGAAAATTGGTTATTTTTTCCGTATATTCTGGTTTCTATTACCATCCCATAACTAATCGCCTCGAAATTAAAAGAAAAAAATTGACCTGAGCGTAAAAATTGCAAGTTCTGCGTGCAACTTACGCACCTTAAAGATTGATAAATATGTCATAATTACTGTATTATTATGTCACCGTATTTTTATTAAAAATAAATTTTCAATTTTCGGTAATGTTTATCGAACGAGAACCACACATCGTTTTTTGTTAACGACGAACCAAACAGATAAAGTTAAATAACGGATGTAGATCCGGTTTTAATACTATAAGATTCTTTGCTACCTACCACTGCGGTAGTTTAATTGGTGGTGTGGGAGGTCGTGGGTTCGAGCCCTGACCGGGTCTCACCAAAGACTTGAAAGTGGGAAGTGACTGTTCTTTGGCCAAGCACTCGGCATTACGAAATGAAAGTCACTGTTCTTTCTGATTGGAACTTAAAATAAACGAGGTCCCGTGTCACGGTAAGCGTGGCACGATAAAGAGCCCTGCTGTATAATGTCGCACAGGCAAAATCCCTACACTTTCGCCTATAGCTGGCGACGTCTCGATATAAGTAAAATATTCTTGACTAGGACGTTAAACGCTATTACTCAACTCAATTCCATTGCTACGTGACCCGTTTTGAAATTAGCAAATTAATAGTTCTACCGGAAGACCTGACATGTCTACATGAAAAGCAGCTAAGAAAGCACCTTTTTTCATTCAGTGGGTTACAAAAAAATTATTATTTGTGTCTAACCAATCTGATGAACGTCGAGACTATTTATACAAAACAAATCGGGCAAAACCCATAAGTATAAAATATTTACTTTAAATACTGTTTATTAAGGAATTTAAGGGTGTCTTAAATTTTAATATGAATAAAATAAAATAAACGTACCAGTCCTTGTCCATATCACAATCCCAAAAACAAAGTAAAAACTTTGCAAACTGGCAAAATATGTGATACACGTGAACTTCCATCAAGGAAGTGAGGCCGGGTGCTCCGGAAGGGTGAGCACCTCCTGTTTTGCTAGCTACACCCGTCACGTGCAAGTCAATTTTGAGAATGAAAGGAACAAAAACTATGGTAAGTCAAATATATCCAGTATAAGATGGGATACAGTGACTACATACTTATCAACAATATTGTGATGACGGCCATAAAACTTTTTAAGGGCCCTGATTAGCCTACGCTTGCAATATCCTTGTGTCAAAATTTAATTGTAAGTAATTTGCTTCGTTGCAGAAAGTTCCCATAGTGGGAACAAGCTCTACCGTACCGTATTAATTGTGAAACATATACACCATACGCAGGAGAAGCAGGGATATTACTGCAAAGAAACGGAAAGTTGACAATAGAAAAGTTGAAGTCATCACGTTTGTCGTATAGCTTCAGATATAACCTTTCATGGGTGTCATAATTGAGGTATAAGTCCAAATATGAAGCAGAACATGGAGAATCTGTCGTGTCTTTTATTTCAAGCTCACTTGGATAGATGACATTCACATATTCTCCAAATTTGTGATTATTTAGAGAAAGAACGTCATCTATATATCTGTATGTGTAGTTGAATGATTTAGCGACAGTCTTTTTTCCAGATTTGACAAGGTTCTGTAAAAATTCTGATTCATATGAATAAAGAAACAAATCAGCAAGCAAAGGTGTACAGTTTGTGCCCATTGGTATACCGATTGTTTGTTGAAAGATAATATTGCCAAACACAACAAATATGTTGTCTATCAAAAACTCTAACATTTTGTTGATGGTATCTTCAGTATATTTTTGTCTGCAGTCTGTATGGTGTTTTACAAAATAACCAGAATCCCTGTTGAGCACTAGATATTTATATCTTGATTTACCGTTTTTGTAAAAGAATGAAAAGTGAATGATTTGATTTAGACGTTCTTTCAATTAAGCATGAGGGATAGTGGTTATCACATAGAATAGGTAACAAAATTTCTATTTTCTAGATATTGTGATAACTTAATAACTCACGTGAACAAGTCGCTAGAAAATTCCTAACTAATCACTGTCTCAAAGTTCAAGGTAGAGTCGTTTTTGTAACGATCGTCTTTACACAAATGGCATACACAAACTTTTAACTTTTTTATAAAATAAAAAAACACATGTATATAAAACTAAATTGCATATTACATAAATATTATACATGAATTTTATAAAAGTTTAAAACAAAAAACAATTGTATACGTCATTTTTGCTATAGCCAGAATTCAAGGATTTTTTGTAAAAATACCATTAAACGTTACCGATATGAGATTTTGTCAGATAATTTAAAAATGACAAATACAATTTTACTTAACATTTCAATTTTTTATTAAATTTTTGTATAATAAACTTACTAAAACCGATATAAATAAAAATTGGGAAAAAAACCGGAAAGTGTCCAAGAAAATGTCATGCTGTTCTCTTTAAAAGTATTGTAAAACATATTCTTTAATTTTAATAGGTTTTTGTAGCATATACATATAAAGTAAAATCGATTTTGAGATCAAAATACAACAAATAATAAATTTAAAAAATGCTAAATTTTACTTCTAACACAGAAACATTAATACAATTGCTAGATACACCGATTTATCTTTTTTTTTTTTTTTTTTTTTTTTTTTTTTTTTTTTTTTTTTTTTTTTTTTTTTTTTTTTTTTTTTTGTCATGAAGTTAGTTTTTAAAAAAATCTCAGTTTGTATGAAAAAAAAACCATTTAAAATTTCAGATAAAAATAAAATTTTTGAATAAAACATTAAATAATTAATACAATAAGACATTTATTAAAATATTTTCCCCTATTTGATTACTGGTGATTTGCTGTTTTTGAATGCGTTGTTGAACCCAAAAAAAATCAAAATTAGCACATAACAAAGAATTCATCAAATAATGATAATAATAAATAAATAAATAAATAAATAAATAATATGGCATGATTTACTGTCATTCTTTGACTAAATCTCTATTTTCAATAAAACAAGGTTGTTTTTTATAATAGTTTACCTAAGATCATTGAAGCAATGAAACAAAAAATCCAAAAGTAGCACATACATGTAATAAAGAATTTACCCAAAGAACAGATATAAAATACTAAATGATATGGCACATATATATATATATATATATATATATATATATATATATATATATATATATATATAAGGCATAATTATTGTCATACTAAATCTGTCTATTCTTAACAAAACAAGGTGGTTTTTTGACATTTTACCCAACACCATTGAAATAACTGCCAAAAGGATTCAAAAGTTACAAATAACATAAATACATCCAAAGAACAGATATAAACCACTAATGATATGGCACAAATATATATATAATGGCATAATTATTGTCATTTCTTTTTTACTAAATCTCTCTATGTTTAACAAAAAAGATTGTTTTTGCTAATATTTTTTTCCTAATACTATTGACTAAGAACTAAAAGTCTAAAACGCGCATGCGCATGTATCATACACGGTTCCAATATACAATGCATAATTGTAGTTTTTGAATGGCACTTTGTATTGAATGAAATATGTGTATCATTAAGATTTATTTATTAAAACCACCAACATTTTTAAAATGCACATTTTTAACACCTGAGAGTTCCCTCAAATATTAAAAAAGCTGTGTTGTACTAACAAGCTTAATAGTTTATGGTGATAAAATAGATTTTTTTCAAAAGTTACAAATATTCAAATTTAGAAGTACCATTCGAAAAAATAATAAAAATTGTCAACTACAGTAAAACCTTGTTACAACGACATTGATATGACTTTTAAAAAATGTAAAATAAACTTTAAACCTCAAAATATCTAAAAATATCAACAAGTTTTTTCATATACAATTACGTTGCCGATTGTCCGTGGTTTTGTATTCGGGTACTCCGGCTTCCTCCATTAGACGTTAAAACTAAATTTTTTCAGATTGAAGCGAAATCAAATCAAATATTCTTAAATATAAATACATAAAATATTGCTCAAATTATAAAAAAAAATTCAGTAACAATTTAAATTTATTGCCATTAGACAAGAGTGGAGTGTAGTAATGGTGTTTTACGCCCCAGTCAAGAATCTTTCACTTATTTCTAGGCGGTCAGTTCTTGGATGGTGGAGAAAACAGGAGCGCCCGGAGAAAACCACCGACACTCGGCAAGCGAACTGACAAACTTTCTCACACTAGGATCTGTCCCTAATGGGATTCGAACCCAGGCAGTGAGAGGCATTGTGATCTGTAAGCGCGCGCTTTAGACCACTCGGTCACCGAGGCCCCTTCTTTAGACAAGAATTGCGTGACATTAAAGTTTCGGAAGTGAATTTGTTAAACGTCTATACGCATATTATGTGACTTTAACATACATTGTAATTCAATAAGAATACTACAATTTATTTGATATGATATTGCACTAATATAATCTTATAATAATAATAATAATAATAATAATAATAATAATAATAATAATAATAATAATAATAATAATAACAATAATAATAATAATAATAATAATAATAACAATAATAATAATTATTATAATAATAATAATAATAATACAATTAATAAATAATAATAAAATAATAGGAATAAGAATAAAAATAATATAAAAACAGAAAAAAATTTGAAAGTGAACATATTTGTATACTATTGCTAATTTCAATAACGTATCTATTGATATTATACTACAACGAAAAAAATGTTCAAGCATTATATTGATTATTTATTTTATTGCAGACAAATTGATTAAGCGTGGGTTTAAAAGCTTTATGGTGAATAAATTGTTCTAGACGCCAATGATCATAACTTGTAGCAACTCATATTGTTTGATGTTTGCATTGTTTGGCATTTTAAAATAATCTAAAACCTCAAATGCTATTTACAACAGTCAAAACTTGGCCACTTGTAAAATAAAAGATAAATTTACAGACCCAAGTTTCAAAAACTTAGCCACTTGTAAAATAAAAGGTAAAATTACGGACCCAAGTTTCAAAAACTTAGCCACTTGTAAAATAAAAGATAAAGTTACGGACCCAAGTTTCAAAAACTTGGCCACTTGTAAAATAAAAGATAAAGTTACGGACCCAAGTTTCAAAACTTTAGCCACTTGTAAAATAAAAGATAAATTTATGGATCAAGTTTCAAAAACTTAGCCACTTGTAAAATGAAAGATAAAGTTACGGACCCAAGTTTTAAAAACTTAGCCACTTTTAAATAAAAGATAAAGTTACGGATCAAGTTTCAAAAACTTAGCCACTTGTAAAATAAAAGATAAAGTTACGGAGACAAGTTTCACAATCAGTTCTTTACTAAGATTTTTCTTACCCTAACCTTTACAAATTTTGACAACCTCTATATGAGTTGCATAAATAAATGTGATGTCACTGAATAAAAATGTTATTCCTGAATCTATCATGGACCTCTCCCGAGGGAACCGTTCTGCTATAGTGTTGTTTGGAGAGGTGTAGCTATCGGCTCGGTCACTATACCTCTCCAGACAACACTATAGATTTCAAATTTGTCAAATTTAAGTTTAAAAAAATCTTAGTTAAGAAATGATTGTGAAACCGGGGCACGCTTTAATAATTTGTTCTACGCCATTTTTGTTCTTGTCACTAACTAAAACTTCTTATAAAAATGTTACAAATTCATATTTTTTAAAAAAAAATTTTAAAAAATTATTTATAAAGGGTTTGATGGGATTTTATTCGAAATATAACGTTTTAGTTGCTTAATTTATACTTGTATTTAAATAGAAACGTAATAAATATTTAACAAAAATATCTGTTTAATTTTGCTGTAAAATATGTGCACATTTCGGAAATTTATTCCTCATTATTGACATAAGGGGCCAAAAAAGTTTGATAAATAAAAATAATAATACAAACATTAGAAAATTAATAAATCCAACGTTCTAAAAATAATATGAATGCAAATCCAGCTAAGGAATGCTTTGCATAAGGAAAAATACTTAGTTTTAAATAAATTTCAAAAATTGAGACTACTGAAAATTTTGACACAAGGTAGTAATATATTAAAATTATCAGGTTTTTGCCTAATACAAATAATTCATTCAATGGGATATTGGTATAATTCTTTGCAAATTCACCATAATCATGCTCTCAAATAATAAAGAATAAAAATTGGTGGTTTCCCTATTGTGTTAATATTATTCAAATCGTTCTTTTCGGAGGAAGTAGTTTAAATTATTGTTGAAAATTTGAAATTGGAATCTCTTCAATATCAAAAAAAAAACGCGATACTTCGATTTTGTAAATTGATAAGAATAGGAATTAGGATGCAATCGTTTTGTAACATACATGTTTTCGCTATTCAATACTCTCTCTCTCTCTCTCTCTCTCTCTCTCTCTCTCTCTCTCTCTCTCTCTCTCATGTGCATTTCTTATTCCATATTTCATAAAGTTGTGTAGGCGGCACTCTATGGGATGTTATAATTTTATCACTTTTATAACGGCACGGATCGAAAGAAACTTTAAAGTTGTGATACCCAGGTAATGGATATAGTTTTAATCCAAGAGCTCTAATACACAAAGCAACATAAACGTCTTCTAAATGAAAAAATGGCACGTGTTTAGATATATCAAATATTTTCTTTGCAATAACCTTTGTTGTCACGTACCCTGGGCCTGCGCAGAATCCTGGATAGTGTTTGTTTGGATAGCTTTTGATTGACGCAAACCATTTGGAATGTTTATTTCTGATTGGTGCGCCTACCATGTGGCACGTACCTCCTACCCCTTTATGGAGCACCTCTGAATTTTTCTTAACCGATGCCAATAATGCAGGCACGTTAACCCACATATCGTCATCTGTTTTCATAACAAATGTTGTGTTTGAGCAATATGTTGTCACCCAACGAAACCCCATTAAAGTTTTAATCGTCAAGTTCATATACGCATCTTTAAAATCTTCTTTAATTATATCACCGTAGACCTTTGCTTCTTTCTCGACAGCTTCAGACATCTTTGGATCGGTTGTATTTCCTAACAAAAACGCATACCTGACATTTGCAGTATTATTTTTAGCATGTGTCAGCCATGTTGATCGTATTGCCTTCCGCTGCATTATATTTCCATGTACAGTGAGAATTATTATAAATATGTCTATACTTGAATTATTGTTAATATCACAGATTTTCTCATTATTGATCACATAATTGAAGTTATGATGAAAACATCTATCACATTTATCTTTTCGGTAACCAGAAGTATCGGTAGCGGACCTGTTAGAAGACACATGAGTTTTATTTCTTATTTCACTAGTGATATCTTTATTAGAAATGCCACCTATAATTTCAGTATTTGATTGTATTTTTAACGTCAAACTGTACATTTTATTGAGATTAGGACGCGACGTTATCAAACTAAATCCGACTAATATGGATAGAGAAGCTAGAAGAATTAACAATCGTGGTAATGAAGCTAAATGATTTTTTATTCGCGTCATTGCCCTTAAAATTCTTCGTTACTTCGTTAAATAAAAAACAACAATTTCAAAACTGGCTCGAACTGGATTCATAACAAAATTTTTTTTCTTGAGCTGTAATGTGATTTCGAATTAGTTTGCCTGTTTCTTTCGAATTAACAGTGCTAAGCAAAGGTGTTAGACTCCTTTGGTGAGCCACTTTGCCTAAAGGGTAAACTTCTACCTTTTGGTGATGACTCGCTATTCCGTGATTGGGACTTGCTATCTTGTTACTTTGAATCACTATATACTGTTACGATGAACCACTTTCATTAGTAGTATTTATTTGGCAGTAATTCTTCTCACCGATCGATCATAGAAATTCCATGCCCTATAATTATAAATACATATATATATATATATATATATATATATATATATATATATATATATATATATATATATATATATATATATATATATATATATATAAAGAATATTCACAAATGATGTTGTCAAACAATTATTAAAACTTTAATATATTACATATAAAATTAAAGCTGCATTAAGTTTTCCAAAGAAAGATTAAAATGGTGCTAATCTAATAAATGATGTTCCTAATGAACAATGTTACATTTGGTTCAACGATAAAAGCTCGAATAAATACAGAAATTACAGTATTTACCCAGCGAAATGCAGCATTTGGGATCTAATATTAGAACATGGTTACGCCATCGAAACCCGGGTCATTTAAACACAACTTTTAAAACGGTGAAATGCGATAAATTAAACACAGAACTTCGTTGAATTTTCATTTGTGACTTTGTAACGGATACATAACACCATTTCAATTACATCTGGATATTAATGAAAGACAATTAATGCAATCTGTCATGTTTCACCTTCGATTCTAGGGTTTTTCCGTACATCCATGCGCATGCTCCAAGCTCATAATTACCATCGTGAAACACTGACCAACCGGTCACAGGATTCCGTTTATTTACAGCTAAAAGAAATGAAATTTTAGAAAATGAATGTCACGGATCGTGGTTAGAAGATATCAATTTTTTTTTTTTTTTTAAATATTTTCATAAAATCAAAAAAAAAAATTCAGAAAATTGAAAGACCTAATGCTGCTTTAAATGTCAACAAGCTCTTTGTAACATAAAACCTTCACACCTTTTCAATTTTTATAAAATGAATTCAAAAGTAGCACATGACACTTGGTCTAGTATTCAAACCTATATTTGACATCTATTTCTTATTGCATGTATTTGTCAAAATCGATTAATGATAAAACACTCCATGCAAGTACATTGTATGTAACACAAATAAAAAAAATCAATCTTTCAATATGAAACATTTTGAAAGCAGATTCTGGCTAAATATACATGCTTTTATCATCAGCATCAGTTTTTACTCTAACACAAAAAAAGGTAAAATATTGTTAAATGTGTAGAAATAAATACATTTAACCCGTTCTTGTGGTACAAAATCTAAACCTATGTTGTAATATATGTGTGAGGTCTAAAGGACTGACTTGTGGGTAAAATGCCTCTCACAGCCAAGGTTAAATCCCCTTGAATTACCAAAGTTTAAGAAAGTTTGTAAATTCGTTTTGAAAGAAAAGGGGGTTGTTTCTGGCACCCCCGTTTCCTTCGCCATCAAAAACTAATACTTCGATATAAATGAAATTACCTGGGCTGAAGCTTTAAAAACTCTCTCCGTACCAATCCAACAGATTCGATTCAGTACAAGCATTTTGAATTTAATCACATTTGCATAACAACGTTGGATATCTACATTGTAACACCAGTGTTTATACACACACACACACACACACACACACACACACACACACACACACATATATATATTTTTATTTACATTATTATTACTATTTCTTATTATTCTTTTATGGTGGTCGCTACTCACTGTTTTAGCCTAATTTAATACATTTGCACCCAAGTAGACTTGCGTTTGAGCAGGGCTCAATCGCTTGGTAAGTTACCCCTAATGGTGGCAACCTTGTACATTAGAAAAGGATTGAGAGCTAGAAGTAGCAAAGATTGATGTATTTGAATGAAGATAAAGGTATAATAACTTCTGGAAATTATTGTCCTATGAAACTTAAATTGTCATACATGTCATAGGGAACAAGTGTACAAAGTTTCATAACATTTTATCAAATGGTGGTTTAGATGTCCTCATGTTACTTTTAATTTGGTATAAAAATATGGAATAAAATAAAAAAAATTTTGACTAAGTAAATTCAAAATCGAATTAGGAATCCACATTTTAAAAATAAAATTTAAAATTAAGTACAATTTATTATAAATGAATATTTACAACATCTCAATATATCATTTATATTTGAAAAAAAAATATAAATTGCAACTACTCATATTTTAAATCGAAGAATGATAATGATCTGATCAGGTCAATTTGTAATCAAAATCTTTTAAATTTGATTATAAGCTATAAAATTGACCAGAAGGATAATATGCATGCCCAGTGTCAAGTGATGTACATGATTGATACTAAAAACACGAAAACACACAATATAAGTGCTTGACATCTTAAGAATATAATATCAAGTTACTGTCGTTAAAAGTTCACGGCTGAGGGAGAAATGTTTTTACTTACATTGAGGTTTAAAATAGGTTATAAGTAGTACATTAGTCTGTAGCTAGCACATTTTTGCACCTGATATGATTTTAAGTCTACAGATACAAGAGTTTAATGTTGTTTGGTTGGTTGTTACGTTGTTTAACGTCAAATCAGAAATTTTTCAGCTATTCAGGACAAGAGAAAGGTAATAAATCTTTAAGGATTAATCTAATTATAATGTAGTTCCTATATGCATGTGATGTGTGATTGTGTATTATGTTGTGTTTGGCACAAGCGCGCTTAAGCTAGACTTTTTATTCAAGTGCAAGCTTATCAAGTAAGTTAATCTAAACAAGTATACCACACCCCTCATATTATCATTACTTCAATTGAACCAGTCGATACTCTTATATATATATATATATATATATATATATATATATATATATATATATATATATATATATATATATATCTATCTACTTATGTTGATTCGTTATTTTTTCAATTAGTTTATTTCTCATAATTGCAATACAATACAGAAAATATATCAATAATACGTGTATATACAAATACAAATTATGACATAGACATAACACAGACAAATAATCAACTGATAGATAACTAATAACTAACCTGGAGGACTGACTTTGTCAAAAATAAGTTATAAATTTGCACAAATTATTCAACACAGTTACATAAGAGGAGTTTAACAGCTCTTTGTATTTAACAGTATTTGGATTTTTGTAAGAAAAATTAAAAAATAATCAGGAGTACCTCAAAAACATTATTAAAAGACCGGCCATTTTCCTTGCTTTAAAACCTATAAGCCCTATTAATATTGAGAGACAAGCGGGGCAACAATATCTCAATTTTTAAGCCTTACGCATAAACCTCAGACCTTCCGCTCTCGAGGCGGACGATCTACCACTGAGCCACTGATGCGAAAAAATTTAAGTTCGTGATTCAGTGTAAAATCACTCTAGACTGTTTCACATTGGTGTATAGAAGTAAACTATTTTACTTTCTCAATATGATTTTCATTATAGAATATGAGACTGCATTTTTTGTTACCTTGTAAAATTTTGTAAGGGGTATAATTTTTTAAACTTTTATGCATTTTGTTTAAAAACTTCCTTTTTCATAGTCTTAATATCAAAATATAATCATTTAACGCTCATACAACTTCATAAAAATTGAAAACAATGTAAAAAACAAGCATTTTGGTAAACGTGACCCTATTTTTGTGCCTTTTTATATGGGGATAATAAAGTGTTTTAATGGTCTCATTTTGTAAAATTTTATGCATTTTGTTTAAAAACTTCATTTTTATAGTCTTAATATCAAATTATAATCATTTAACGCCCAAAATTGAAAACATTGTAAAAAGCAAGCATTATGTTAGACGTGACCTTATTTTTGTGCCTTTTTGGGTGGGGTGATATAGTGTTTTAATGGTCTCATTTTGTAAAATTTTATGCATTATGTAAAGAAAATTCTTTTTTGTTATTGTAATATCAAATTATTATCATTTAACGCCCAAATTACTTCATCAAAATTGAAAACAATGTTAATAGCAAGTATTGGTATCCGAATTATACCCATAACAATTTACAACCGGTTTTGGTGGTAATATGACGAACAAAACTATTGAAATAGACATGTTGTATATACAGGAAATGTTCGTATCCCAGCTTGTGCCTCAAATCAGACAAACTCTTGCACATCAATTTCAAAAAATATATATTATGAGTTAATTCGTAAGAAATAATCATAAATACCTTGAAAACATAAATAAAAAAGACCGGCCATTTTCCTTGCTTTAAAACCAATAAGCCTACATGTCACCTTCTTAACGAGTATACGTTTTATGTTACGTATCATTAAAACATATTCACAAACCTTTTTTTGAATATAAAGGTTTTTCTTACCTGTAAAGCCAATTTAAAACTGAATTCGTTAAAATATATAATTTTCACCTCCATAATGAATAATAAAGAAGGAGAAGAACACCAACCTCGGGTTACAATACGGGTATTTTCTAACCCTGAAACAGATCAGCTCAATCGATCGCCTTCATTTTTCATTTGAATTATCCATTTTACTGCATGCGTGTACGGGATAGACTGCAATCAAGAAAGGCAATGATAGACATCGTTATTTTTAGCAACAATACCCCGATATGCTGCATGCTTCAACAGTTTCCCTATATTCTTTATTCATATATAATGCAGACTTAAGGCACAGTATGGGGGAATCAACATATAAAAGTCAAAAATTTTAATTTTTTATTTAACACTTTATTAGGAAGCTTTATTCTTAATTCCACCGAAACAGAAATAAAAAAAAGTAAAAAAAAAAAATTGAAAAAAAAATTAATAAAAAAAATTTGTAATTTATCAGGTTTTTTTAAAGGACTTAAACAAAAATAATAACATTACAGTATCAAATTTAGCCTCTTATTTTATATAAATAACTTCTCATCCCGGACGTAAACAAGCAAGACTTTAAAGTGGATCTTCCTTAATGTTAATTATGCATGTATACAATATGACATGTCAAGTGAAATTTTAGATGCAACCCAAAATCACATGACATTATGATCAAATGCTATTGTGGGTTTAATTAAATATATGTATATATTTTGAAATTTTATATGCATGAATATTTTGATTAGCTTAAAATTTACATTTCTTTTATTTTCTTTTTTTTAAAACTTTGTGCGATAGATAAATTTTTCATTTTCCAACACGTAATATTAAAAAAATAGATATATATTAATCTTTACATATTACTGGATATTTCTTAGGTCCCCGCGAAAGCATTATTCAGTTACCATTAACAGGCAGTTGGAACTGTTGCTAAACACAAAATAATAATAATAATAATAACAACAACAATAATAAGTATAATAATAATAATAATAATAATAATAATAATAATAATAATAATACAAAACTTTTATTTGTTTATAAATGTATTACAGATTTTTATAGCGTAAATAATTAAGCAACAATAATGTCACTCAGTTTCATTTTCCTTGCCCCTACCGGATTTTATCATACGTAGTTATCTACCGGATTTTATCATCCGTAGTTATCTACCGGATTTTATTATCCTTAGTTATCTAAATTAATTGGCACGCATACAAAAAAAAAAACAGATGAAGCAATAGTCATCAATCTCTATTCAAATCTAGCTTTCAAGAAACCATTTTCGTAAGTCAATGGGAATTTCCTCGCACATTTTAAGAATTTAGATTGGTCATTGAAGTGAACACACATCAACAATTGTTGTTGCTGTTGTTGTCGTCGTTGTCGTCATCATTGTCGAAATGTTGTTTAACGTCACATAGCAATTTTTCAGTTATTTCGCGACGAAAGCTAAGTTATCAATCTATATGGATTAGTCTAAGAACAAGATCGTGTATACAGGTGGTGTGTGAGTGTCGTCGTCGGCCGTATTCTAACACGCATTCAGGGCGACTTTTTGGTAAGGGACTAGCTCACCGAGTAAGTATGCCACACACAAGCTTTCCTCTAGTCCGTTATCCTGACACCGTTTTGTAACAGTCGATACTCTGTCCACTTAATGTCAAACGGTTAGAAGAGGAAGTGGTATCTCTAATTTTCATGTCTTATGTATAGCCCGACTGGGACAGCAGAAATTGGAGATTTAAAAAAAGGAAGAAGGTAAATAAGACGGCGATTGACACGGATCAATAGGACACAACAGATAAGTTTTTGCTTTATAATGTATCGTAAGAATCTGTAATAATTTGAAACTTTTATGACGGGTATATAACAATATTGTGGCACTAATATGATGAATTTTTGACATTTATAACTTGTAAAAGTGTACTTTTTCAACATTAACAACTCTTATGTACTGCTAGTGAATTGTGCTCACCTTCACTAAATACTATTATATAGTTAAATGTAGTAATCATATAGTTATATACACCGTCCGCCATGTGTTCAATTACTACCTGCCTATCGACACATCGGATACATGTACGTTTTTTTAATTTCACATGATTTTCATCTCCGATCTATGATGATAAATAACGTTAGTAATAGTCAAGTTCTCACAGGAGCTCACTCCAATAAAATTGATATTATTTTATTATTATTATTATTATCATCATTATTATTATTATTATTATTATTATTATTATTATTATTATTATTATTATACAATTTATCCAGAAATGTCTGGTTTGAGTAATACCCAATTAACAAGACAGGGTATAAATGATTAACCCAATACACAACACAAACCTGTACCTTCAGACTTAAGTTACTGTCTCAGTGAAATGATGAAACGGTTACAGAACATAGAGGTAAAACTGACCAGATTAGATAGTATTGAGTTGAGTTAGGTAATGAAGTTTGACACGGGACCTGGTTTATTGTAAGTTGCCATCCGAAAGAACCGTGACTTTCATTTCGTAATGCCGAGTGCTTAACGAAAGAACAATAACTACCCACTTTCAAGTCTTGGGTCAGACCCGGTCGGGGTTCGAACCCATGACCTCCCACTTACAGAGTGAGCACTGTATCAATTAGATAATATTGATGGTTGTTTAAATAGTATTGATGGACGATTGTCAAACGATCTCAAAGGGTTCAGGAGGTTGAATCATCGTTACAAATAGTTGCTCAACAAGTAAAACTGTGAAAATAATGTAAATAGTATTAATTTAAAGTATAGTTAAATAAAAAAGGACTGTACTACTAATAATACGGAGATGCGTGGCTTAAAAATACAGGTTAAAAAATTACAAAAAGACAGTTCAGAGCTGGCAGATTTAAAATATTTTGTTGCAAATTTACAATATGAAAAAAATGAAAAGCCGACAGATAAGTTCATTCAGCTGCGGGTCCGTACAATGAGAAACAATTTAGTATTTTCCGGTATTTCTGAAGAACCCTATGCACCAAATCAACAAGAAGATTCTGAATCGGTTTTTAAGAAATTTATCATGAACATTTAGATATTACTGACGATAATGAATTATCGTTTTTGAAGGCGTTTTAATTATAGACCACGCCCACACTGGTTGCTCGTTTTACCCGTTTCAAACACAGAGATCTAGTGTGAAAAAAAAAAAAAAAAAAAAAAAAAAAACCAGAAAAACAGTTGCAGGTACAAGGTATGGATTCAGTGAGAAATTTCCACCAGAAATTGAAAACAAACTTAGGGAACTTAAACCTTTTCTTTTCTTTTTTTTTTTTTTTTTTTTATTATTATTATTTGATCAATAAAACGTCCCTGAAAATTGATAAGTTCTACATTAATTGGAAGCTATACGTGGATCCTGGTTTTAGCATGAGAGACCTGGTAAAATAGCAAACTTTGAGGACGACAGGACCATCTCTTTCGTCCCAAATAACAGGATGCATAGACCGTTTTGTACCATTAACCAATCAACAGGGATCACGACCAGGCTAACAACAGATCGTACAAAGAGGCAACAAATACACTCTAATGAGAGTAACAACGTAGATCGTAGACCCTACGCAGAGGCTGTTTCGACCAACACGGCTACGGATATCCACGACTTGCTTCAGGACCATATAGCTAGGATGAGGCAGGGATAGATCTTCTCAAAGTATCATTGATGCTTATTTAAACATTTGGAAACAAACATTAGACACGGCAACTTTGAAGTTATGTGGGCTAATTATCTGCGGTTGCAGCCCAGTACTTGTTGGTTGGGGTTAGTTTGCTTAGTTTAGGTAGATCGCAGTGTAGGTCTGGACTTGTAGGTAGGGACCTTACCCAATCACTTGTCGCTCTACTCTGCTTATTACTCAAACGAGCACATTTATTTGAGTTAAGTTATTTTAGTTTAAAAAGTAGTATGTATTCTATGTATTTACCCTATGGTATGGTGACATATATTGTCAAATGGAAATGTATAATGTTCATATAATATATCAATCGCAAAAATATGTATATTTTATGCATATTGACTTCACATACCACCCCGGTGGTTTTGAGAGTACTAAATTTTGAGCTTGATTATTGAACTTTTTATATTTCGTTTTATTAGAATTCTTGAGAATTAACTCAAGATTAATTGATTACATTAAATGCTGGCACCTTAAAGGACAGTCTGACGTTTTAAAAGAACACTATTTAAAATTGTTAGCATCGAAGGAAACAAAAATATGTTAAGTGCACATGCACTTGCATACAAATATACACAAACAACTAAAACAATACAGTAAATAATTATTTAATGATAAAATTCTTAAGCGTCTAAGCTAGTGTGCATATATTCGTGTGTGTGTGTGTGTGTGTGTGTGTGTGTGTGTGTGTGTGTGTCGAGGATTAAACGAATGTGTTATTTATTCGATGATATAACTCAAGTTCATTTTTAATGCTTGCATCATAAATGTATTTAACACACTTCCATTGCAGTAATAAAATTGATCATTTAATATTTTAAAAAATGATGATTTTCCGTTCATATGACAAAAATACTTGATCTCGAGAAATATGTGTTATTATAAACTGTAGAACAAACATACATGTACTCTACAGACAAACTACCATAAAATTTGTCGTTGAATAAATGAGAGCTTAAAAAGTGAATCAACAAATTATTGTTATTATTATTATTATTATTATTATTATTATTATTATTATTATTATTATTATTATTATTATTATTATTATTATTATTATATCATCATCATTATTATTATTAAAATATGGTGTTTGCAAGTATATGTCTGCGTATCAATTATGCAGATAGAAATTATTAATATGAAATATTAAAAAAAGAAAAAACAGAACAGAATAATATTAATTCAAATGAGATATCCTAAGGTCGTATCAATCATTATAGAATTCCCGGTTTGTTGTTTTAAACGGATTTCTGCGGGGAAAAAATCAGTATCCTGCCTTGGTTCAATCTCAACCAGTTGTCAAAATTAGGAACAAAGGAGGAGATACGATCAAACAGTCTAGTTTAAGTAACATCTATATGCATGCGTTTATACGTAGACGTAAAATTGTCAAAGTAAGTACTGACAAACATATTCTATGCTATTCACACTATACTTTCAAAATAACAAGCTACTTTTATTATTCTTTACTTCATTTCTTTTTACTTTATTTATTTATTTATTTATTTATTTATTTATTTATTTATTTATTCATTATTTATTTATTCCTTTATACTTTATTTATTTATTTATTTTCGTTAATTTGATTTTATTTATTGATTTATTTATTTGTAAGATTTTATTTTATTTATTTATTTATTTATTTACATGTATTTATTTATTTATTTATTTATTTATTAGTTTTATTCTTTTATACTTTATTTATTTATTTGTTTTCGTTAATTTGATTTTATTTTTTTTTCTTTGTATGATTTTATTTTATTTTATTTATTTATTTATTTACATGTATTTATTTATTTATCTATTTTAATCCTTTATACCTTATTTATTTATTTTCATTTATTTGATTTTATTTATTTATTTGTAAGATTTTATTACTGATTTATTTATTTATTTATTTGTTTGTTTGTTTATTTATTTATTTAATTGTTTATTTGTTTTATTTATTTATTTATTTATTTATTTATTTAAGCATGTATCATTATTTATTTTCAAGTATGTACCAAGTATCTAGATGGTAACAAACATACTTTATTATTTCAACAGACGTTACTGTTTACTTAGAGTGCTATCCGTCGTCCATCACGCTCCCAGTATTTTTACATTACCCTACCTCTGACTAAATTCTATGATAGTGATTGGCTAAATTGAATCACATGACCAACCCAGAATCATTCCGTAAATAGCCGCACGCGCCATCACGCTCCAAGTATTTTTACATTACAATGTGTAATTGGTTGATTCTATCTTACGTCATTTGGCAATGATGATGTCTAGATAATGATTTTGGAAAAGGAGCAGGGTAATGTTTCGTACTCCAAAAAATACATGTATTCCGAATATTTAAGTTTGAAGGAAAAATCAAGATTCAGACATATTAAAATGAATTACGCAATTTTGTACATTTGGAGAGCAAAATTATTACGCAAGTCTTATACAAACAGCTAGGGCATCATAGGTGCTAACAAACAACAGCTGCTGTCAGTAAGAAAGGGTGTAGGTGTTAAATGTCACTTTAAGACATGAACAGACAGCGGTCGATTCTCGCCTGCCAAAGTACTGAAGGAAAAACTGATAGTATCGTCATAAATGTCATAATAGAAATGTTTACACAATATAGAAAACTATCCTTTGAAAACAACAAGTGCGCGTGTTTTTAGAAACTGTGTTTAACATATTAAATGCAGCGAGTTATATAAGCAAACGTATTTTACTTTATTACAAAAGACTCCGATATTACGTGTTTTTTTTATCTGTTTAATACAATGCCATAAAAAGCAGACTTTTTTCTTCTTTTCTGTCATTCAAAATCAGCATGACAGATACAAAAATATACATGTGGATGACGTAATGGTATTTACCCTGCTACGAAGATTTTATCACGTATATGATGGCAGGGGTTAATTTTTGATAATAACAAAATAAAAACTAACGACAGCATGGTTTTTCATATTGCAATATATTTTGAATACACAGTATTCCTTATCAAGCTTACAATTAAACCAACTAATAACAGATTAATTGTTGAATTATAGAGAAAACCAAAACAATATACCCTTGGTATTCAATTTTTAAAATCTTTCACATCAGGATTTCTCGAAGTTGAGTATAGCCCTAGAAAGATATAGGCGCTTTTAATCGTACCTAGGGCTTTAGATCACTTGGCTTACGAAATTCCACAATACATTTACCAAAAACCAATAAAATTCATTGTATACAATTTCTCTTTACATGTCTACTTGAGTCAAAGTCGCGGTGAATATCAATGTACTTATCAGATTTAATTCATCAAAGAGCAGACCGTGTAAGATACCCTCTATTTCTTTTTCTATCTATAAACGTATTTAGAAAATTGAGATATAGTCTTATAGGTGGAGAACCAGTATCATATGTCATATACCATTTTTTTTTAAAAATTTAATCATAAAAATACATTCAAAAAGTGATATAATGTCAATGTCATGTACCACCTTTTGACTGTATTTTTATGGATTAAATTCAAAAAGTGGTATATGACAGAGAAAAACAATTCCGAAAAAATTGAAATAATATTGAGAGAAAAAAATTGACAAAAAGAAAGAAATCTACAATCTATATATTAGATTTTTATAAATTATTACATGGAAGATAACTCTTGTGGGATAACTTATCGACGGAGACTTTTTTTCTGTGATATTATTATTAGAAGTATGATTTCATAAGAAAATTATCCAGGCTCATTTGATTCCAATAAAAAAGCGTGACAAGGTTTCTCAACATTTTCTTACATGTCACATTCTTTTGGAACAGTGTAACACTTTTTCTGTTGAAGAAAATACACCGCTATGAAAGGAAGAAAGCAGTAAAAGGTATAAGTAAAGAAAATAGTACAACTGAATACCACGAATTAATAAATGTTCTACAAATGTAGAATGTTTTTTAGCATTAACTAAAAATCGTAATGGTAGGGTTAACAAACGGTGTTTGACTCTCTGCTATGGGATTGCTAAACGTTCACAGAACTGAGATATACATGTAGTTAATTTAATACTCCCTCCTTCTGCTTAAGTTTTGAAGGTAAATGTTTCTTCTATACCAAGCAAATTGTAGACACAAAAATAGTTTAGGTTCAATGACATCTACATCGCTATAAGTAAAATCACAACCCTATAGATATTTCAGATTTACACTTGGCAAAACTAATGTTAAACAATTCAATTTATAATTTTCTAATGGATTTACCACTATTTTATCTGAATAAATTTTCCGTTGTTTTAATAAAAATTCACGTTTTTATTTTTCAAGGAAAAAAAAGAAGAAAAATTCGTATAATTTAAGAATCTATTTTCTTTAACTTTTTTTTATGAATTTTTTTTTACATAACCTAAATTATTATTCACATAATATTCACATTAAAATTTCCATGTTTCATTCACATAAACAATATTATATAAATACTGCCCTTGGTTGAGGGAAATATGGAGGATTGTCTTCCCGAGGGAACATTGTAAAGTTTCCAAGGGAAGACAATTCTCCATATTTCCCTCAACTTAGGGCACTATTTACTTTATTATACCGAAAAAAGCGATTTCTTTAAACTTTTTTCGACAAAGTCTGTTTATGATTCGTAAAATTGCATCTAATAAAAAACTGTAGAAGTAACTGTTCTATAGATTACGTAATCTTAGGTAGGATCACTCGGTAGTTTCCGTGATGAACATTCGTAAGTTTTCGTGTCTAGCGGTGAACATTGCAATATCCCATGGCAATGTTGACTATCCCATGGCAATGTTGACCGCTGCTTCAAACATTGTGAATTGTTTCACGTGATTAGAAATTGGCCAATAATAGTTTAAGAATTTTCCGTGAGGTATAATAAAAATTCTTAAACTTAAGTTAATCACTTTAGACAATATAATATTAACAATGACAATTATTATCATATTAACATACATGTAACAAAATTGGATTGGATTGGATTATTTTGAGTTTTACGCCCTAGTCAAGATTATTTCATTTATATAAAAGCGGTGGTTTCTGGGATGGTGAAAGAAACCGGAGTGTTCTGAGAAAACCACCAGCCTTCAGTAAGCCAACTAACAAACTTTTTTAAAACAGGGTGAGGGACACTGCGATCCACAAGCATGCATTTTAGCTCGGTCGACCATCGAGGCCTAAAATAACAAGAAGTAAATTAAAAGTCTGAAATTAATTCTACTCTTAGCATCCGAAATTAAGTGCCGACATTAAATATTCAGCAGTGTTTAATTGCACATTCATTAGTACAACATGACCTATTTTGCATTTAAGAGGTGCAAAACGTTTGTTCAACATGACACTGGTATTCAAAGGAGATGCTCCTCTGATGGTAAATATATTACGCAAATACTTGTTAAATTTTGATGTGCCATATGTGCACATTTCGGAAAATAATTCCTCATCAGTGACACTAGGGGCCGAAAAGTTTGATAGATAAAAAACATAAGCCAAACAGTTAATAATGACTGAATAATAGTTACAAAATTATATGAATCCAAATCCAGCTAAGGAATGCTTTGCATGAGGGAAAAAACCTTAGTTTAAATAACTTTCAAAAATTAAGACAGCTAAAAATTTTGCTAAATGTTATAATTTAGGTACTAATAACTTAGGTACTAGTAAATGTGACAAAATTGAAAATAACCTTTCCAAGAATATAAAGGAGAATTTATTATTGATGAGATGTCAATTCAGTCTTCTGGCCTTTTAATTCGGAATTGTAGAATTGATAGGGTTCTCTGAATGTATACCAGAGTGAACACCTGAATATTATGAAGGTAGTGTGATTATTGATAAGATGTCAATTCAGTCTGACCTTCACATTTGCAAAAAGACTTTGTTGAATTAATGGGCCAAATTCACGAAATAGTGCTGAAAGGAACCTTGCGACTACTGTGTTTATATAAATATTTCTTAGTTTCACGTGTTTCCGCTTTCCTTATTTTTCAACATCAGTATTTTATTGATTGAAAAGCAATTTTTTTTAATTCTTGTGTAGATTTAAAGTTCATAAAATCAACACAGATGAAGCTCAAAGCAATTGTGACCTGCTGAATCTGCTGATATTTAAAAAACATTGATTTCTCTTATCCCGATACCTTCTTAATTAATACATATTGTAACATTTATAGCAGAGCTAATCCAAGAATATTTTTTCATAGATTACAAGAGATAAAAGTAATTCCGAAATAATATTTTTTAGAAGGCGTAGAGGTCAATATTGTAATTGAAATATCACAGTTAATGGTAATGCATAGAGTGGGAACACTTTAAAAAAAGCCTTTCAGATGGATATATTAGCCAATCCACCATAAAGTTCAGAAGAAGAGTGGAGTGGAGTAATGGTGTTTTACGCCCCGGTCAAGATTTGTTCACTTATTTCGAGGCGGTCAGTTCTGGGATGGTGGAGGAAACCGGAATAAACCACCGACCTCCGGCAAGTGAACTGACAGACTTTCTCACACTAGGATCTGTCCCGAGTGGGATTCGAACCCAGGCGGTGAGAGTCGCTGTGATCCGTAAGCGCGCGCTTTAGACCACCCGGCCACCGAGGCCCCTACGTTCAGAAGACTACATCTATGTAACATCGGAGGGTATATGTGTAACCATCATGCAGAATATGTTCTTGACAGTAATATGATACATCATTTGAATAATTCAAGTTATGTTTGTGTAAAAAAGGTGCAAAGCCAGACTCTACCAAACAGCCCCTTAAACAAAAAAGTGTATTTGTAAAGAATTTCAGAGGCAAAAACGGATTCAGGGAAAATATGGGTGCTTTGCATTTTTTTTATTTTATTTAATTTTTTTTTTTTTTTTTTTTTTTTTTTTTTTTTTTTTTTTTTTTTTTTGTGAACTAGAATTTTAAAGCTGTTTCTAAAATTAAACAAAAGGTAAAGGCTATGATGTCGAATCAGATAAGACAAGATATAGTGTCTGCAACATTAGTAATTCATATACTTTGCAATCATAAATTTCATAAGTCTCATAATCTTTTATATCCCAGTAGAGGGAATAGTATAGAAAATATGTTCTGTAGGCATAGAACACTGCATAATAGTAAAGCAAATACCAATCTAAAATAATTGGAATATTCAAATTTGGTAAATGCTGTCATTTTTGGACAAGTATCTGTTTCAAGGAAGTCTAATGTCTAATTAAATTTTTTAAATTTTCATATTTATTTATTATTATGTTTTTAAATGTATTATTATTATTATTATTATTATTTATTATTTATTTATTTATTATTATTATTTTTTTTTTTTTTTTTTTTTTTTTTTTTTTGATATGACTAAAATCAACTGTAAGTTATTGAATGCGGGATCTTCATACAGGCAGCATGGGGATGTTGACTTTAACGAGGAAACATTTATAATCCCAATGGGCAGTTTCCCATATAAAAGGGGAATAGATCAACATTTCAAGAAAAATTTTGCACAGGAATTATATTTAAAAAATTTATATAAATACCAAATTTACAAGAAAAGATAACATGGAGAAAAACAGGATGTCAGAACCTTTACAAGGGACGTGAAGAGGGTCTTACTTCATGATATAAGAGTGTCGTCTCTGCATCATCAATTTCAACATAATTTCTATGATATCACAAAAATCAAATTTCACATCATATCCATTTTCCCACTCTATATCATGTATTTCAATTCCCATACTTGTATTCACATTTAGAATCATCACAATTTGTTACTCCTTTTCCGCGATTGTTTGCTCGTCAATTTGCTTTCATATTACTAACTATTCTCTTTCTTGTTCCAGCTGATACAACAGTAGAATAAGTGGTGCCAGATCTTGTTGCTGTTGCAGTGTAGACGAATAAGTGGAAGAGAAATAAAAAGCTGACTGACTAAAAATCGTTGAAAGTTCTGTTTGTTGTTGTTTAGTAGTTTTATTAGACATACAACTTTGTATTTTCATTTCGGACAGTATCACCTTCAGCAATTGGTAACAAGGTTCAATTTTGTGTTTCCAGTATATTTTCACATGTTCGTTGCTGATTTCAAGTTTCTTTTTTTTCAAGTTTCAGTCCACAACGTTTACCAATGTTGCCAGCTAAAAAGCTACTATTAAAATTGTTTATGTGAAAAATTTGGCTTATTTTCCTTTCTTTTTTTCTGTAACCTTTATGCATAAAGCATACCCTCTCATTTTTTTCAAAATTGAAAGGTAGTTTCTGCGGAACGGATTTAAGCTTACTTATCACAACTCGATGAAAAAGTTTAGGAAAGTTATCATGAAGAGCGTTGAAACACTATCATTTGTATCTTCAGATATCAACCATTCTTGTTCAAGCACCTTCAAACTTAAACAGCAACGGGACCCGGTAAAGATTATTTATATATTATTTTACAAACATATCTATTTAATAGTTATGTGCACATTTTAGACAGTCATTCTTCATTAGTGACACTAGAGATCGATAGATAAAAAAGATAAGCCAAGCATTCGAAAATAATTAAATCGAAAGTCGCAAAATTTTATCAATTTAAATCCAGGTCAGTAATGCTATAAATCAGAAACAAACCTTAGTTATGAATAAATTTCAATAATCAAGGAGGTTGAAAATATTTTGTACATTTTCTCACAGCAAAAAGTGCCTACTGAGTTAAGTTTTACACCACCAGCGGTGGTTCCCGCTCAGCGGTAGTATATATTTAACAAAAATACCGGTTTATTTTTATGTGCCATATGTGCAAATTTTAAAATACATTACGCATTAGTGAGACGAGAGGCCGAAAAAAAGATGGATCAAAAGAAAAGCCAAAAATTTATGAATCGAAAGTTTCAAATAAAACACAGACATTCCACTCCATGTCAAATCTCAATCTCAAAGTATTTTTTAAAAGTGACTAATTCAGTTTCACACGTGAATTTATAATAAGGAAGTGAGGCCGGGTGCTACGGAAGGGTAAGTACCTCATGTGTTCCACAAGAAGCGGCACCGGCTCAGAAGTAGTACTTTCTAAACAAAAATACTTGTTAAATTTTGTTGTGCCATATGTGTAATTTCGGAAAACCATTCCTAATTAGCGACACTAGGCGCCAAAACAGTTGGGACACTTACCACTTGATCAGGCATCAGAGAAGGTTGGCCCTAGACGAACTTATTTCAATTATCAATTATTTAGCGAATGTTTTTGTAAAACAAAAATTATAGTTTGTTTTGATACCCATATCATGCAGACTTTTCTTATGCCTATTGCAACTGAAAAACAAATAGTAAAATTTATACTTTTAGGATTAAGAAGCTATATAGAGACATACAGATTGACAGATTAACAAGTCTGCAAAGCCGCATATTGCGTTAACTATATTTGATGCTAGCTAACTACAATATTTTTGAAATTTATTTAAAACTAAGGTTTGTTCCCTCATACAAAGCATTCCTTAGCTGGATTCAGATTCATACAATTTTGGAACTTAAGATTCATTTAATTTCAACTGTTTGGCTTAGGTTTTTTTTTTAATTATCTATCACATTTTTCGGTCTTATTGTCACTGATGAGGAATGATTTTCCAAAATGTGCACATCTGGCACATCGAAATTTAACAGGTACTAGTGTAATATATTCATTTAGCATCAACGTTTCCTGATACAAATGATACTACAAATACATAAATGTCCCCTAACTGCATTTAGCAAACTTTTTAAACACGGATAACTTTTTTCTTCATATAGCTTAAGCACTGCATAAATAGATTCGAAAGGGTAAATGTTAAATTACGTCAACACTCAACAAAATAACTACAAATAAGATGAGAGTCCATGATTATTTATCACCCGTGATAAAGTGCGATTTCATTAGATATCTGTATTTTGTTGTCGTACTTAAACACGTTTTTTCAAATTTCTTCCATTCTCCTATGTAAATAACGTTTACAGAAATTAAAAGAAATAAAATTGCATGAACGTTAACCATAAATAACTAATCGTGACACTTTTTATGTCTCCGGTGGGTCATGCCAGAAAAATTACTACTAGATAACGAATTCCTATAGAATGTTTTTTTCAAGTCTGTTGACATTCTGTCGATCGAATTTGTGGCATTACTATTAAAAGCAAACAGGAAATTACGCCGTCTTTTGCGTCTGATTATCACAGCTCCCCCTTTTCCACCTGGATTCGCATCCCGAAAGGACAAAAATCATTTTGAGAAAGGTCGGTTCCTCAGTATCCTTTAACTTATCCCCTCCCCCAAAGAAATAATTGGAGATTTCTTGGACGAAAACACTCTTATTTCGAACACTGTAGATAAAACAAGCATAGGAAGAAAAATAAAAAGTGATACTATCTCTCGTTCTCTTTCTTTCTCTCTTTACCTGATGATAGTTATCCAGTCTTTATGTTTTTCTCTTTCTTAATTGACACCGTTGAGATAAAAATTTACCTTTTATATATTGAATCATGACTTACTAATTATTTCCACTAATAATTCTGTCAACTAATGCTTAAAAAATATGTTTTTTTCCTTGAGGATAAACTGTTCATTAATAAAAACAAATTAGAAAATATATATATATATATATATATATATATATATATATATATATATATATATATATATATATATATATATATATATATATATATATGAATGTATGTACTAAGTTACTGTTAATTTTAAATTGTAAGTGACACCCTCTCGATTTAGACTAAACACTTTCGAGTCGTTCACGAATCCTTAGATGTAAATTTTTAACTTATTTTCAACACAACGTTGGAAGGAAGTACGTGGAATTTGAATTTATTCAATCGCTAAAAATTACAGGGTTTTTTTTACATATGACGAAAACTAGTAATGCATTGTGATAATAAATATATAAATGGATATGCTTTAAAAACCATTGGAAATGAAAAATATATTTTGATTTCCCGCTTTGTAGGTGTAGCAAGGTAGACAGCAGATGCTTACCCTTCCGGAACACCCGGTCTCAATTCCTTTGTAAAAGTTTGCGAGGAGCTTTTCAAAATCTGATAATATTGTAGCAACAATGTTTTAAGTTGTTGAAGTAAGTCTGCATTTAACTCACATTTTGTTAATGAAATAGTAATTCTGCCCTTATTAAAATGAAACTGTCCATTTGATTTTTAGTTGTGTCAGTGTATTTGCAAAAAAAAAAAATCCTTTAAAACTATTTTTTTATAAATTATTATATAATCAGAGAAATAATATGAAACTTTTCAAGCAAGATATAATAATTTGATATAAATTTTCCTTAAACAGTTTTGGATAATATTAAATTTAGTTGCTTGAAAAATGAACAAAATTTATAACTGAGGCCTTAAGAAGCTAAGTTGATTATTGGTCAGTCAAGAATATTTCACTTATATCGAGACGTCGCCAGCTATAGGCGAAAGTGAAGAAATTTTGCCTGTGTGTTGCACTGATGGCATTATACTGCAGGGTTCTTTTTCGTGCCATGCCTGCCGTAACCTCGTTTATTTTAAGCTCCCATCCGAAAGAACCGTGACTTTTATTTTGCAATGCCGAGTGCTTGGCGAAAGAACAATCACTACCCACTTAAAGTCTTGGGTCAGACCCGACCGGGGTTCGAACCCACGACCTTCCACTTACGGAGCGAGCACTCTACAAACTAAGCTACCGCAGTGGTCTTAAGAAGCTAAGTAACAATACAAACACACACACATATATATATATATATATATATATATATATATATATATATATATATATATATATATATATAGGATTGATGTTGTCCTTGCAAAAAAGTCTTGTATTGCTTCCTTTTACTGTATTTTACGCGAGGTCACTACTATATTACTTAAAATGGAAAATGAACAAAGAGAACATTCAGAAAAAAAGATAGTATATACGCTAAAAATATTCATGTTTGGAATACACATTTACTCTATGCGAATTATTTATAGAATCTCATTTGGCCAGAAACTTGGAATATAAATTACCATATCAATATGTAACAGCAAAAAATAATTAATTACATGTTGACGTGTTGAATAAATAAATACCCCCGACAAGCCAGGAAGAACGGGTATAATGAGAATTTTACCTGAAGGTAAATACTAGAATTATAGATTAGTGGATATGTATGTGTTATAACGACCAAAACACTTCGTTTTATATTGATCAAACCATGCATGATCAACGTTAATTTACACTCCGTTTTTAATGACAAAAATGGTGAAATTGTAAAAAATCTGTAAAATATATACAGATAATAATGATGACCTTGTCTGCTTTCCAGTAGGACAAGTCGATAATGCTTTCGTTAAAATATATAATGTTAAGGCCAATATATCACTAAGTAAAAATAATGTAAGAGTTCCCCCATTTACAATATACTATATAAAGTGGAACATGTAAAGTGGAAGCATGAAAAGTGGATAATGTAAAGTGGATACATGTGAAGTGGATACATGTGAAGTGGAAACATGAAAAGATTATACATAAAAAGTGTAAACATGAAAAGTGGATACATGTATAGTGAAAACATGTAAAGTGGATACATGTAAAGTGGATACATAAAAAGATTATACATAAAAAGTGTAAACATGTAAAGTGGATACATGTATAGTGAAAACATGTAAAGTGGATACATGTAAAGTGGATACATGAAAGATTGTACATAAAAAGATTGTACATAAAAAGTGTAAACATGAAAAGTGGATACATGTATAGTGAAAACATGTAAAGTGGAAACATATAAAGTGGAAACATGAAAAATGGAAACATGTAAAGTGGACATGTCAATTGGAAATTTAAAAACGTATACTCTATAAAAAGAAATATAAATATCGTTTTAAGTTTTGTAATTTAATCAATGTCTTGATTTCGTTTTAAATTAGTTTGTTATATCACGTTTTTTGGTTGCGGTGGGTCGGATTGCATTACATGAGATAAGAGTGCAAAAATGTTGATTTATTTTACTTCATGAAAAAATCTAGATATTTGATTTGTCCATAGACGTTTGTCAGTTTTCTGACATAATCAAACCACGCCCATTTGGCCGACGAAAATTAATCTATAGCAAAATTTGTCAATTTTTTATATTATTATTTACACTCGTAGCCCGAACAATGCCGAACACTGAAAACGATCACATTCCGTCACCGATCAATTTCCGAAATTAGTTTCGCCTCATATTTTCAACAGACGACTTATCGCAAAAAGAAATTGTCTTTGATTTTTGTCTTTAGTTTCAAAATGCAGGTTTTGACAGCCACTCCCAAACACTTAGTCATTGAATCTCACTAATCTCAGTAGTCACTGTCATCTAGAAAAACAAAAAAGGCAAAAATCCATTTAATAACTGAAATTAAACAAGTTTTTGCAGCGATGAAATAGTTCAAGTCGTTGCACTTCTTTCGAATTATAATATAAATTTACAGCACTCAAAATATAGCGTAATAGATATATAAATTTATACTAAATGAACGACAATTAGGAAAATTAATTCACTAAAGGACCAAATAGAACTGTTACCTCAACTTTTCTTACATAATATTGACTCTCATTAATTACTGGTCATACTTCTATAAGTATAATTCATATGTTTTATCAGTTTATAGTTTACCTGTGTTGTGCATCACCGTTTAAAAATGGTGGAGTCTAACATTGAAATATCTCAGGACAGACTACATTGGGGTGGTCGTGTTGAGTTCCTGCTTGCTATTATCGGTTACTCTGTTGGGATTGGTAACATATGGCGATTTCCCTACACGTGCTATGAAAGCGGAGGGGGTATTTATTTAAACATGATTGTTTATATTTTAGTTTTAGTTAACTCTTTCTTCTTTCTTCAACGTAACTTAACAAAAGTACATTTTTTATTTTTACTTGCATCAGATATCGACCTTGCGCTCACATACTTGTTACATGAAGCTTATTTAACCAAGGAAAGAAAAACAGAAGAACCAAGAGAGAGAGAGAGAGAGAGAGAGAGAGAGAGAGAGAGAGAGAGAGAGAGAGAGAGAGAGGAGTATTTGTGTTTTACGCCCTAGTCGAGAATCTTTCCATCATATCAAGGCGGTGAGTTCTGAGATGGTAAAGTATACCGGTGTACCCGTAAAAATCAAAGACTTTCGGCATGCGAACTGACAAACTTTCTTGCACTTTAATCTCGGCGAGGGGGTTTCGTACCTAGACGGTGAGAAGCACAGTGATCCGTAAGCATGCGTTTTTAACTATAAGGCTACTTAGCCCCTTCCGAACAGTAATACATAAATAAATAAATAAATTAATGATAATAACTATAATTGAGGATAAAAACACAATGTAACTAATGTATTTGAACGATGAGTGGATGAAATTGCAAAATAATGCTCAGTAGGAAAAATAATATTATACAGGTTCTTTTAGATTAAACAAAACATCCAGTCATGCCTCTTTTACTTACTTAGGACCTATTTCTTATAGTTTAATAAGCTTGATTTTTTTTCTTTCTGACTCATAGAAAGGATAACAAAATTATTTTTTAAAAAACATGTGTATAATGGTTTATTGATTATATAGATGTATTAATTTATTTATATACATACGTAAAATAAAGAAATTAAGCGTTTTAAACACCTAGAACATTTCTTACCAAACATGGATATAGCCATCACTTATCAATTGACCTATAGATCAATCGGGAAAAAAAAATCAAATATTTGATATAAATAAAACACAAACATACCAGTCCATGTCCAAATCACAGTCCCCCACCCCCCCCCACCCCACCCCCCCCAAAAAAAAAAAAAAACAATGAAAAAAAAACAAAGTAGAAACTTAAAAAACTGGCAAATTTAGCTACACACGTGCACTTCCATCAAGGAAGTTAAACCGGGTTCTTCGGAAGGGTAAGCACCCCCTTGCTAGCTACATTGACCATTTAACTGGTTACTAACTGAGTACTTTTGACGATTTCTTGTAGAATATTTTCTGTTGACAAGTTTTGATTTGTATTTCCTTTAGGAAATGAACATACCGGATATGATAATGCAAATTTAGTAGGAAAAGATAACGCAATTTTATTTAAAAGAACTAATTTTATCAATTGTAATTTTCAGTTTCGAAGGAGAACAATAACGAACATTTATGTAAATGAATTTATCAAACGTCATGACTTGCATTTTATTTCCTTTTTTTTACTGCAGGTGCGTTCTTGGTGGCCTATCTAATTATGTGGACTTTATGTGGAGTTCCGTTGCTATATATGGAACTAGCCATCGGTCAATATACAAGACTTGTTCCTATCGGAGCTATTGGAAAGATTTGTCCTTTATTAAAAGGTGATTTATTCCCGTTTCTCCAAATTATTATAAACAAATTGATGAATTGTGCATTGTAAACAAAAATTCCGTATTTAAACCTCATATAATATTAGTAAGTTTTTGAAATACAAAGTCAAAATTCTACCGATATAGAGAGCGTAAACGAAAACTTGCTTAGGAATTATTTGGTACCTACTTGTTGTGTCTAGTCTTAATAAAAGTCAGGGATTCTAAAAGCTAGTGTTCCAAGTCATGATTTTGCATGACACAAAATAGATCTCTAATTTGTACCCCTTTATTCATAGATTTTGATACAAAAATCCAACATGACTACTTGACGTCGTCAACGACGACATAATTGACAGTCGCATCACGTTGCATTGTGAGGGACATCAGGACATAAAAAATTAATAAACTTTCAATACAAAGAGTTTTAAAATGAGCAATTTGGTTTCAAGATCTTTATTAACCAAATTAGACGCTGTCACTTCTACGTTTACGTTAAACGTTGAATAACGACTTTTTGGCTTTGCAAGAAAGGCATTTACGTAAATCATCTTTGATGTTTTATTTTTATTTTTAAATACGTCAGTCATACATTGACTGAAATATCTAAATCGTAAGGGGTGTTTAGCAGAAATTTTTGGCCATTTATCAAAGAACATATTCAACCCTTTGGGTGAATTTTTTAATTTAACATGGGTACTGATAATTGAATGTGAGAGTTTCTGTGACTTCTTGAAATTTACGCAATATAATATCTTACTTACGTAGCTTGTAAAGTTATTAGATTGTTTTCAGAACAATGACAGATAGTTGATACCCGCTCAAGGGTAGTAAATGTTTGACCTGTTTAATTTTGCTGTGCCATATGTGCACATTTCGGAAATTTATTTCTCATTAATGACATTGGGAACAAACAAGTTGATAGATAAAAAATAAAACAAAACATTTGAAAATTGATGAATCTAAAGTCCCAAATTTAAATGAAACCAAACCCAGTTATGAATGTTTTTGGATGATGGAACAAATCTTAGTTTTAAATAAATTTTAAAAATTAAAACGGCTGAAAATTTTGCCACAAGGTACATTTTTTGCCCACATAAAGTGCTGCCTACTGAGTTATGGATACCCTCGGAGAGTTTTACTCTACCAGTACCGATACCCCCTCAGGGATGGTAAATACTTAACATAAATACTTATTTAATTTTGTTGTGCCATATGTGCAAATTTCTGATTTTTTGTAATTTTATTTATCTGTTGAATATTTTCTGCACCTCAAGTGCAGCAGTTGGTGCTGTTGTAGAGATTGCTATTAACAGAACACTAAGGGATGCCTTGCATGAAGAAAGAAACTGTAGTTTTAAATAAATTAAAAAAATTAAGACGGCTGAAAATTTTGACACATGGTACATTTTCTGACAGCACAAAATGCTGCCTACTGAGTTATAGATACTCTCGGAGAGTTTTACTCTACCAGTACCGATACCCCCTCAGGGGTGGCAAATACGTAACATAAATACCTATTTAATTTTGTTGTGCCATAAGTGCAAATTTCTGTTTTTTTGTAATTTTATTTAACTGTTGAATATTTTTCGCACCTCAGGTGCAGCAGTTGGTGCTGTTGTAGAGATTGCTATTAACAGAACACTATACATGGTACTACTTGTATGGCCCTTCTATTACCTCTTCAACAGTTTTAGCCAGGAATTTCCATGGAGCCAATGTGGACATGAATGGAATACTAAATATTGCGTTTCCTGGAAAAATATAATGAATACAACAAATAATACAGAGGTCATAAATATGACAGGTGTAGATTTCAACCAAACAACTTCACCGTCTGCAGAATACTTCCGGTATGCCAATAATTAAAATGAAGTATTACGATAACCCCTGTTTTTTTTATTTGGAAATTAGAATAAATTCAGTCTTTGTGCAAAAAAGTTGCAATTATTGATAATTGACCATTCAACTATATTATTAAAACGGACAACAAACTATTTTAAGTGTCCGAATTCTGCTACTTCTTGTGATCAAATTTTAATTTTTTGTTTTTGCTATCACTCCACAATATTCCATTTTGTAAAACTACACGGTTTCATACGTCTGCTGATACTACGCGGATGCCATTAAAAGGGCACCGCTCATCATCTCGTTTCCATAACGAAGCAAGCTGCCTGCAATTAAATTGTTGACCCAAGGATATTGCAAGCCTAGGTTAATCGAACCGCTTTAAAAGTATTATGGCCGCCATCACAATGTTGTCGAGAAACATGAACACACTGTATCCAAAATCATACTGGATAAATTTGTCTTCCCACAATTTCATTCACAATTTGATTTTGCACATGACAGGTAGCTAGCTAGCTAGACGTGAGGTGCCTACCATTCCGGAGCAACCGACCTCACTTTCTTAATAGAAATTTACGAGTATAACAGAATTGCCCAGTTTCCAAAGTTTTTTATCACAGAAAAATGATTAATTGATAATAAGAATTTACCGAAATGTATTCGATTGATGATAGGCATATACGTGATAGATGATATGCATTACTCGATAGATAAAAGGCTTATTAGTGGCTGATAATAGGCAGTTACCTGATTCCTGTTTCTCAAGGAATATTTTATTGTTCTTACAAAACAATGAACAGAATAAGGTTTTTATGAAACAAAGTTGAAGCAATAAATTGCTGTTACAGTTAACATTTTTTAAACCTTGAAATGAACGAGACATAAAAAGAATAGAGCAATTTGTGAATGTAGAGATTTGTAAAATCACAGGTTTACAAAAATAGCAATAGGTCAAATTTAAAATTCTCTTATATCCCAACTTATACTGGATATATTTGACCTACCATAGTTCTTTGTTCCTTTCATTCTCAAAATTGACTTGCATGTGACGGGTGTAGCTAGCTAGACAGGAGGTGCTTACCCTTCCGGAGCACCCGGCCTCATTTCCTTGATGGAAGTTCACGTGTATAACATATTTTGCCAGTTTGCAAAGTTTTTACTTTGATTTTTGGATTGTGATATGGACAAGGACTGGTATGTTTGTTTTATATTTAACAGAAACCATGTTCTGCAGACAACGACAGGGATTGAAGACCTGGGGAACATCAGGTGGGAGTTTGCACTGATTCTGTTACTAACGTGGTTACTAATATACTTTGCCATATTTAAAGGAACAAAATCAATGGGAAAGGTGATTTTTGATATATGTTTGTCTTTATTGTAATGTTTTTTAGGTATTTCATCATTAACTTGTATATCATTTTGTTAATTTTATCGTTAGTTGTGTAGATGTTGAACAGTCTAAATTTCTAATGCTAGCAATTCATCTTTTAAACAGACAGGTATAATTAATTCTTTAGTTATTTTCCAAAAGTTAAAGTTTTAAATGAATTGCATTTCTAGAACAAAAACAGATAAATGCACGCCAAAGTTAAATGATGCATAGTTATTAAACATTGACCTAAACATATCTTTGTCAAGATATTTAATCTGTTTTCAGAAAAGAAGGCAATATGTGACTTTTTCAGTAATCTATATACATGACATTCCGTTATGAATGTAAAGATAAAAATCCCTTAAATTTAATAAATTCATTCTATTTTTAATGAACTGAAATACAATTAGATAAAATGAAATCAAAAGAAATAAAAAACAATTATTTAATTTCTATTTAATACAATAAATAACAATTAGAAACCTATGAAACTTATACATTGTATAATGTACAAATCACAATTCAATGTTCAAAAAATGACAATTAGCTAGCATCGAACAAAAAACAATGGAACAGAACGGCCTAAAATTAAATGAGAAAGCAATGAGATTGGAATGATAAACTAAGATTAACTTAGATTTTGATTGACTGGTGTGTTTTGGTAATATATATATATATATATATATATATATATAACGTATTTCTTTAAAAATATCGTTTACATATTTCGAATACTTACTTTTTTCTTTTTTTATACTCTGGATTTTTTTAATTTTTAACTGTGTGGCTTATGGTTTTTGTCTATCAAACTTTTCGGTCCTTAGAATCACTATTACTGGGAATGTTTTTTTTTCGAATTATGCACATATGAAATATTAAAATTTACACAGATATTTTTGTTATAAAATTTATGAGTTAAGGTAAGAAATTACACGAATGATTTATTTAAACATAGGTTGTGTATATAACAGTGTTGTTTCCCTACCTTGTACTGGTAGCTTTAATTGTGAGAGGGTTGACATTACCTGGTTCCTATAATGGAATGTTGTTCTTTTTTAAACCAAAATGGCATCGATTAGCGGATCCTAAGGTAAGTTTACATTGTTTTAATGTAAATAAATGTAGCATCAGAATTTTAACTCGGTAATCAGCACTTTATGTATCTTAATTTTTTAAACTTATTTAAAACTAAGGTTTATTCCCTTATGCAAAGCTTTACTTAGCTGGATTTGGATTCATTTGATTTTGAAACTTAAGATTGATTTTTTGAAATGTTTGGCTTATTTTTAACTATTAACTTTTTGGCCACTAGTGTGATAAATAAGGACAAATGAAATAATAATGTGCACATATGACACATTAAAATTACATTTACATTACTGTAAAAATTACTTTATTTGCGATATAAGCAATTTTTCTGTCCCTAGTAGTTAATCTATAGTGGTACGCGGTTGTGTTTTCATGGTCTCTCTTTTCAAGTGTCAGACAAGAAAGCCATATCTCAATTGAAAAGATTTATGTTTGACCCAACTTAAAGCAAGAAAGAATGCATAAGTACAAAAACATTTACGTCTTTAGCTGGGAGGGGACGTGGCTTAAAGCGCGCGTTTACGGATCAAATTGTCTTTCGTTGTCTGCTGAATGTAATTGGTTTCACCTGTTTATTTGGTTCTTCTAAGCAGCTTTGAACCCATTGCCTAGTTTATAAGTAAAGGAATCTTGTTTCAAAAGTAAAACCCAGTACGTTATTCTTTATTATTACAAGAAGTTAGCAATAATACCTCAAATATCAAAAAGAATAAAATACTAATATAAATGTTTTACTAAAAAATTGTTTAACACATGTATACATGTCATATGTTTACAAAAGTGACACACACAAAAAATATTCAAATTTATTTCATAACTTTTTAGGTTTGGGTTCACGCAGCTGCAACGAATTTCTTTTCTTTAGGCATTGGTGGTGGAGGCAATATAACTCTGGCTAGTTTCAATAAGTACCAAGGTCAAATCTTAAAGTAAGAAATAATTTTATTTTCTGCTTAAAAAAATGAAAACTCTTTATTACGCGTTTTTATCACTGAATTTATGAAATAAAAATGCTGAGTGATTAAGCTAATCTTCCAGCAGTGCTTACAGTGATATATTTACATGGTATTGTTATAAAAATAATAGTAATAATAATAATAATAATAATAATACAAATAACAATATTTATTATTATTATTATTATTATTAGTTGAGTATTGTCACAAAACTTACACTTTATTTATTAATTAAAAAAAGAAATTAATTGCTGAAAAATAAACTAGTGATATATTTAAAGCAAAAATCAAAACAAATAAAATAAGAATGTCACTACCATTATAATTGATGTATGAGTTACTTCCCTTATACCGATAAACATCGCCTACACTAATGTACCCTCGGAAAAATTAACGATCAAAGTTCCTTGTACCCTGGCTTTGCAACAAATTCCTAAAAGGACAAATAGATATATATTGACAGAATTCGCTTGTAAATAAGTGATGTTTATGTTGTCTTTGTAGCTGTTTATTGCTTCTGACATTATATTATACTGGTTTCATAAACATGTAAAATTCTTCCGAAATCAGAACGCTATGGCCTCCCATTATCGTTGGTTGGTTGCAATTTTTAACGTTGCGTGACAAGTATTTCAGACATTACGAAGAAAACAAAGTTATTTATCTCTTCAGAACATGTTCCTGTATGCGTGAGATATGCTAGTGTATACAATGGCATGTATAGAACACTCAGTGCACCTTTTTGTTTAATTGCTATTTGTTCAATTTCAGGTATACTCTTATCATTGCATCTGTTGATTTACTAACATCTCTTATGGCGGGAGTTGCTGTATTTTCAAATTTAGGATATTTATCACAACTTCAACATAAAGAAATGGACCATGTTGTCAATTCAGGTGCTATTTTGACTATTGATTTTAGCAACCTTAATTTAGAAAAATGATAATCATTAGATTTTTATCGTATTAATTCATTAAAATTTTATTCTATAAAACATGTTATAAGTTTAAAGAAAAGATTAAAAGCAGGAACAAAAGTATTTCAAAAGCAATGTTTTCCAGTTCATTTGTCGCAATTGAGTTACACCCAGAATTATGTATTGTAGCAAAGATTAAAAAAACTTAGAAAATATTCGACAAATGTCATATATATACATCAAACTATGATCAACGCATTTTAAAGCAACTGATTATATTATTCAGATTTTACACTATTTACTTGAATGCTGACACAAGTAAAACAAATACATAAGTCATTAGATGCTTTTTAAATTTGTATAACTATGTTTTATAATATAACAGTTTTTGCCACGAGGTACATTTTCTGACAGAACAAAATACTTCTGAGTTATAGAAACCCTCGGGTATAACTTTATCTATATGTTTCAGGTACAGAACTGGCATTTATAGTATTTCCTGAGATATTCACTACTATGCCGTTATCACAACTGTTTTCTGTATTGTTTTTCCTAATGATAATTACATTGGCAATCGACACTATGGTAAGGTTTGTTCAAAAATGGTTATTTTATTTATATTTTATTAATATTAGCGAGCTTGTACATTGATAAACATAAATATATATTCTTAATACATGGATATTTATCCCATAATATGGACAAGGAGTACATGCTTTCATGGTCTAAACACGTTTCGTCATAAAAACGTTACAGTTTATTCACTGAATAACTGAAATACATTTTTTTATATAATTCCAATATGACATATAGTTGAAGTGATATGTTTTTAAAATAAATAAAATAATACATAAAAATAATTTAAAGTTTAGCTGTATATATATATATATATATATATATATATATATATATATATATATATATATATATATATATATATATATATATATATATATTTAACCACCCATAAATAAGTAATGTGTTGTATTTTAGTAATTTAAATACTCTTTTGTTGCTTGAGAGAGCAGATTGAAGCATAAAAAAAATAAATGTTCGAGGAAAAAAAAAACTAGATAGGTGAACTAAGCTATAGATTGAAAATCATATCTACCATTAAAACTATAATTTCTGAAAACAAAATGTATTAATTTCTAAAACGCATCATTATAAAAGTATATATGGACTTTATAAAGCATATAAGATAAGTTTTAAAAAACAATGCATAATTTTTTTTGGAATCTAAATTTTTCTTATTTATAACAGCTTGTTGGTCCCGAAATTGTTGTGACTGCAGTAACAGATAGATTTAAAAATTTACCAAGAAGGGAAATTCTATACATCATTGTTTGTTTGTTGTGTTATTTCCTAGCTTTTCCAACAATTTCTCAGGTAAACAAACAGGTTATTGTGATAAATTTACATTACAAATTAGTAAAAAAAAAAAAAAAAAACTTTCTTTAATACACTATTTTCTTTTAATTTGAATGTTATGTTTGTGAGAAAAAAAACAAACAGAGTGGCGTTTGTTGCATTACATGTTTCGTTACTTCTGAGGGAAAAATCTGTAAGAATGACATTACCTGTGGACTTGCTTGTTATGGATGACTATCGATTGTTATAAAAATCCAGTAAAAATTAAAAATCTGAGACTATATTCAATTATTTTCGTTTTTAAAAAGTTTTAAAAAATATTCTATAACAATGTAATAAACTATTAATGCAACGGTTGATGCATTAGTTTAATACAGTATTTATGTAAAATAATGAAACAAAAATAATAAATACATTTTTTACTATACATTTATGTTTTAGGGTGGCATGTATTACTTTGCTCTATTAGACTACTATATGAATTTTGTTTGCGCTGTAACACTTGCTTTTTTCGAAATTGTTGCTGTTTCATGGTTATATGGTACGTCTTAGTAAATTCCTCAACCTTAATTAAAGTTTAATGTAATTTGTCACTATAAAACGAAGTTATATTATCTGAAAACAACAACAAACGCGAGAACAATGCAAAATTAATGCATGCACACAGACACTCACACACACAAAATCACACGCCCACACACACAACTAATTTATCGAAAGTAAACAAACGGTTTTAATATTTGAACTGTTTTAAAATTCTAAGCGCTGTAAAAGTACTTTTTAGAGCTTACGATGACATTATTCTGAAATTTTATTTTTATACTACTATATGCTTTAATTTTAAAGGAGCAAGAAGACTGGCAAAGAATATATTTGAAATGACAGGTTCAGCACCGCATTTATTTATTGTTTTGTGTTGGTATATGATATCGCCGCTTATTATAATAGTAAGTACACTTTTTTCTTTATATCTTGTATTTTTAATCAAACCGATTTTTCTTCTTTTGTCAAGCTATGTATTTTCAAAATATTGAAGCGTAGTCGTTTTTAATTTATTATTATTATTATTATTATTATTATTATTGATAGATTTCTACTGCAATAGTTTTTGCGTCTGGTTTAATTCAACTGATTCATGTCGAACATGAATATGTAACTATTGAACATAAAATTCTCAACTACTCGAACAGATTTATTTTTAGATTCATGCTGAAATGCATAGATCGTAACAAAGTATTTAAAACGCACATTTTTTTTACTCTAGGCCATATGGATATTTAGTTCTGTAAAGTATAAACCATTTACTTTTGGTACCTACATTTACCCTACGTGGGCAGTTTTATTGGCATGGATTATAGCTATTTTACCGGTTATCTGTATACCAATTGGCATGATACATGCTATTTACAGGACGCCGTCTAGATCGATAATACAGGTAAATTATGTTCCAAACATGATGCGTAAAACTGCGGTTTTTTCCATCTTTTGACAATACGGAAAGGATTGTTCCCTACAAAAACACTTTAGCCATTAAAATTTCTGCCATTTGTCATCATGTCAATTGTCAAATTTTTTAGTCAACCATCATTTAATGTTTTCTCCTTAATTCATCGATAAGTTCAGTTAACTGTTTTCGTAAACCATGGCAAATAATGACAGCATTTTAGTACATGTTTAGTATATGGATTCGATAACATTGAAAATGAACGAAAAAATCAAAACAAACATACGTGTCCAAAACTTGCTTTTTAAAGATGTTCGCAGCTTATTAAAACAAAAGTCTTTTATTTATGTTCTCTCTTTTTCAGAAAATTCGCCAAGCAGTACAGCCAATCGAAACACCTTGTAAAGAAGTGACTAAAGAAGAACTTACCGATTTCTTGTAAATAAATTTTACTTTTTGCTTAAGTTGCTTAACTATGCGTCATTAAGAGCATTTGATACAAAAAGAAATAAGATTTTGCCTTTTGCCATTTTACACGGTGTTCATATTCTCAAACGTATTTTACTTTTATTTTCAATAAATCATTATTTGATATATACTAAGCAATTATATACATTAATATCAACTAAAAGTTTTATGACACACATCTTGTTATCAGATAGCAAGCTGCCCATTATTAAATTGTTGACTCAAAGATATTGCAAGCCTAGGCTACTTATGGCCTTAAAACGTTTTATGGACGTCATCACAATATTGTTGATAAATATAAATCGTCATAGTTCCGTGTCCGTTCATTTTAAAAATAATTTTTTAACGTGACGGTTGTGGCAAGCTAGACTTGAGGTGCTTACTCTTTCGGAACATACAGTCTCACTTCCTTGATAGATATTCACATGTATATCTGAATTTGCCAGTGTTCAAAGTTTGTCAAGATTCTTCTTCTTCTTCTTCTTCTTCTTCTTCTTCTTCTTCTTCTTTTATTTGAGAGGGGGGAGATTATGATTCGGTCATGGACTGGTTTATTTGTGTTTTATTTTTTCTGTGGATAATAACACAAATTGACTCTTATATGGATATGATTCTGTAACACAGTTATCTTTAAGCATATTATTTATTTTCAAGCGTAGGTTGTTACATTGTGATACATTTTTCAAAAGTTGAATGGCATACCATACAACAAAATAATACCCTTGCATGCAGTGACGCTGTATAATTGTTGATATCTAACAAACATATAAAATAAAGAAAAAGAATTTTTAAAAAATTAACATAAGGATATTTAGTGAAAAAAAATTCATCTTTTCCATTTTGTTATACTGATTTTATTAAGCTTTATTAAGCCTTATGTCAACTTTTCATTTTTGTTTAAAAAAGTGTCTCGAACATAAGCTATATTTTAGCGTCATATTAAAATGGAAACATCATTTACAATTAAACATGCAGGTGATATTAAAAAATTACTCAGTAAACCCTTCAATTACATGTAAATGTAACAATTGCATAATATGGCAAGCTGGTTATTGATTTTATTTAAATTTAGAAAAGAACCAATAAAATAAGAAAAATATACAATAATTTATATTTAAAAATTAAAACTTTTTACAATTCTTATAATTTGCAATTTACTCGTTTTTTTAATGTATAGATCGTGATAACGGGAAAACGGGAAAACATAGAATAAATGCTAAAACGTTTTGGTTTTTCCTCAAAATTAAAAAAAATTATATTAATCTCAAAATGGATTTCTAAGACAATTAAATTGTAAATCTTTTTTATAAAAAGCGGTAATGCATCTTTATTTGAAATCTACACCTTCATTTGTACAAACTTAATTTTTCTTGTGTCTTCTTGTGCAGTGGTTTGTTTGTAAGCTCTTTTTTTAATATAAAGCTGTCTACATACTGGGCATAGAAGTTCCTTTAATTACAGTTCTTCATAAAATTTCTTTATAATCATGCTTATCAGTTTAACTACCAAATTGGTTGATGCATCAAAAGATGCAAAAACATCATTCTGTATCAATCATCAGTGTTGTGCTTTTCAAGGGTATATTTTGAGGTACTTCTTCATGTTCAAATTCTATAGCTGTTACAGTTAATCGTAATCTCTAAAAATGCAATCAGTCAAAAGATTATTCTTTCAGCATTAAATATATAATTCATATAATTTTGTCACTTTAGGTTCATTAATTTTCCACTGTTTGGCTTATGTTTTTTATCTATCAAACTTTTCAGCCTTTTTGTCACTGATGAGGAATGAATTTCCGAAATGTGTACATCTGGCGCATCAAAATTAAACTGATATTTGTGTAATATATTTCCGATTAATTTTTTAAAACAGGATCTGTTTTAAATGTTGTTTTTAAGATTATGTATAATTATATAAACAAAAAAGCTGAAAGTTTGACTAATGGGAGTTTAAAGGTGGTAAAATTAAATAGAAATAAAAAATGAATGCCTCAACTTAACAAAATGAGTCTGCATTGCTTGATGAAGTAGTTTTTCATTATAAATTATTTAAAAGTCAACAATAAATATTCGAAACTAATAAAAAATTATTTTTTAAAAGTTTAGTTGTTACATAAAAGTATAAACATAAAATGCTAAAAGTGAAAAACACAAAGGGAAATACATGAAATGCATAAAAATGCTGGTTAGAAGCTTTTTACAATAACTGTACCTGCATTATTGTTATGGACGGAGTTTTATAAAAGGCGTGAAACATTCCAATTGGTATACAAATTAATGGTAAGCTAGCTATAATCCATGCCACAATTACAGCCCATGTTGGATAAACGTAAGAACCGTATGTGAACGGACTATATTTCACGAAACTAAACACCCATATTGCCTAGAAATAAAATTGTATAAAATTAAATCTGTTAGAAGTAAAACAAAACAAGCATGTCAATAATTCAAACCTTTGTCTCAATAAGTTTTAAAACTCTTAAAAACACAAAAATAAATTTATGATGCTTAAGTAAGATAAATGAAGATTTTTAAGATTCCATACTTTATGTGAATTACTATTGAATAAAAGTATGACAATCTCGAAATGATTTACATACTTTGTCAGCTCTAGTTGCGTCAGTGTTAACTTACAATTATAAGTAGGGGTGAAATTATATACCAACATATAATTATAAACAAATGTGGAGCTGAACCTGTCATTTCAAGAATATTCATAGCCAATCGCCTAGCGCCTGTAAATAAAGAAAAAACACCGTGAAATCATTTTAGTCCTCAGTTTCCTTGTTGAAATTCAATTTAAAAAATAATTTGCTATTTGCTATTTGTTATTCATTCTCAAAATTGACTTACACGTGACGGGTGTAGCTAGCTAAACTGGAGGTGCTTACCCTTCCGGAGCACCCGGCCTCACTTCCTTGATGGAAGTTCACGTGTATCACCTATTTTGCCAGTTTGCAAAGTTTTTACTTTGTTTTTGGGATTGTGATATGGACAAGGACTGGTATGTTTGTTTTATTTTTATTATTACGACATAGACCGGTATATTTATGTTTCATTGATTTGTTGGGCAAAAAATTTCGTGGATTCTTAAAATCATTGTATAAGTTTTGTAAAAAAAATTAAAGACTTGATAATTAAAAAACTTTATTGGCGTTAGTTTTCATGGTTTCAGTTAAACCACTGATTAAAAATTTAATTTTCAATAAATTTTGCCCTTTGTTAATATTTTATCCTAACGTTAACGTACTGAAATCCGGTAACCTTTTGACAAAAAATTTAATCCGTCTTAATTTATAAAACATTTTTAAAACTAAAAATAGTTCCCTCATGCACTGCACTCCTTATCTAGATTTGGATTAATATAATAATGGAAAATCTGATTCAATTTTTTTTTCAAATTTGTATTTTTATCTTTTTTTATCTATCAATTTTTTCGGCCCTTGTGTCGCTAATTAGGAATGGATTTTCACATTTGCACATGTGGCACATCGATATTAAACTGGTATTAATGTTTAATAGTTAATTAATTGCAATAATGCTTACTTGGTTCTAAAAGCACTTTTAAAACAATGCTTTTAGACATAATAGAATTCGTTTTTCCGTACTTATATTCTTTCAATAAATATTATGAAGAATTTTTTTTTGTAAATTTTATACATACAGTACTTTTAACAGATTTAATCCATATTTTAAATAAACATTTATTAAGTAAACCTATTTGTATTAATACTTTAAATAAAAATTAATAATTAAACATACCATAAATCCATGAAACTGCAATGATTTCAAAAAATAGTAATGATACTGACGACACAAAATTCACATAATATTCTAACAGGGCAAAATAATACATTCCACCCTGAAAATTTAAAATGGATAAATAAAACAAATGTTTAAATGACTTAATGTCATGATATGTTTGGCAATAGTTTAATAGTAGGGTACATTGATTAATATTTAAGGCTATCAAACATCTTTGAGAACAAAAATATGCGTATTTATATGAACAAACTATAATGTTCATGTTTTAAGCAAAGTATTTTACTTTTTCCACATTACCGACATTACCCTTAAACAATTAGACAAAAAAGTTAGCAACTTTTTCTTCTACATATTACTTTCTGTAAGTAATAGCTCTGTAATAACTGCTTATATAGTGATTATTGCTGTACACTTAATTGCTAATGGCGTGCATGTATATTTTTATATCGTGTAATAATTACGGTATTATGTTTAAAAAACATAATTGAGATCAGGTAATCATTTACAATTAAAGATTTATTAAATTTGACTTTTGACTTTATTCTTTTTGATATGTTTGTTTTATTGGTTACTAATAAATCCGCATTTTTGTGTAAGTTGCACTATCAAAGTTGAGTGAGATGGGTTGAGAAATGTTGTTTAACGCCCGAGTCAAGAATATTTTACTTAAATCAAGACGTCGCCAGATATAGACGAAAGTGCAGAACGTTGCGCTGATGGCATTACACAGCAGGGTTCATTTTCGTGCCACGGCTACATTATTGTAGTGTTGTAATTTCTTGCCATTGCATCAACAACACTTATATTTATAGATTGCTTATAAATCGTTATTTTGTTATATCCCTGAAAGGTTTAACTTATTTATAAGAATCAGGAATTTTTATGAAATATTTACTAGCATTTAAAATCCATTGCTCGATTGGAATGAAAAAATAAATAATTTTTGTACGTTTCTTATCAAACTATAATGTATACCTGAGCCATCGTTGGAAATCCAAGGAAATAAAACAGTATACAAGCTATTGCATACAGAATTTCTGTTCTTGGTAGATATTTAAATCGATCAGTTAATGCTGTTACACATATTTCAGGAATAACTAGCTGTAATACAATCAATAGATATATATTATGGAAAATGTAAAATTGACTTATGATTTTCTATGAGAGTCGGCAATTATTGTCATAAGAGACATGTAGCTTCGAATATAGCTAAGTGTGAAATTCAAATGAAAATAATAATACAAGAGTGAAATCTTACTAAACTAAAAAATTATTGGATTTTTTTTTCAAAACGAACAAAAATGCTTCGAAATAAACATCTTTTAAATTCGTAACAGTTTTTAAAAATATAATCATATAAATTTCTTTTAAATAGTTAATTAAATTTGTTATTTTTATTTGTTTAAAACTAGGGTTTTTCCCTTTGCAAGGCATTAAAAAGCCGATATTTCATTAATTTGTTAATGTTTGGCTTTTTTCCGGCTCCTTTTTTCACAGTTGAAAAAATAAATATCCGAGATGTGAAAATATAGTACATTAAAATTAAATAGGTAACTTTGTTAAAACAATCAATATAAAGCGGACAATGGACAACAAAAAGCTTTCACTTTATAACTTGAGTTAATAAGTATAATAGTACATAAAAAATTAAGTGTTACAGTCATTTTGAAAACAAGGCTCTTAAATTTTTTTTATTTCAAAACTGTATTTTTCTTAACTTAAAATGTAATGTTTATATTAAGGAATTTAAAACAAAGTATGCTCGTAAATGTGATAATAGGCTAACAATTTTTGTTGAAGTAAATTGTCGTTTAAGTGGAAGTTTAATGAATGAAATATCCAGGGCCCAGTTTCACAATGATTCACTCAGCTGAGGGTACACTCAACTCAAATAATCCAATTTTTCGCGCATCAATATTTTAAAAATTTGAAGGTTTATTCGACAATGTTTTGTTTTATTCAACAATCGTACAAGAAACAATTAAAATACAACATTAGATATTCAAATTTAACTGTGTAAAGTCTTAGAAATTAACATTGAAATATTACCTAATTTAAATTGAGTGCACACTCAGCTGAGTGAATCATTGTGAAACAAGGTCCAATCCATTTTAAGTTTTGAAAATAGTATGAAACTAATATAAAGCAAAGCAGTCAAATTATGCAGATCTCTTGTCTCTTTAAATGTGGCCTTGTAAGTATTTCGTATACCAGTTTAAACGCGTTACATTATAACTTATATGAAGAATCTGGCACATCAAAATTCAACTGGTATTTGTGTTATTTATCTATATTATGAAAATGGAACTTCTAGAACGATGTTGCCGACAAGAAAATTGTTGACTCAGGGATATTTCAAGCTTTATGCTTATCAAGGCCCTTAGACAGTTTTATGATCTTTAAGGCAATATTGTTGAAGAGATTATAAATTATCCTGGATAAATTTGACTTTTCATAGTTCCATACCTTTCTTTTTTTTTTTCTTTGCTCACCCTTTTTGAGCACCTGGTTTCACTTTCCTGATAAAAGTTCACATGTTTAAGTGCGTAGACGAGTTTTCAAAATTAATATTTTGCTTTTGTGATAAGAATTTGAATAGGTACATTTGTGTTTGCTTTGATAACTAAAAAAATCTTACCACTGAATCTATTAACAGCATGATAAACATTAGATAAAACAATACAGAAAACAATTGCGCTAGTGGCATTGTAGTAAATATCTCGGGAAACACTATAAATACCAATTCTATACCTACAATAAAAAAAAACCAGATAACATAAAGAAAAAAATAAAAGCATTCAATTCAAGTATTTATTATATAATCTACTCAATAATCCATGTAATACGGTCATACAATAAAAATCGTATTGAATGAGTGTGACGTCATAAAAGCGTGTGAATTAGGTTTTATCCTTACGCACTATGCACGGGTATTTACACGGCGGACTCCAAAGCATTTTTGCAGGAACAGTCACCGGAGAAAACATTCAATCCATATTTATCAAAACAAATCACCAGTTTCTAAAAACGAGCCAGAATAATCATGGATAGCGATTCCGAGTAACACGTGTCTGTAAATCCTTGTCCAGGTTGTTGACATTCCAGAGTGCGCGCGCTATGACGTCATATAATTCACCTAGTTCACAGTGACACACTGTTTGTTCATTCATAATATATGCTGTTACTTTTGTACTTTTTTTTCTATAAAGGAGATATATTGTATTCGAATTGAATATGTTTGTTTTGTTTTTGTATCCTGCGGACAGACTATTGTTTACTTTAAATATTTCAGCAGGATTACTTTTGGCGCATGTACACGGTAACGTGAACTTCTTGTGTTTCGGTCAATCAGCTGTTTTCTTATAATGATAAGACAAGTTTTAAATCTGTGAAAAAGCCGTTTTTTATGGGATTATATAATAAATAGAATCTTGCATTCGTGTTTATGTAATATTGAATTTATTAAACTCGTTGAATAATGTTTTATGCAACTCGCCAAGGCTCGTTGCATAAAAAATTATTCAACTCGTTTAATAAATTCAATATTGCATAAACACTCATGTTAGATCCTCTATATATATTTCGTTGTAATTAGACTTAACAATAACCGTTAATACTAAATCTTTTTATCTGGTTTTTTGCTATTATAGACTGGAATTAAGTCTAACGAAATAACTCATTTATAAGGTTGTGGTGGCTGTCAGTTGAGGTATGATGTATAAATCCAGAATTTTCAGAGAAGACGGTCGACCTTTGGGAGCCAGCCTCAAAAACGTTTGCATTTAAATTCATTCCTAGTTGAAATCAAAACTCTGTTGACAGGAGGAGCAGGTGGTCAATGATCTGTATGTGCTCGCCACAAAAATGAAGTGAAACATAAATTGATTGCTTTTATTTTTACCCAAACACCGTAAAATTATAATCACAATAAATTTAATCGAGCCTGTTGCGACCGTGTAATTTATGAGGAATGAATTTCCATAATGTGCACATCTGGCACATCAAAATTTAACTGGTTTTTGTGTTAATATTTACAACCCCTGAGCGGGTACCGCTGCTGGTGGAGTAAAACTCCCCGAGGGTATCCATAACTCAGTAGGCAGTACTTTGTGATGTCAGAAAATGTACCATTTAGCAAAATTTTTAGCCGTCTAAATTTTGAAATTTATTTAAACTAAGGTTTGTTCCCTCATGCAAAGCATTTCTTAGCTAGATTTGGATTTCGTATAATTTTGGAACTTTAGATTCATTATTTTTATCTGTTTGGCTTATGTTTTTTATCTATCTGATGAGGAATGAATTTTCGAAATGTGCACATCTGACACGTAAAAATATAACTGGTATTTGTGTTATATATTTGTATATAACAACTAAGTACAACTAAAATTTTGCGCTGCACTTCCAAAGCTTTTAAAGTGTTATAACTCACACTGCCTTGAACCCCCAATGTATATTTCATCATATTCGCTCCTATTGAAATGTAAGTAAACCTACAATGGCCTGTCCGGCCCTTTCCGGCAAACCTATTTCTCTCCAAGAAGTTCCCAGTACATCGATACGGAAACTTCTGATTAAAGACCACATTTTTACAAAAATATTTGAATGAAATATATTTACGTTAATTGCTTTCTGTTTTTTATTTCTTCTAAAGAGAATTGATTTGAGAGATGCATTTAGGTTACATTACCGGACCCTATAACAAGTATCCAATAACTCAACATCGAGTATTCCCTTATTGGTTTAATTCCGAAAATAACGTAGGTTATCGCCTATAGTCAACCTGTCATCCGTTAAAGTAAAAGATAACCTTGATCAAGAACAATCTTTTATTTTTCATCCCTACTTTAACTTTTAGTTCCTCCGTTTAAACTAGCCGCTTGTGAATATTGCTATCAAGCTGACTTTTGTATGTTATTAGGACAGCCATCAGAGTTTTTTATTTGGTATCTTTGTTTCATAAAGAATTGATTGTTCGCTTTTAATTGAATGTTTAATTACAAATAAGGGCGGACAAGTGCGTACTAGAGCAATTAATCCAACTTTATCAAGTGAATTTCGTCGTAATACATCAGATAGTAAATGACATATTGCTATAATCTAACTGATCCTTCCGTACCAGAATCGACAATTTCTTTAATCTGTTTCCCGTGAATTTGTGCTAGATATCCTAAATTAGAAAATACAGCCACACCTGCCATGAGAGATGTCATCAGATCAACAAATGCGATAATGAGAGTATACCTGAAATAATAAATCTCTATTATAATGACTACTTTAAAATTAAACTGCCAAACACGTCGACATTCGAATACAAGTTATGTTTTTTTATTGGCATACACGCGTCAAACCAGTATGATTCATAGTCATGTTGGATCTTTTCAAAATTTTGTTTTGTAACTTACTATGATGTATGTTTCATTGATTAAAATAATTTACACATTATTTTTTCCAAAGTATACAATTATGTTTGTTATGACACGATCATAAGTTACAAAACATATACGCTGTTAAATATGGATTACGCATTCCAATACGATGTAAAATACACACCCGTAATACAGTGCATATATATACCAAAACTGGTTATTCGTTTACACAGTTAATAGATTATTAACTAAATTTCCCGTAACTATTTATGCCATGAACATTGTTTTTAGTAAATGTAATTATGAAATAAAAGTTTATACTAACCCTAAAATTTTTCCTTTTCGCTTATTAAAGCTAGCAAGCGTAATTGCAGCTCCTCCACCAATACCCAAAGAGAAGAAATTAGTTGCAGCTGCATGAATCCAGGTCTGAATTATATATATATATATATATATATATATATATATATATATATATATATATATATATATATATATATATATATATATATATATATATATGCTTTTACATTGCCCTTACAGTCTAATTTGAACAATCTATCTTTTAAGCGGATTTTGCCTTTCGTGTGCCATAATTAATGTACCTTTTTAATTTTTTATTCTAATAAACTTAAAGTTTGTTTAATCTAGCAATTTTCTATGACATTTGTTTCAATAGTTTTAATGAAACTCAATGTAAGTATTATAAGCATCAAGTTATATCCAAAACTAAATGTGAAAATTTAGGGGTACATTTAAAGTGACTATAGAAATAATTATCAAGTTTGCCTTATTTTGTGAAGAAATAATATATGTTGTTTTTATCACGATTCCAAAACTGTGACCTGAAATACAATTTCTGATTTTAGGCTCATATAATTTTGGGAAAAAAACGAAATAGCGTTGATTGGCTTAAAATTTAAAAAGTTCAAAGTTTATGTTTATAAATTCCTACCTGTGGTTGGGCCAAAGTATGCCATTTTGGAGTAAAGAGGAACATTATCCCTTCATATGAACCAGGTAATGTTAATCCTCTTATAATCAAAACAATAAGAACAAAATACGGGAAAAGCACAGTAAAGTACACAACCTAGAACAAACAATTTTACGTGATTGATATTAATTACACATTAAAACTCCATTCTACAAATTCTAAAATCTTTGTTACAAAAATAATTTCCTTTGCATCTGATTTTTTTAATGTAGTAATTTTGATTTTATCTCTTTATATTTTGTGTTTTAAAGTTTGCCTCTTTATTTTTATTTTTTATTTTTTTTTATTTTTTTTTTTTTTTATTTTTTTTTTTTTTTATTTTTTTATTTTTTTTTGACAATAAAAATGAAATTTTAACGTTATTGACAAAACATTATAGTAACTAAACTGGTGCCCATGGGTGAGTAATAAAACGTTTTCTAAGTTTTTCTTTGGAACAAGTATCCCTATAAAAAACGGAAACAAAAAGCAGAAATAGATAAACAGTGATATGACTTATTTTAAACAGCAAACAAATGTATTTATAAAAATAATCTTATAATTAGTGAATATTTTTTCCTAAAGAAACTTTGAAATCTTTTAATGTTTAATTTTGCAAATAAGAATTTTCGTCTTATTCAAACAAGCAAAACTAAGTAAACGACTACTTCTTTCAAAACAATGATTGCAAAGCATGTGAAATGTAGGTTGGGTGTTCAAGTGGCGCAGTGGTTAGCGCTTCCGCCTATCACCAATGCAACCGGGGTTCGATTCCCAGCGTCGTATATGATAAGGTATGAGGTCACCTGCTTGAGCACGTGGGTTTTTCTCCGGGTTCTCCGGTTTTCCTCCCACAATAAGACCTCAATGCGCTACAATTCGGGCCAACGAGCTAGATAAATATAAGTTGCACAACTTGTTTCTAAATCGTTGTAAAAGAAATAAAGTTTGATTTTGATTTGATTGATAGGTTGACCGTTCGACGAAATCTGAGTTGAATTTATACTTACTATATCTTATATAAACATTTAATCTAATACGCTTTGTTACCATTCTGACCGAGTTAGTTCCCACAAATGGCCAAAAATTTGTAATTATCAAATAAATTTAGATACTCAGAATCGAGTTAATGCTCAAGAGAAGTAAGCTTTCAAGATAGTTTACAATTGTTAAGCCTGGATACATATATACCTGTTAAATTTTGATGTGCCATATGTGCACACTTCGGAAAATAAACATTTTTTCTTTTTTTAATTACCTTTCCAACGGATTTAGTTCCCTTAAATACACCAAAATATATGATTATCCAAAACATTAAGAGAATAAGAGCAAATTCCCATCTAATGGTACCAATGTTATCAATTCCTGAAGTGATCTGAAGAACGTTTCCTCTGTAATGAAAAAAGCTAAATAAATACAGCACTTTTATCCAAAGTGTTTTGGTAGGTTAACACTTTTAGTGTCACAAGCTAATACAAGGCAAAATAAATATTACTGAGAAAGACACTATTCAATGTTCCAAAGACTGATTTTTTACACTGTGATGTTTTGTGTTCATATAAATTGGTACAAATTGCACAACTGATATAATTTCGGGGCATGATATCTAAAAAGTTAGTGATAATCATATTTTTTTTAAAAATGGATATGATATAAATAGCCGTGATATCATTGTAAACCATGATTATTCATTGTTAAAACATATGATCCTTAATATAACCAGATTCCTATAAGAAGAAAATCTGACCACTCGATCGGAATTCCCCTCAAACTCGTATTAGATTCTCTTTATCTTTTACCAATATAAAAGAAAATTTATTGCAATAGTGTTTTTTAAATTTGATGTATAAAGCCATACCAAATTTATAAACAGTCAAGTTGAATGAATTATATAGATGATGCAGATTCCTGAAGAACATTAAGATAAAATATATCAAATACCTGAAGTATTCTACAGAAGCTGATATTGTTTTGTTTACCATAACGAATGTTGAGAGTGCTTTTATTTCTTTTATTTTCAATCTCGATTTCGTAGCTTAAATTTGTTGGGACAAAACAATATTGTGTATTCCATTCATTGCCACATCGACTCCATGGTAATTCTTGCTTGAAACTATTGAAGAGGAAATAAAATGACCACACTAGTATAACCATGTAGTATGTCAAGTTTATTCCAGTCATTACAATGCAACCAGCTGCGGCACCTAAAATTTTAATTATAAAAAAGTAGATGTATTGACAGGTATGTGCATTTTACCTTATGTATACAATTTAGATTTTCGGATCATTGTTTGTATGATGTGTGTAATTAAATGATGCATCTCCTTAAATAAACAATCTTCGGCTTTAAAAATATAACAGAAATCTCAAGACCCCGGAAAATTAAATTCTAACAAGTAAAATAATTATACTTAAAGTTTATTATAAGTGACATTATTTTTGTTTAAAAGATTGCATAAACAATAATATTGATACAATGTAACCATTTTTTTCATCAAAGGTCAAACATGAATGTTATCGAGATTTGTTTAATTTCTTTATCGTCTTTGAATAGATAATAAATTTTTTGTGTATTTCAGGCAGTTAATTATACCTTTAAATAAAGGACATATATGTGCCATAGCCCCAATCGGACCAAGTCTAGCATATTGGCCGATAGCAAGCTCCATAAACAGCAACGGAACTCCGCATAATGTCCACATAATTAGATAGGCCACCAGGAAAGCACCTTAAAAATTAACAGATAATATATTTCAATATTGACAGATTTTCGCCGAACGCAAGACACTTAAATTTACTCAAATTAACATTAAGTTTATTTAATAAAAACATAATTGTATTTCATTAAGATTCAACTGTTTAAAGTATCACAATTATTTAATATTTCTATCCCAATTTCTATTGCAATTTCATTATTTAATACAATGAATACAAATTTCGTTTTAACGTATGCATTAAAATTTTATATTCAATGGATTCTTTTATATTCGCCGCTCATTTTTTCTTATTCGTTTATTTTGATTTAACACGTCTTTCATAAGAAAGCTAAAAAAAGAATATTTTTCTATTGTAATTTCTTTTAAACGCATTACCTCCACCACTCTCGTAACAAGTATAAGGGAATCTCCAAACATTTCCAATCCCAACTGAATAACCAACAATGGCAAACAAAAATTCTACTGGTCGATCCCATTCCTGTCGCTCATGTAAATTTCGTCTTGGCTCCATTTTAAACAAAGTAGAACTTGTAATTTACGACAAAATTAACACGGTATGCTTTACACTTAAAGACTATATGGTTTGTGAATATCATGGATATGGAAGTAAAAAGCTTTTTAGAACTTTTAGATCCATTAACTTAAGCATATAACAAAATCATTTATACAAAACAGCTTGAGGATAGTATCTTTTAATAACAAATTGCAAGCACAAAACATTATGGGGAGAATGTTAGTGATTTAAAATTTTAGTTGTTCAAATAACCTAATTATTGTTATATAAACAATCTGTTAAAACGTGCTAAACCATGACTTATTCAATGTCATTTAAAGCACGTTATGTTGTGACAAATATACGGTTACATAAAAGAATATTATTGTAATCAATCTATTCTTTTTTAAATAAAGAAGAGTAAGGTACATTAACAGCATTATTTAACTGTTTAGATTTCATTTATTTCTAAATTTGTACGATAAAATTACTAAATCTCCTTTTTAAATAAAAAAGCAAAACTAACGAGAATATTGTAATGATAGATGCGTCATTTCAAATAAGGCACTTCAAACGAATAAAAGTGAAACCCTGTATTCAGAACTCAAAACATTTAGTCAGAAATGATTGAATTTGAAACTTTATGTGAAATATTCCTCTACTTATTAGTCAAATTCTCTCATCCTTGTAAAGTAGATCGATTGCTTTAAAGTAACTTGATGCAGCCTATTGAAATAAAGATGCATCCCAAGTTTAAAAAAACCTACCTTACATTTGCATTTTTAAAGTTAAAACTTTAATCACTTAACCGTGAAAAGTAGGACAAATAATAAAGGGGCTTTTAAAGTGGTATTAAGGATATGTACCAAGTTTCAAAACTCTTTCTTTTATGAACATCAATGTATAAGGCAAAATCGTTTAACCGTTAAAACTAGGTTAAATAATAATGTGGCATTTAAAGCGACCTATTGTAATTAGGATTTGTACTTTGTTTTACTACTTCAGATTTTCCATTCATTCTGTCATGTGACCAGTTACTTAATAAACTAAAGCAAAAGTTAAGTCGGTTCCCTTGGCAAAGATCGCCATTTGGAAAATTCTATGGTTTTTTATAACGAATTCTTTATAATGAGATAAAGGATCAACCATCGAGTGGGTTTTGGTTAAGATTTGACCAACGGTCTCCGCGAATTTGGTCGGGGAAATTCATGGTTCAAAACATCAGAGGATTTAGATTTCTCTTTGTTAGAAATGACTGAATTTGAGAATTTATGAGATAATATTCCTCTAGGCATAATCACTCAACCCTGAAAAGAAGAGCAATATCTTAAAAGTAACTTAATGCAGCTCATTGTAATAAAAAAAGATTAAAAGTATTAAAAATATACCTAACATTAGCATCAATTTGACCAACGGTCTCCGCGAATTTGGTCGGAGTAGTTCATAGCAAGGAGAACCTGAAAAAAATAATAATAAAGATTAATTATGTAATGACGAATACATTATTACATATGAGGCAGCCAAACGAATAAAAGTCATACCCTGTATTGAAAACTCGGAACATTTAAAGTTCTCCTTGTCAAAAATGACTGAATTTTGAGAAATTGTGTGAAATACTCCTCAAGTTATAAGGCATTATGACTTAACCCTGAAATGTAGGTCAATTGGATAAAGATCATTTGATGCAACCCATTGTAATAAAGATAATCCTAAGTTTCAACAATCTATTTTAAATATGCATTAAGATATAAGGCTAAACACTGAACCGTGAAAAGTAGAACTATCTGCTATAGGTAAATGAAAGTGGCCAATTTTAGCAAGAATATACACCAAGTCCCAGAACTCTATTTTAAATATTCATCAAGTTATAGAGCATAATCATTTAACCATGAAAATTAGGTCAATCTATAATAGGTCGATAGTAGATCATTGTAATAAGGCTATGTATAAGTCCCGAAAACTCTAGCTTTATTTGTTATCAAATTATCAAATCAATCAATCGTGAAAAAAGGTAAAATAATTATTAGGCAGTTGAAACGGCCTATTGAAATAAAGTTAATCATGAAGTTTAAAAATTATATCTGAAATTATCATAAACTTATAAGGCAATCACCCAATCGTGAAAAGTAGGTCTAATGATAATGGGATATTTGAAGCGGTCTATTGTTAAGGGTATATACCAAGTTTCAAAACTCTATCTTTAAGATCATCAAGTTATAAGGCCAATCACTCAACCGTGAAAGTAAGGTCAAATAGAAAATGGGACATTTAAATCGGCTCATTGACGTAAGGATGTGTATCGAGTTTCAAAACTCTAACTTGATCATAAGTTATAAGGCAAAATCACTAAACCATGAAAAGAAGTTTAAAAAAAATAATGATGTATTTGTATCGGCTATTGTAGTTAGTATAGTTAACAAGTTTTAAAACTCCAGTTTGGATACCTAATGTGTAGTTAATTTTTTTTTCAGCCAATCAGATTGATGCATTCTGTCATGTGATGATAGCAATAATCAAAACAATTTTATACAACAGTGCATTATTACAATATAAAATGAATCTCTTGAATAGTAATGTAGAAAAAGAATGTTAAATGATTTCAAATTTTATAAATTTTAGGACTGGATAATGCATCTTGAGATTTGGATTAACCATCCTGTGGAGTTTGGTTTAGATTAGACCAACGGTCTCCGCGAATCTGGTCAGTTCCCTGTAAGAAGAGGATAATTATGATAATAATAACAATGGGCGCCTTAATAAGATTAAACGGTACAAAACAATAATTTGTCAAACTTCATTTTGGCGTCACGATAAAAACTTTTATCAATAAAAAAATGAACAGGGAAACACACCCATTTAAAAGTAGACATAAGGACACAAAAACACATTGATCGAATTACAATAACATATTGGGGTAAAGAATTGGAAACACAACGACAAGATACAATTTCATCGCGATCATGTGCATCAAGTCCTATAAATGACAGCTAAAGCAGTTCTACCATTTGCTGACAACCCGCCCCAGACCATTATACTTCTCCCTTGAATGCAGGAACTTGCATGACACAATTCTCTTCATTACTTCTTCGAGTCGATGGTACACCCTTGATCGACCATCATTCTTCTCTAAAGGGAAGCTAAATTCATTAGTGATTAAAATGACTTTTACTCATTCAATGTAGAGAATATTAATTAGAATCAGCATCAGTCTCACCACAAGGTTAGCAATACTTTTAGTTTTCCGTGTACCACCCCAATTGGCACAATTTGAAACCTTGTTTCATTTACTTCATTGACTACATCAAAGCATTCTCCTATCGGCCAAACAATAAGATGGAGTGTAATGTTTGCTTGTTATATTAAGCCTGTAGTTGCCAATCTCTTTTTTTACAATTATATATTTTGCATCGATAAACACGGTAATGATAGGAGACGATCCGGCTACATTGTCAGACTTGTTACTGTAGAATATTCATATTATAAAATAATTTCTGAAATGCATTTAGTGTCACTAACGAGGAATACTTTTCCGAAATGTGCACATCTGGCACATCAAACTTTAACACGTATTTGTATTATATTTACTAGCCCAGAGCGGGTACCACTGCTGGTGAAGTAAATCTCCCCGAGGGTATCCATAAATATATATCAAATACCTGCTAAATTTTGATGTGCCAGATGTGCACATTTCGAAAAATCTTTCCTCATCAGTGACACTTGGGGCCGAAAAGTTTGATAGATTAAAAAACATACGCCAAACAGTTGAAAATTAATGAATCTAAAGTTCCAAAAATATGTGAATCCAAATCAAATTAAGAAATGTTTTGCATGAGGGAACAGGCCTTAGTTTTTTTTAATAAATTTCAAAACTTAAGAGGACTGAAAATTTTGCTAAATGGTATATTTTCTGACAGCACAAAGTACTGCCTACTGAGTTATGGATACTCTCGGGAGTTTTACTCCACCAGCAGCAGTACCCGCTCAGGGGTAATGAATATATAACAAATACCTGCTAAATTTTGATGTGCCAGATGTGCCCATTACGGAAAAGCATTCCTCATCAGTGACACTAGGGGCCGAAAAGTTTGATAAATATGTGAATCCAAATCCAACTAAGGAATGTTTTGCATGAGGGAACAGGCCTTAGGTTTTTAATAAATTTCAAAAATTGAGAGGACTGAAAATTTTGCTAAATGGTATATTTTCCTGACAGCACAAATTACTGCCTACTAAGTTATGGATACCCTCGGGGAGATTTACTCCACCAGCAGCGGTACCCGCTCAGGGGTAGTAAATATATGACAAATACCTGCTAAATTTTGATATGCCTGATGTGCACATTTCGGAAAATCAGAGCACTCAGAGTCAAGGTCTTTATACCATGTACCACCGTTTATTACAGGACTAAATCTCTTGTTTTCACTTTCAGAGAAACCAAAATTCATTTTTATGGCTAATTATCACATAACTAGCAATTTTTTGCATTTTTTACATTGCTTTTGTAATGGTGATTGGATAAGGTGGAATATTTTATTTTATACTCTATTAGACATTTGGAATAACAATTAAACGGAAACAAAATAGCTTATTTCTAAATCAAACCTTTCCCCTACCCCCAACAAAAAGTAAAAACTTTGGAAACTTTTCAATTCAGTAATACTAATGAACTTCCATACAAACCATAAACATAATCGATGAAATTTATTATTTATTTGTACAATATACATCAAAGGGAGCTGAAAGCATCTATGCTTCTATTTAACAGTTAGTCATAATTGCTATAAAAATATACACATTGCAGTTTCTGAAACTATTAATGTTTAGTTTTTAAACTAAAATACTATTAAATACCCCCTGAAAATGAAATGAAAATGAAAAAAATTATTTAATTTTACGGACTTATATCAATAAATTACAGAATAATGAAAGAAAATTAAAAAGACTGATAAAAATACAATGTAGAAACATAATAGGAATGAACCGTGTTAAAGCATTTTACATGCCATCTTGTATTGAATACATGCAATTTTGTAAATATTATACCCTAATTTATTTTTCTTGAAATCATAACCATTTTTTTGTTTATTTTTAAAAATGTTAATAGTAATCACAAGAATAACTGAATTTCTAACATAATTTTCTTTACATGTACATTCTAAACCAACTACAGAATAAAGTAAAGTATGATAATGACATAAAGTTTGTGTTTCATAATTGTATATACTAGATCCCTTTTAACTCAAAGTTTCGATGTTCATGTACAGAATCACCTTCTGCTGGTGTCACTGTAAGTCTCAGTCTCTGAAATGAAAGAAGTAAGTTTTGTAGACCTGTGCATTATTCGAATTTACAAGCTAATTGTCAACGTATATGTATTTACAAACTTATTGTCAACGCATGAATATATATATATATATATATATATATACAAATCAACGTAGATATATATCATATTTTTTAACAAAATTTATCTTAAAGATAAACAGCCGCTTGATAAATAGAAATGGAGTTGAAATAAGAAAAACTCATATAATCTGTCTAAATATAAGTTCAGGTTTTCGAAATTAAATGAACCAAAGCTTGTGGCTTGTTTGCTTCATATCAATTTTACATGCATATTTATATTAATTTATATTATGTCTATATTCTAGCCGAAATTCTTTTTTTTTTTTTTTTTTTTTTTTGCTATATTTTAGGTACAATCAATGTCTTTTGGTTATATTCATTTGCCATGCTCAATGCATCACAAGACGGAATCGCATCTTTAAGCACATTTAAGCTTTAAGCCGAGCTTTAAAGATGCTTAAAGATGAGCGTAAAGATGCCTTAAGATGGCTTAAAGGTGAATTGAAGGCACTGCCATCTTTAAGCCATCTTTAAGCCTGGCTTCAAGACGGCTCAATGGCACTAAAATTTTAAGCTCCTTTACACCATTTGGCTTAAAGATGGCTAATATTTATATTTATTTATATTTTGTCTATATTCTAGCCGAAATTCTTTTTTTTTCTTTTGCCATTTTATAAGTACAAACAACGTATTTTGCTTACATATTCTTTTGCCATGCTCAATGCATCACAAGATGGAATCGCATCTTTAAACACCTTTAAGCCGAGCTTTAAAGATGCTTAAAGATGCGCGTAAAGATGCCTAAACATGGCTTAAAGGTGAATCAAAGGCACTGTCATTTTAAGCCATCTTTAAGCTTGGCTTCAAGACGGCTTAATAGCACTGAAATTTTTAAGCTCCTTTACACCATTTGGCTTAAAGATGGCTTAAAGATGGTATTTAATGATATTAAAAAATAAATCTATGAATCATTTAATGGTCTTTTTAAAAGAGAATTCTGAAGTTAGTTGCAGCATACATTTAAAAAATAAAAATATAAATAAAAAGGAAACAAATAAATAAATAAATAAATAAATAAATAAATAAATTTATTTTTAAAAAAATCGGATTTGGAATAAAATCAAACACTGACATATATTTAAACATGGCACAATACAGGTAAGTAACTTGTTTTGATAAACAAGGTATTATCTAGTTCTGTGCAAGTAGTATTTATGCAGTTAACCATGTAACAGATTATACAAATCACGGAAAATAAAATGAATCTGGTTTGATATCCAGGTAGATAGTTTACAAGTGATTTGTTTGATTGACTCGTCAAAATGAAATTTTACTCGGAAACATCATAAATAAGTCAATAAATAATTAGAAATAAATTAAAATTTAAAAAAAACCGAATTCATTAATACATAATTCTATTTAAAAATAAATAAATAAATAAATAGATAAAGGATGGATACTTAAATGAATGGATGCATGGATGGATAGAAAAATCGATATAGAAAGAAAGAAAGAAAGAAAGAAAAAAAGAAAGAAAGAAAGAAAGAAAGAAAAAATAAAAAATGGGTGAGTTGTTGAATAAATAAATAAATAAATAAATAAATAAATAAATAATAAAGATGGATAAATGATTAAATAAATTTAAAGGGTGGATGGATGGATGAATGGTTAGATAAATAAAAATAAATAAATAAATAAATAAATAGATGGTTGATAGTTGAATGGATGGATGGATAAATTAGTAAATAAAGAAGGAGAGGAGAAAAGAGAAAAGGATAGAAGAAAAGAATGGATGGTTGATTGCATAGATATATAAATAAATAATTTAATTAAATAAATTGTTAAAAATATAACGGATGGATGGATGAATGAATGCACGGATGATGAATGGATAAATAAATAAATAAGAAAATAAATAAATAAAGGATAGTCGGTGAATTGATGGATGAATGGATAATTCAATAAAGAAAAGAGAAAGAAAGAAAATAAAAAAAGGAGAGAAGGAAAGAAGGAAAAGAATGGGTATTTGGTTTAATAAATAAATAAATAATTAATTAATTAATAAAATGAATTAATAGATGAATTAAGCAACGACATGTTGGATTTAGTAAATAAATCCTTTATTTAAATAAATAAAGGATGGATAAATGAATTAAATAATACATAACGATGGATGGATGGATGGTTGAATGGATGGATGGATTTATAAATAATAAATAAATAAATAAATAAATAAATAAATTTTAAAAAATTAATGGATGGTTTGATAAATAATGACATAAATAATGGAATGATAGATGGATAGATGAATGAATGCTTGATCAAACGTTATTTATCTAGCCGAAGTATTTGTTAATTCAAGTGTCCAGAAGTACTAAAGTATTAATTAATTTTAACGCATAGAACTGCAGATGATAGGTGTAGTGTACCTTGTAAAGATCGGTAATAAGTGATTTTTTTGATGGGATAACTTTTAAGTGTATTATTCATGAATGATTGATTCTCAAACTTTTTATAACGCTGCAGTTTCTCTCGGAAACAAAATACTTCAAGTAAATTCCTAATACAATCAATTAATCATGAATGGCCCGCTATTTTAAACCTAAATACATGGCCATAACAGGTTTTATTTTTAAATTTGAATAATATTTAACACAGGTAATTCTTTCTCGATAATCAGTCCAAGCAATTGTGTACATAACACAATTTTTGAAATCTAAGACATTAAAAATTCAAAATAAATACTAAAAAAAACACATACGAATTAAAAGGATAAAAATGCATGACAGGACTGTCAACGCTACATTAATACGCTTCATTTCAACATGTTCAACATGCGTTTATTACCATTTCAATGTCTTATATTGGAAATTGATAACTTAAAGCGGGTAGGGTAAAAATAACGATCATGGTTAAACTGGGCTGGAACTTGTTGTTTAAATCTGCTTCGAAAGATCCAGGCCCGTGATTTGTAATGATAATTATTTACCAGTCGCTTATACTTATAAATTTGATAATAATTCGAGGACACTTTTTACATAAATATCAATCTATAGCTTATAAGCTATTTATAAATACTATTTCTCTTTACTGCTGTTTCTTTATATCTTTATATTTCTGTATCCCATTATACAGATCTCTCTCTCTCTCTCTCTCTCTCTCTCTCTTTACGCCAAGGTTTCTCTGTCTGCACAAGATTTAAATCCCATTACATCGATGTTATATTATAAATTTATGGATTTTCTTAATGAAATATCACAAAGATTATATTATGACGACATTAAAATTTTTTGAAAATATTTGTTAGTTTGCGTGCCGCTTGTCTGTGTTTTTCTATGGGCATTTCAGTTTCTTTGATCCCTGTTAAACTTCCCTCCCCACGAGAGAAGTGTAGAAACTTATAATTTGACAGGGCATAGCCTCTCTCTCTCTCTCTCTCTCTCTCTCTCTCTCTCTCTCTCTCTCTCTCTCTTATACGACGTAAAAGCTATCCCCGATTAATTGACAATCTTTACTCTCCTAAAACATCGAGTTTATTTTGCTTCATTCTTTCTTTTTTCTTCCTTACTGAAATAGGTTATTCAATATATTTATTTCTAATTTGTTTAATATTTTTATTTGTCTTGAAAAGTATCTGTGTAGCAGATATCATTATTCATTTCATATAAAAACTAAATTAAATTTTCAACTATACACAAATTAAATTTACAAAATAGTCTAAAAAACTTTTTCTATATCAAAAATGAATGAACAAGTTTAACATCAGAAGTGCACTTAGATTAAGATTCTACTAATGCATATTAATGTCTAACAAATAACTATTTGTTGAATTTGCGATCTAATTAACTGATAAATAAGTATATTACAGGTGAGGTTTGACATTCCTGTCTTCCTTTGATATATTAATGATTTTATTTTTTCTTTAGAATAAAAGATTGATTTATTTATACTATAAAATTATTTAAAATTATCATAGTATATAAAATGAAATATTAAAAAAGGAGTAAAGTTACATAAATTTGCATATTTTCTAATCAAAATCTGAGGTTTTTAAGAAATGGTCACATGATCGCATTTCCTTAACTTTATATAAATCATTTGTCGCAGCATATACATCCTACCCCGTGGTCTAATGGATAAGGAAGCAGTGCCTGGCAACTAAAGGATAGTGAGTTCCAGCTCGCTCGGGACAAGTGTTATGGTAAGATGTAATAAATTGAGCTTTGATATAATATGATGTAATAAATAAAGTTAATGACAAAATAAAAATTTAAATAAATAAATACATAATAAAAAACAATTAATATAAATTTATAATGAGATATAACTTTTACTTGTAAAAACAATATACAGGAAAGTAAATAATATATGAATTATAAACTTTTTAAAAATATCATTTTGTATAATTTTTTTAAACTAAAAAAAAATTTTTTTTAAAAATGAAAACATTTAAAAATTTACAGGAAAGTAAATGAAATATGAATTATAAACATATAAATAAAAACAAATATTTTTTTTATAAACAAAAATAAATATTTTTTTTTATACATAAAAACAAATATTTTTTCTTCTTTAATAAATAAAGTAATTAATTAAACAATAAATATTCATTTCTACCAATAATAATTTTTCCGTGCTTAAAGGTGGCTTAAATATTGCTGAAAGATGGCTTAAAATAAATTTCAGTGCCATTAAGCCGTCTTTAACCCAAGCTTAACGATGGCTTGAAGACATCTTTAAGCAATTTAAAGATAGGTTAAACATGGCTTAAGGACCTATTGAAACCATCTTTCAGCCACCTTTAAGCTAGCTTAAAGATGATATTTCGTCTTGTGTATTTCAAGAAGTAAACTTTCTTTATTTCGTTTTGTTTTTAATTTCTGAAGTTGTATTCGGATATAATTGATCACAAAGTTATTTAAAATGTCCTAATTTTTTATGGTAATCAAATAGAAATTTTGAAATAAAATTTCTTGAAAAATTAAAATTAATTTAATAACAGATAATAAAATAGAAATTATGAAATAAAATTTCTTGAAAAATTAAAATTAACTAAAAACTTATATTTTAGTATCATTTTTAGCTTTATTTTCCGGTATAAAGTCAAATTTCTACTATTAAATACTTTAAATTATAATATTTCATTTTAAGGAAAAAGAATGTATTTTTTAAAATTTATAAAATGTTTTTGAAAAATAAAACTTAAATCACAAATAAGAATTTTAAATTTAAAATAAGTTAAGCATCTGTGTATTAAAAAAGATAAGTTATTTCTTAGAATAAAATTAGAAACGGTATTATTATTGTTTTATATGAATGATTACAGTTCCCTACCACGATGTTCAGAACCCCTTTATATTTATGAGCTAGGAATTTCAAATTGGTCACAAACAACACTGTCTCCAAAAAATTCAAATCTAGAATCCTTCAAGTATCTGATAAAGAGTTATTTCATTATTTCTGTAAATGTGATTCTTAGAAATTTGAAACTAAGCGAATTACAAAATGCATATTTTATTAGTCGTTATTTACATTAAACAAGATGAGATATCAAAAAATGTTTAAAACAATCACCAAAAACGACAAAACAAAGACGAAAAAATCATGAAATGTTGTAGCACATAGTGCAGGAGCTTTTTTGTTACCTTGACAAGAGATATTGATGGGGTTCTGTATAGAGCATGAGCCATTCCGATTGGTATGCAAATTAAAGGTAAACTAGCTATAATCCAAGCCATTGCTACCGCCCATGTAGGATATATATAAGAACCAAATGAAAATGGGCTATACTTTATCGAGCTGAAAACCCACACAGCCTGTATAATATAAAAAATCGACAAAATCTAAAATATAATTTAAATCAAATCGGTACTTTGGTAGGGATTGGATTAGCGAAGAAGTTCTTGTTACATTTACAATTTCTGACGACTCTGAATCGGGAATAGCAAATTTCTATAAGCTCGATAGTAGTTCAGGTTAATTTTACTATTAAATGACTCTCATCATAAAACCGTTTGAATAAACTCGAATCATCGAGTTATGAAGTAGAATCGAGGTCAAACACTGCATTGAAGCAAAAACAATGGGATTGTAAATATTTACAATCATAAAAGAGTTATTGTTAACATGGAAAAAATGGAAAACAAAATAGCTTAAATAATCTTCTGTATCGATAACTCCTAGAAATATAAATTTGAAATACAGCAATTCTCCAAATAAGGGAAAAATGCGAAAATAATAATTAAAAAATACAATACCTTAGATAATGAGATAACATTCAATGATGTAACTGCATAGTTAAACGTTAGAAAAACATGGATCATAATCGATACTGTATTAAAGTGTGATAAAATGCCACCAAAGAAATGGTCAAATCTTATTTTGAATACTGATATACAAATTCGAAAAGATTTTTGGACTAAATAAATAAAAATTAAAGAGTGAACAATAGGAAAATCTGATATTTTATTCCATAAAAATATCTACAACCAGACAGCTTTTGACTGGATAATAACATAATTTAATAAAATTTATACAAGATAATTCCAAAGACAATTTATACAGTAACTTGACTAAATAATTCCAAAGACAATTTATACAGTAACTTGACTAATTAATTCCAAAGACAATTTATACAGTAACTTGACTAATTAATTACAAAGACGATTTATACAGTAACTTGACTAAATAATTACAAAGACAAATTATACAGTAATTTGATCTTTGCTTATCTTTTGTTTTAGTTGCTGAATGATGTTAGAGTAACTTTTAAAATTATAATAAAAAGTATAATTCACACAAATTGTTTTGTTTACTTACAATAAGGACTAGAGATGAGATGATGTACCAACATAAAACTATCAAAAAATGTGAAGTTGACCCAGTCATGTCATTTATATTATTCGCCAAAGATCTTGCGCCTGGAAAAATTAAATATGGTAAATTTATTCTATAAAATATTGCGATTGTATTTTAATATTTCATGTTATATATCATAAAGTGCAATGTATTTCTTACTTCAAAAGAATTTAATACAAAAACAACAGAAAAGTTCAGACAGAGTACTCAACGTCGGTTATTAAATAAATATTCTGATATTCTTTTTATATATAAGACTTAAAACAAACTTGCAAAGAAAACATTGTAAATGAGTCCAACTCAAAATATTATCTAAATAATATTTCCGGAATTAAAAAAGATCAAAATACTTGAAAATGCCCGTAACAAAAACTCAAAGAAATCAAAAGAAACAAAAAAGGAAGAAACAAATGAATAAATTAAAATAATTTATAAAAAAACATTTGACTGATAGGCATATAGTTATATAAAATTTCTTACCATAAAACCAGGACACTGCTATAATTTCGAGGAATGCTATTGAACTTGATGAACCAAAGTGGAAGTAATAATCAAGAAGGGCAAAATAATACATTCCACCCTGCAAAATATGACGTAAGTCTGGAAAAATTATGTATCAAGAAATAAAAGTGTGTTTGTGTGTGTGTGTGTGTGTGTGTGTGTGTGTGTGTGTGTGTTAAAATTTAAATGTACACAAACAGATTTATTTGGAACAGTAATTTGATTTTGAATCTGGATCTTACGTTTTTAAGCAAAAGTCAAAATGCTTCTTAAAAAGACTACTCCAACCCAACTAACAAGAGATCCAAAAGGGTCTGTTTTGCTAACTTCCAGATGAAATACACTATTAAATATGAAACAGTTTTGGCAACAGCCTGTTTTTATTTCTTTTAAAGTAACGGCACAATCTTGAATTAAAAATAAGGCTGAAAAATTACAAACTTAAATTTAATCTAATTAGGAACCTCCACATGAAATAAAGTGTAATTTAGTTATGTAGTTTAAGAGGAAAAATTTATATAAAACAATCGGCTATATTTAGCTTCTAACATGAATATTTCGCTAATTCAAATATAACGGGAAAAAAGTGTTAAATATTTTTTCATGTTGAGAATTTTTTATATACCAAATTTGAACCAAAGTGATCAACCAATAAATATGAAATGAAACTTCTCCTTTTTTCTGTTTATAGCAGTTGCGTTTATTTTGGATTTTCGATCAACCTATAATTACAAACGTTAATCTACTCCCCTAAAGACCTTCCAGAACAAAGTTTATTTTATTTATTCAAATGATTTCAGACAAGATTTTTTTCAAAAGGCCTTATATATACGGCTGCTAATTTGCATCTTGTGCTAGAAACATACTAACTAAAAAAGTAACGAAAAATTCGTAACATATCTGAAATGTTGAGAGTTCTTCTTTGCACATTCGAAACAAGAATAAAATTAATGCAAAGTTTAAATGACTCCATTTAATGACTTTCCACATAAAATTTTTCAAGTCGTTTAGAGAAATTATTTTATAAAATGAGCTATATTTAGTTGTTTATTTGCACAATGATGATAATGTTAACGGACAAAAATTATAAAAAACCTGCCCCTAGTGCCACTGATGAGGTATGGATTTTCGAAATGTGCATAATTTGCACATCAAAATGAAAGGGTTGATTTGCTAAATATTTATTAAAAGCGATTTCAACGTTATAATTATAGACTATAACACTTTTAAATTGCGAGAAAAAGTTGGGTTTTTTTTAAATTAATTCAAATTTCCATACTTTCAAGATATTTGTGATAAATGATTTCCTTTGAAAAAATTACTATCTTTGTTTTAGACTAATACTCGACCATAGATTATATGATTTTATGTATAAGTTTCCTTACAACCAGTTACCAATGAAGCCCAATGGTCAAATTATCCGGTTGCTCTCCCTGAAGGAAGTTTGCGTTTTTAACTTTATTTGCCAGTTTTAATAAAACTCGACCATGGATTATATGATTTTATGTATAAGTTTGCTTACAACCAGTTACCATTGAAGCCCAAGGGTCAAATTATCCGGTTGCTCTTCCTAAAGGAAGTGTGCGTTTTTTAACTTTATTTGCCAGTTTTCATAGATGTTACTTTGTTTATTGGTTTCAGATATGAACATGAAGCAGTTTTTTGTGTTTGAATAATGCTGAAAAAATAGATATTTAATAAAGTTTTGTTTATTTCAGATTTGCTTAAAATGTTTAGTTAATGTTTACGGTCACAAAAATTTAAAATATATACCAACAAATATTTAAAGAAATATTATAATTGAGATATCCTTCTATTAAGAAAACATATAAAAATCAACCTTTCGTCGTCTAAATGTTGTTGATGAACTGTAATCTAATGCACTGCTATATCATCTAATATAAAAATCAATTTTACAGTTGTAATATTATGTGTATGATTTCTTAAAACATTCGATTCAAAATGTAAAATAGTGAAATAACGTCTATTAAAAGTATTCTCCGCGGTGGGAAATGCATTATTTCAATCTCTGAATCAATTTCTAAAATGCTTACGGTACGCTGATTTAGATAGACCTTTGAAGCACTGACTCATTGCTGAGCCAAGGGCTTTGTCAGGATTTGTGACTTTACAAGCTCAGATGTATGAAACGTATATAGTGAATTATACGAACATGCCTAAATCCTGACACAGTGCATTTCTTAAATCTTGTTAGTATAACATCTAGGTAATACTGGCCTGTAACACTGTTGTACTTCGGTATCTACATTCGTACAGCCGTATCAATCACAAGCCTTCTACCGTATTTTGTTATCCAGATTTTCTCTACGAAATAGTGAACCTCTGTTACATAACCAGCAGCATTAATTGCAAATTAAGTTTAACTGAATATGGAAGACATTGTAAGCGATTGCTGTGCAGTTTGTGCTGCATCCCTTCTTTTGTCATTTGTTAATATATGCGGGATGCATCTGGTAAAAATCTATCGTACTTTTAAAATACAATTCAAAAAGAAAAGCACTCACAATAGCGATACGCTAACAGCTTTTGCAATATTGCGAATCGTGTATCTGCCATCACTTTCAATTATTTTCCGTATTTATGAGACATTTGCCTTACTTTATTTACAGTAACAGGTCGGCCAGATTTTTCTGCATCTTTGACGGACTTTGCTTCAGTCGTTCTTTTTTTTACCTGATCTGTCTCAGAAGATACCTTATCAGACCCATAAACTTCCCCTAATTCAGTATAAGTATGTATAACCTTGTTTTGTGCGAACTTGTATCTTATGTCGTAAATATTCTCAACTCGTTTCCCAAAAAATAAAAACAGTGGGCGACGACAACCTCAATTGAAATGGCTCTAGTTTTAAAACTTTGTGGAGCTGATACAATTCTTTTTCTGTTGAAAAGGTATCCAATTAGGCTATTTAAGCGTATCATCAACAAAATCGTATAAAGCGTGCATTATCGCGCTGTAGTACAATACACATTACATAATCAACAGCTCTCCTACTTAAACAAACATTGTATAAAGTTATTGCTTAAAATTTGATAATGTAAGTAGTTAATTTGAACCACACATACCTGAGCAATGGTTGGTAATCCAAGACAATAAAACAGAATACACATAATGGCATATAGAATTTCTTTTCTTGGCAATGTTTTAAATCTATCTGTTATTGCAGTTACACATATTTCAGGACCAACTAACTGTTAAAAAGGAAAACATATATTGATATATCTTTCTACAAAAGCAACGTCTTTACTTATTTTAACTTTTTACAACTTAATCAATTTAATTTTTCGACTTTCCACTACGAGAGAAAAAGTCATTGTTTATTATTTAGATTAAGATGTGGTAAATATTCCCATCAATTTCATATTATTTAATCAGAAGCATATACATGTTAATGAAAAATAAGAACATATTTAGGAAACGAAGGTCCTTCCACGTTTTGATAAAATGGTTTTAAGTGGGAATATTCAATTTTTTAATAATAAAATTTATACTAATAAAACATAAACAAAAATTTGTTTGCGGAAACGTTTACCACATTATTATCAATCGGCGGTAAAGAAGACAGATATGATCGTAATATTCCATTTTTCAATAATAAAATTTATCCTTATAAAAACATTAACAAAAATATGTTTGCAAAAAGACGAATTAGCAAAATCTTGTTTTATCATTTATTTAACCATTTTGTGTCAATTATGTAAAACAAAACAGGTTTTTACTCATTTTAATTTACATTGATCCTTAATTAACCATTTTGCCGGAGAAAGGAAAGTTTTGACACGGACAAGAGAATGTGATAAAATATTGTTGTTACTTTTTCATCACAGAAAAAGAATTCAACACTACCATTTATGCAAAATCCAAACACTTGTCTTATGGAAAAATTCCTACATTTTTGATCCAAAATTTGATTTCACGCTCTTCGCAATAAGATTTCTTTTATTCTGCTTAATGTTTTCTTTACTAAAGTTTATATTTTATTTTGCAATTATTCTTTATTTTAAATGTTTCAAAATAAATGCTGTGGTTTAAGATACTGTTATATCTTACCATTGTATCAAATACAAGTGTAATGATCATCAAGAAAAACAAAACAGACATAAGTTGAGATAGAGGCATCGTTGTTAAAATCTCCTGAAATACTATAAATACAAGTTCAATGCCTAAAAAAGAACAGAAAAAGTTTACAAAATACAATTTCAATAAATCTGTGTGTATTTGATAATAACGGAGAACAATGAAATGTTCATGATAATTATTTATATCCTAAAAACTTTTCTTTGTTAATTTATTTTTTCGTCTTTTTAAACCATCTATTGATTGTTTAGACATATCCACACGAAAAGACAAGAATGTAGTTGGGAAATTTATAATTTCCTGAGCTCAATATGTATTCATTTTCATACTTTGCTATTGTTATATTTTCTAATTATTTTATTTCATATTTGTGATAACCTTCGTGTTTTTGTTTCTTCTTCAATTTTACTTTTTTTATCATAAAATTTTAATGCTACGAGGTGACAAAAAGGATCGGCAATATACAAAAAATGTAGCCATAATCAATACCTCTGTTTTTATTGTGTTTTTTTCTTTAGCGTTACTCTCAATGTTTAATTATCACTTCTTTGTATACCAATTTTTATCTTTTCTTTATATAAACGGAAGCCGTTCAAGATTGGTATTTGCATGTTTTCGATTTCTTTTAAGTATATATTTGTATTTTGCTTACCCTTCCGGAGCCCCCGCTCTTACTTCTTTGATGGAAGTGTAAAATTGAATTGGTGGTACTTTTTTAGTTTAGTTTAGACATTAGACTGATATGTTTTTTGTTTTATTAAATGCCTGAACTGAATGAATGCTTTAAAACCTTGCGTAATAAAAATGTTGAAAATAATATTTTTTATTTTATCTATATCAGAATTGACAACTTCCTCAAAAGGTTTCCCGTGAATCTGTGCTAAATACCCTAAATTAGAAAATATTGCAATTCATGCTAAGAGAGAAGAAAACAAATCCACAACGGCGATAATAAGAGTATACCTGAAAATACAAACAGTGTAAAAATGTTATATTAATTAAATAAATCAGCAGGTTTTGGTTTTCAAACCCTTCTATTTATAATGGTTATTGGTCAACATTTTGGATGAATATTGATAATTTTTTCTACATTTTAACATTCTTGTTATTTTTAAAAGAATTATATCTTCTGGGCTGTCACTACGGTAGCTAGTTTGGTAGAATTATCACTTCGTATTTTGGAGGTCGGGGTTCGAACCCCAGCTGGTTCTGACCAAGACTTAGTACTGACTCTTCTTTTTCCGAGCACTCGGCATTTAGACATGAAACTCTTGGGATCCTTCGGATGAGACTTGAAAAACCGATGCCCGTGTAACGACAGGCGTAGCATACTGAAGAACGAATCCCGCAACGTTGCTTAAAGCGCAATGCAAAGGTAAAAAATTCCGCAGCTTTACCTTTAGTTGGTGACGTCTCTATATAAATGGAATATTTATGACTGGGACGTAAAACTGCATTAAATCAATCAATCAATCATTCTCAGGGTTATCAAAGCATGCGTTATCTGATATAACATATTTGTAACTAGTTATGTATGCTGAACAGGTTATCTAAATTTAAAGAGAGCATTCAAATAAAAAAAAATCGCACGTGAATTTATGAAAAATACTCACTTCAAAATTTGTTTCTTCGGCTTTCTAAAGCTAGCAAGAGTAATATTACCTCCGCCGCCAATACCCAAGGAGAAGAAATTAGTTGCTGCTGCGTGAATCCAGACCTAAATTATACAATGATATATGAACAACGTTAATATATATGTGTGTGTGTGTGTGTGTGTGTGTGTGTGTTTGTGTGTGAAGCGTGAAGCAAAAAATACCACGTCGTAACAATCAAATGGACGAAAAAATTGGGCAAAGGAAACAAGATAAAGGCTTTCCTTTTTAATTTAATTGTTTTACGCAACAACATAAAATAAATCAAATAATGAATATTAAATAATTCAATAAATGATTCAATAATGAAAACGAAAGACAGAAAAAACATGCAGGACAGAGACAGAGAGGGAGGGAGATAGGGAGAAATAATTCACATAAGGTTTAAGTTATTGTTAATTGACAATACCTAACATAAATTTTAGTTGTGAAGAGAGAAAATTAAAAAAGTGTTCCTAAAGGTGAAAATTTGAGTAGTTCTTACAAATAAAAAAATGAATGAATTCTGGATTCTTAGAGATTCTTGATTTTAACTGCTATCTAGTAAAATGTCATATAGTTTTTAGTATTGATTAAGTTATGAAACATCGCTTTTGCATTGGATATTATCAAACAGTTTATTGCTAGAGTGATGCACATTTTAAGATCTCCATTCGACGTAATACCTCTGCACTTCAACATTGAATTTTTCATAATTTATTATTTTTTATAATCACACCTTTGGTTCAGTCAGACGATACCATTTCGGTGCAATTAGAAACAACAATCCTTCATATGAACCAGGTAATGTTATTCCTCTTATGATCAACAAAATCAGAACTATATATGGAAAAAGTACCGTTAGGTATACAACCTGAAACAATATGTACACAGAATTAAATCTGAAACAGAAACCAATACATGTTAATTATACTTTTTTAATTTATTTATGTAAATCACCATTTGAAATTGGATTTCTATACTTTTGGAACTTTGGATTCATGGATTTTTCTTAAATATTTGGATCATCTTTTTTTCATCTATCAACTTTTTTGGTTCCTTGTGTAACTGACGAGGATTGAATTTCCGAAATGTGCACATTTCTATATTATAATCCAGATAGTACAGTTAAGAGAGCATTTTAAAGAAACATGCAGAAATACAGCATCACAAAATTAAAAACGCGATTTATAACACCCTAATGACTTAAAACAAGTTTTTGTTCTAGTGCCTCTATGCGACTAACATCATCTGATAAAAAAGGCTTGCATGTGTCAATTTAAAGAAGTTAAATATTATCTAAATATATATAACAAATACCAGTGAAATTTTGATATGCCAGATGTGCACATTTTGGAAATTCATTCCTCATCAGTGAAACTAAGACCTAAAAGTTTGATAGATAGAAAACATAAGCCAAACATTTCGAATTTAAGAAATCTAAAGTTCCAAAATTATATAAATCTAAATCAAGCTAAGGAATAATTTGCATGAGGAAACAGACCTTCGTTTTAAAAAGATTTTAAAATTGAAAATTGAAAATTTTGCTAAATGTTACATTGTCTGACATCACAAAGTACTGCCTATTGAGTTATGGATACCCTCGGGGAGTTTTAGTTTTAAAGCAAGTTTTTATTACATAACAGTACAATTTTTTCATTAAAATGTATTGATCAAACACCTAATAGTAGAACAAAATAATTCAAAATTAAAAGTATTTATTAAAAGAATTTCTGTTAAATATTTGAATAATTTTTTGTAAACTTTTTAATTTATCTATGTATTTAAAGAAGACCCCTAACAACAATATTATTTATACTTCCTACATTGCACTGCAAACGGAAAACAATTTCATTATGGAAGTATACTTTAAAGGTTGCAACCATCATTATATATGCGGTCTATAAATATATGAATCAGATATCGTAATTTTATCTTTGAAGAACATTGTTACCTTTCCGACGGATTTAGTCCCTCTAAATACGCTTAAGTATATTAAAATCCAAATCAATAAGAGAATAAGTGCAAGTTCCCATCTAACAATACCAAAATTATCGATTCCTGAGGTGATCTGTAGAACATGACCTCTGCAAAAAGAGAAGAAAAATGATAATTGAAACAACACCAATAATTTCAACACTTTTCAACTAAATTAATAATCAATACGATTGAAAAGCGACATTTTATAACTTTTTTCAGAGTCTCGTACCAACCAAAGAAATAACACAGTAAGGAAATGGCATCAACGAATAAACTCTATAAATATTAAACAAAAATACCTGTTAAATTTTCATGTGCCATATGCGCATTTCCGAAATTCATCCCAGGTCAATGACACTATGGATAGAAAAAAGGTTTTCTTATTAAACTTTTCGGTCTTAGTGTCACTGATGAGGAATTAATTTCCGAAATGTGCACATCTGGCACATCAAAATTTAACTGGTATTTGTATTATATATTTCCTATCCCTGAGCGGGTATCGCTGCTGGTGGAGTAAAACTCCCCGAGGGTATCCATAACTCAGTAGGCAGTACTTTGTGCTGTCAGACAATGTACCATTTAGCAAAATTATCAGTCGTCCAAAATTTGAAATTTATATAAAACTAAGGTTTGTTCCCTCATGCAAAGCATTCCTTAGCTGGATTTGGATTTATATAATTTTGAAACTTTAGATTCATTATTTTCAACTGTTTGGCTAATATATTTTTTATGTGTTAAACTTTTCGGTCTTAGTGTCACTGATGAGGAATTAATTTCGAAATGTGCACATCTGGCACATCAAAATTTAACTGGTATTTGTATTATATATTTATTATAATAACAACAATGAGCAAAACAGATAAAAATAAATAAATTCAAAGTTCCAAAATTATTTTAATATAAAACCTAAGTAATGCTTGGCAATGGTAACAAATCTTGGTTTTAAACATGTTTTAAAAATTAAGACGTCTGAAAATTTTGCTACATGCTTTACATTTACTATCAGTTCAAAGTACTGACTATATTTTTAGGATAACCTCGACGAAGTTTACTCCAAAAGCAGCAGTAACCGCTCAAGGGTAGTAAATATCAAACAAACATATGAAATTTTTGATGTGCCATGTGTGCATATCTTAATATTCTATCATAAGAAACTCCAACACAGAATATTAGTACATATACCTAAAGTATTCCGCAGATGCTGTTGTTGTTTTGATTACTATTATGGAATTTTTTTTGGTCATATTTTCCTTCTTGAGATGGTTACTAAAATTTACGGCAATATCTTTATTATCAACGCAGGATTGTGTGTTCCAATCATGTCCACATCGGCTCCACGGAAACTCTTGTTTGAAGCTATTGAAGAGGTAATAAAATGGCCAAACTAATATAACTATGTATAACGTTCGATTGATTGTGGCCTTTACAACAGATCCTGCTGCTGCAAAAAGATAAAAATGCAAGTAAGAGATCTTCCTGTATTGGCAAAGAGACATTGCCATGAGAAGTGTGAAACAAAACAATAGTCAGACACCTTTCCTGTCATATCAAAACATTTTGTCCTTAAGTTATGATTTCGTTTTTGAAATACCCTGGAGTTTTTTATAACAACTATATATATGTTATTCTCAAACCACGTGATTTTTAACATAGCAACAAACTTTACTTCGTTCTACTGATAATTGTAAGAAAGATTTTTATATAAAATTAGGTAGGCTGTATTTTATTATGTCTAATGTATGACACCTTGTACAAGAGCTTTTGAAATTTGGAGATGGGTATCTTCAGAATATTTTTGTTGGTAGTCTCTTTAATGTTTTATAAAATTACAAATATATATATATATATATATATATATATATATATATATATATATATATATATATATATATATATATATATATATACATGTATATATATACTGTTTATAAACAAATCGTAAATTAAATCATAAATCATTTGAGAAAAAAACTGGCTTATTCGCCATTGTTTGTAGCAAAAATTAAGATAACCGATATATTTATACACGAAATATTACAAACATCGTAATCTGATGGCTGTTATAGTTTAAATATTTTATGTTAATCGCCAAATCGGAATTAATAAGCAATTAAAGCCACAATTGTCATACCAGTCGATTTTTGAACCAATATCCCCAAAACAAAGTTAAAACTGGCCAATTCAGTTAAGCGCGTGAACTTCCATCAAGGAAGGTCGGTTGCTCCGGAAGCGTAATCCTGTTTAGCATGCTACACCCGCCACGTGTAAAATCAAATTCGAGAATTAAAAAAACATTAAAATTTCGGACGTTAAATATATCCTGGGAAAGTTTGAATACAGCGACTACATACTTATCAACAAAATTTTGATGACAGCTATAAAAATTTTAAGGACTTTGATAAGCCTTTGCCTCTAAAAGTCCTCAGTCAATATTTTTCTGTAAGCAAAATGAAGAATGTCCCCGTTGTTATAGCTATACCACTCAATATTAATACACCGTAGGCAGGGGAAGCATAAATTTTTCCGATAAGGAGAGTTTTAAATTTGTCATCACGATTGTCAAAAGATTTAATTACAGTTTTTCGTCGATGTCATAATTGCAATTAAGTACAAACATGTAGCAGATCTTGAAGAATTGGTCATTTCTTTTACTTCAAGCTTCTAAGAAAGATGACATTCACATTATCTTCAAATTTGGGATTATTAGGAAAAAGAACGTTTCCTGTATATCTGTATGTAGAGTTGCATTTTCAGCGTCTGTCTTCTCTCCAGATTTTAAAAGTTTTGCAAAAATTCTGCGTTTTATGAATAAAAATGCAAATCACCAAGCAAAGGTGCAAAACGTTTTGCCCCATGGTATACCGATTGCAAAAGAGCACCTATGTTTGTTTGTTGGTTAAATTGCCATACTCTCAGTTTTGGATCTTTATATCTTAGTTTATCATTTTGTTAAAAAAAACTGAAAAGTGTATAATTCAACTTTGTCAAGTTAGAATGAGGTAAAGAGGTGTAAAGTGTAGAAAAAATTCATACTTTTTACTCAAGATGAACTTTCAGAAACAAGATGTTTTAGACATTTTTAAGATAATTTTTTTAAAATCCACATTTGATTAATGTTTTATGAATAATAAACTTCTGATGGCCGTCTTTGAGAAAAAAAAATTATTAATATCGCCGATAATGATTTTGTAATGTATTTACAAGAACCGGTTATATATAAAATCTTGCCTTGTAAGAAGTTTTGGTAAGTCAATGACTCCAATACAAGTAATGTAGGTCATGTTCTTTCGTTTTAAAGCTATACCAAAAGATACCAAAACTCACTATTGATTTTAAGGAATTTATCGTTAGTGAAAACACAACAAAATGCCTACTAAAATCGCTGTGCCATATGTGCACATTTCGGGAAATCACTCCCCAATAAGTTTTAGTATAAGTGAGATTCTCTAAAATACTACCCAAACCACTCTCCTTAACAAGACAATCAACATAGAATTCGTACCTCAGAATCATATATCTTCAAGACAGGACGAAGACTATGCCTTATATTAGGTGACTAAAACCCTTATTTTAAAAGTTGAGGAATTTTGTGTGAAAATGCTTTATTTTTTTTCAGTAGGGTAATTCATTCAAATAGAAACATATGTTGCATTTATGTATGATCGTTAACACATTGACAAAATTAATAGCTTCAAAATATTTATATATACCAAATAGAAACATAAATTGTATATATTAATGATCGTTAACAAATTGACAGAATTAATAGCTTCAAAATATTTATATATACCTTTAAATAACGGACATAGTTTTTCCATAGCACTTAAGGGACCAAATTGTGTGTATTGACCGATGGCTAGCTCCATATACAGTAATGGAACTCCGCACAATGTCCACATTATTAGATAAGCTAGTATAAACGCACCTAGGATAAAGATATACATACGGTTAAGTTACAGAAAATGTAAAGTTAATAAATTACTGAAATCAAAATATCTTGCATTTAAAGTTTCTAGTTCCGGGTGCAATAACGTAATTTCGAACAAATCTCTCTGTTAATCGATCCCTACATTAAAATTTTGCTTTTTCTGTTGTATAATTTAAATTTAATAATATACATGTACCATGACACGTTATACAATCCGATAGCATTGGAATAATATTTTTTGATTTAAAAAAGTAATAATAAAACAATAACAAAAGAAAAAAGGGAAATAAATAACGATGTTTCTTTATATTCAGTATCCGAAAAAACAAGAATAAGAGACCTCTACCAAATTTAAAAAAAAAATATGTTAATTTTTTTCTTTGTTTGTTTAAAGAGCATTCAGTTAAATTACAATGCGCTTGATTTCAATTTTTTCTATGATTATTAATTTTCTTATTCCATGCTTAGTAAACTTAGCTTTTTTTTGCAACAAATTAAACGAATTTAATGATATATAAATCAAATATTAAAGTTATGAAATCATGAAGGTTCATGTATGTCCTTTACAATTGTAAATTAAACCATTATTTCATTTAATACAACTCACCTTATGACTTGAGAAAATTTTTACCAGTGAATAAATAATACGGGCCAAATCCCATAATGGATTTTAGGTTTGAACACTGATTTGCATTCTATTTGGTTAATGAAGAATATTTGATGGTAAGAAAAAACATTAACCAAAATTATTTAAATAAAATAGAGCACTCGGTATAAAAAATGAATTTAATAAATCGATGTGAGTAGAAACAAGCATTTACTATCCAATTTATTTTTCATGATGCCAGAATAGTAACAGTTTGTTATAATTTTACCTCCTCCACTTTCATAGCATATGTAAGGAAATCTCCAAATGTTACCCATTCCCACTGAATACCCAATAATGGCAAACAGAAACTCCAATGGTCTATCCCATCCTTGTCTTTTGGGTAAAACAATGTTTGATTCCGTCTTTTAAAAAGAGGATATCTGGAAATTTGTTAGAAATTTAGCAGGTATTTGTTATATATACAGTGATAACATCAGTTAATTTTGTTGAGTGTCGGCTACATCCGGCCAAATCAAGTAATAACCACAAACTTCAAAAAAATCTAACACTTATATTTAAATGTAACAGCTTGGGTGGTTTTTTTTTTTTTTTTTTTTTTTTTTTTCTTTTTTTTGTGATTTCAAAACACAAAAAAAAAAAACATAAAGATCATAAAATAAGTGAATTCATTTTGTAAAACAGATAAAACAAATGGTGATAGATTAACCAATGTATGAAATGTCTCAGACATCATTCGATGATATATGGATTGGTATGTTTGTGTTTTATTCATATGAAACGAAAATTGATTATATGGGGTTTAACGTTCCGGCAAAGAAAATTTCACTTATATCGAGACGACACTAGCTATACGTGAATTGGCAGTATTTTGACCTTTGTAATATGCGATTAGGGTAATGAGCAGAGAGGGGTCTTTAGCGTGCCAAGCCCAACTTGACAAGGGACATTGGGTTCTAAGATCTACTCAGAGAGACTCCGCGGCTTTCAGTTATTAATATTAAGTTTATACGAAAGAACAGTCAATACCTTTTTAATGTCTTAGTCAGACCCGGCCGGGTTAGGAACCCAAAACTCCTACATACCAACTGAGTTACCGCATTGGTATATCCATTAAACGTAACTTGTTTTAAGAAATCGTAACATTTTAAAATATTTCTGAAATGCCGATTTTACCAAGTGAGCTTCAAATTCCCCTTTATTAGTATTTACCATTCCTACACTACCTTAATCTTCATCTCTCATTTCCAGATATGTCCTCACAACTTTCAGTATCAGAGAAGTTGACAATAAGTTGAATTTTTTGTTTTTATTGAAAAAACAACAATTCGTAATGAATTAAACATCCAAAAATTCTGACTTTCAGAAAAAATACTCGTTATTAGAGAAAGAAGTGGAGTTATAAAAATAAAATTTCTTACCTTGAATTAGCCAAATTTTTCGACAGTGTATTTAAATATTTACCTTTAACAAGTAGCCATTAATATAGGACTTTATTATCAATAATTGATGAACAAACTTTCATAGGAATTTATGATCTTCTAATCAATGGATTATTGTCAAGTGATAAGTTTATGAGCTAAAATCGGTAAGAGTGACTATTGTCTTGTTCTCTTTGTAAAACATGTACAAGCATCTTTATTTCCGATTATAAGTTTTCCATGGCACACATTGATTAATAATATTATTTTTATTATTTTTTATCATATGTTCTTAGTTTTTACCATTTTTCCATGGTTTTTAATGACCTTTTCGAAAGCAAAAGTTCCCGAGGATAACATTAAGTGCCTGTATTAGAAGTAATTTTTTCAATCAGGCTGTCGTGAGGGGGAGAGCTGAACTCGTCAGACACGTGACCGCTCTACAGAGGTTGCTTATATAGTAAAAACTTAATGGAACGACTTGAGCTGACCGCTAGTGAGAAGAGTTCGTTTTACGAAGGTGACCAATACCTTAAATTTTTCTGTATCACCAAATAACAGAACAAAGAAAATCAATATAAGTTTAAAATTATTTCACTTATATGTAAACTTTTAACTAAGAAAAGAAAATTCGTATTACGAATATTGTTTTTTTTTCAAATCACCTTTATTTAGCTAATTTGCGGAATTATATATATTAGTTGATGTAATTTACTCACTTTATCGTTTTAATGCATTACCTCTCTTGTGGTTTATGTTTACGGCCTTATGTCTTTCAGGAAGTATTTCTGCAGTCAACATGTGTTTCTTGTCTGTCTTATTTAATGAAATAATTGGAAAATGATAATTGATTAACAAATTTAAACGAATAATGATGACAAAACCTGCAGGAACCACATTCCATACATAATAATTATGCATCATTATTTGATGATGTTTTAACGGCAAACGATAAAAATGCAGCCTGATAACGCTTATATTCATTTTTGACACGAGGATGTCCTAAGAGCTTCCTCCCACTATATGGCAATAAAGAACTTTACTTTCATTGACGTTATGTTTGTTACAAATTTCAAGCTATTGCACATCATCATGGATAATCATTCTTTATTTCTTATGTTTCTGACGGGTCACGTGCCTTTATTACGGATATTAGACCAATGAAACGCATTTCCTTGACTTTAATAAGACCTCCCTAGGAAAGAATCGGTAACTTTTACCTTAGGTCTTTCTAGTTTTTTTTAGTATGTGCTTATACCTCCTATTTTTAAGTCCTCGCCACCGATGAAAGTTACTTTCGTCGTAGAGAATTATGTAGATTTCTAGTGGTTATATCTTTTTAATTACGACATCAGGCTCTTGACAATCTTAAATTAATTCTTCAATTCTACAATTTTCAGTTTTCTTCTCCTGTCTTTCGTTAAGTTTACGATGAGGTTATGCAAGCTAGTATTTTCTGTTATATCAGATGTAACAATATTTGGGAAAGCATGATTCAAAACTTTTCGGAGATTTTACTAATCTAGATACGAACGATATCAGATCCTACTTTTCTGTACATGCTCCGTAGTTAAAAAATCTCGGGATTGCATACATGCAATTTACGCAACACAGCATGTGCTGGTAATTAGAAATGATACTTTCCGAAATTAACATGCCTTTGTCCTGGTCAGCTAAGACCTAATTTTGCCTGCATAACAAATTTAAGGATAAAAGAAACTTAGTACAGCAGATGTTCGTTAGTTAGTAATTAGATAGTTTTGAATGTGAGAGTCAGATAGGGATAAACCTCTGGACTATGCAGAACAGGATTACCCACTGTAATTTACGAAATTACCAATTTGCTGGAGAGAGTGAAGTTGAAGACATTATTTGTATACCATTTTGTTTACCCTGAATAAAAGTCATTTAAAATACCACGCCTTAGTTAAAGTGTACAAGACGATTTTTTATATATCTTTATTTTATTAAAAAAAACTTGTTTAAAAAGATCTCACATGTACCGTACTCGATATTGGAAGTGATATTTGTATCAATATATTTCATTTTTTTAAAAAAAAAACTTTAGAAATAAGAAAAAAGCCGAATCAGGTCCTTGAAGACTAAAATAGATGAAAAAAAAAAAAGTAACATCACTTATCCAACAGTAATTCTAAAATGGCATGTTTTTCTTACTTGTTTCTTCAAATTAACATTCCTGCATTCCTGGTTCTGTTTTGTCAAAATCAAGCCTCAAAATCGCTTTACTACTACGAGAACCTTGTTTGTAACTTGAATTACATTCGTAAATAATCAAGTGTAATGGAAAATTTTCCTATCATTTCTTCGCATTACAATCATAAATAAAGTGTTAAAGATATATTAAAACAATATATTATACAAGCATTTAGTTTCAATTTCAACGTAACATGAAAATTTACAATAATAAGTATTCAACATCATCTGTTGTAGTCGAAACTTATCTTAAGTTTTACAACAGCTGATATGAGAATAAGATCGACACGTGTATAATTTTACTGTCTTTACTAATAATATTTTTCATTGTTTAGTCAATATTTACGCGACGAACAAATATTTATTCTTATTTTACTAGTGTAATAAGTTAGTTTTATATCATTTACATAATTCTAGATATAAATGTTGGTTTTAAAAACTAAATATATAATAAATTTGAAACGAAAGTTGCCAGCAGTTGTTTTTTCTAAAGAACAGAAACGCAGGTAGTTAAAAAATCAGTAACTTGGTTAAGTGTTTTAAGAACTGGACTAAAAAACAGAAAATATAACTGGAATAAAATATAATAATGACATGTACATGCAGATGTGTTGATTAAGGGTTTCGTTATATTATATCAATATACTTGTTAAATTTTGATATGTCATATGTGCACATTTCGGAATTTCATTCCTGAACTCTGACAAAAGTGGTCGAAAATGTTGTTAGATAAAAAGGATAAACCAAACATTTGAATATTAATAAATCTAAAGGTACCAAACTCAAAGAATCCACATGATGCCTGATTTAACACTCATGCAAACGAGCATCTAGACACTTTTAATCAAAGTAAATAAACCATGGATACACATTCAAAATCTTCCCCTGAATAAAGTTATCTGAAGGCATAGTCTGAATAACTTCTGTAAACGGATATCGGTAATTTACGACTTTACGAATTACGAAGTAATTTTGAAGTTTTTATTCTTATCACAGGAATACAAATATTCACTCCAAATAATCTTTTAACCTTTGCTTAACAACGTCAAATTTATACGTTCATTGACTTTGTTGCTTCTGTCTGGTTTATGTCTTGCGGGGTTTTTATCTTAATTGAAAATAATTTCTCAATTGCACACAAAAAATAACCGTTTTGTGGATTAAATACTTCATTTTAAATGGTCAACAAATTTTCTAACGTATAAATCGTTGAAATATGCCTTACAATCTTATCATTTTAATTTGTAAAAAAAATACAGCTAACAGATTTTAGAGACTTAGATGTAAAAGTAAATATTGAAAGTTATAAGCCTCGCAACACCAGACATCTACGATATCTGCTGATAGGAATTAATACGAGCTGGTCTATATATATATATATATATATATATATATATATATATATATATATATATATATATATATATATATATATATATATCCCCGCTGTAAAAATCCTTATGCAAACTGTCCTCTTATTTCTTTTGCAAATAATCAAGATTTTATTGTGACTCTTTCTTTTGTCTCAATATTTAACAAAATACCTGTCACCATACGTGCATATTTTGGATCAGTGGTACTTACAATAAAAAGTATTTTTTGTGTTTTGAAAACCTTAGAACATTTAATGGTGGTCTGAAAAGATGATTATATACTGTGTATCTCCATCTTTCGATTATAGATGCATTTGTTTAAACTTTGTAGAACTGGATGAGAAAGAAAATTTCCACACCAGAACGAAAGGTAAAACCTAAAACAAGCGAGATGTAATCACTGTTGTTTCCTGAAGTCGTACTATTTCACAATTATTCAAAATTAAGGTATGGATAATATCATTTTCAATTCAACGTTTTTTATTGATTGATTTTTTTTTTTTTTTTTTTATTTATTTATTTATTTTTTTTTTTTTTTATTTATTTATTTATTTACTTATTTATTTATTGTGTAGTTCTTTAGTTTTGGTTTATTATACGTTAGATATTGTTGACTTTATCCTCAAACTGGTATTATTTTAACATCTAATTTAAAAACGTAAATTTTTGACAAATTTTAGGTTTCAGATGTTTAAGGGTTTATTTGTTTTATCAGTGATTAACACAGATTCAAGTCATTACTAAAAACCAACATATTATTAATACATTAACAGATTTATTGTGAAAAACTGTACTTTGAAGAAATTATCTTCACTAAAAAATTTTTTAAAATTACACAATATTATTAAACATTCAAAATTTCTTATTAGTTAATGGATTAAGATTAAGCTATTTAAGTTTAAATAATAAGTCGCTGGTAGTCCGTCGTTAGTATTTGATTGGGCTACTTATGCAGATCTCGTCAGTCCAGTATCACATCAGTATAACCAGACGATATAGAATTGTTATTATCATGTCATTTATCACACATTTTGAATAAAAACGGGTTTCTATGAATTTAAATGTTATATTTTCAATTAAAAGAATTCGCAAATTTGTGTATTTGGATGCATTAAAATTTTAGTTATAAATTCAATACATCACACAAAGTATCTCATAACACTGGTAACCACGGTACCACAAAGTATAATTAAAATTTATATCTAAAAACAGATATATACATGGTTGATGTTTTATGTTTCAATAATCATAAAGTTCGACAATATGTGTATTGCATTTATTCTAGTGAGCTTGAAGTAAAAAGGTGACTGATTCGTCATGTTCAGCTTCATATTTGAACCTATACATCAATTATAACCACCGTGTCAGGCGACATTGGAAACTAGATGACAAACGAGTTGACCTCAATTTTTCTATTGTCAACTTTCTGTTTCTTTGTTTCTGTTCTCCAGCGTATGGTGTATCTGTCTTACAGTTTGGTAGAGATGTTCCTACAGCGATGCTTACAATTCACATGTTGACTAAGGTATATTACCAGCCTAGGCTAATAAGGTTTTTCAAATGTATACTGGTCATCAACACAATATTGTTGTTATTGTCATCATCACGATACTGTCGCTGTGTCCAATCTTATACTTCATATATTTGACATAATAAAGTTCAATCTTCCTTTCAGTCCTAAATTTAATATGGCGCGTTTCAGGTGTAGCTAGCTAGACAAGAGGTGCTTAACCTTCCTGAACACTTGGCCTCACTACCTTGATGGAAATTTACGTGTTACTGAATTAGCCATACTTCAAAGATTTTACTTTACGTTTTTGGATTCTGATTTGGACATTTACTGGTATTTTTGTGTTTGATTACTATGATATTTCAAGTTCCTTCAACTATCGAAATGCTGTACATGTAGATCTATACAACTGTTCACATCCGAATAAAAGGTATTATAGAAGCAATCACGAAAACAATAACTTGGGGCAGAAAAAACTGCTGAAATTTTTAATAAATAAAATTATTTGGCCCTGAATAAAAAGAGAATCAACAAGGAAAGTAGTTCAAATAATAATAGACCATTTAAAACGGCCAATTATAATAAGGATATGTAAGACATTTCAAAACTCTATCTTCAATGATCATCAAGTTAAAATTCAAAATTGCTTTACCTTGAAAACAAGGCCAAATAATAATAGGGCATTTGGAACGGCCCATTTTATTCATCTTGAATACATTTTTGTAGATTTTTTATTTTGTTTTCAACAAATCAGATTGCTGCATTCTGTAATGTGATCATTTACAATAAAATAAAACAGTATCATCAACCACAAGTATTTTATTTACAAATTCATTGTAATCAATATGATGTGAATCGTTTGGGCGTCTAATAAAAACTAAATAAAGATAATAAAACAGGGAAACAAACCTATACAAAACTTGGACTTAAGGACACATAAAACACGTGTCTGATTACAATGACATATAGTGGTGTAAGAATTGGAAACGTAAGACTGGGTTTCCTACTTAATGAAAAAAGATAAAAATTGTGAGGTGATACAGTTTTTGTTTCATAAATCATGTTTTAGAATTGAACAATACTTTGGCAAGTATCATCCTTTTAGCATTAAGATCTTTGATATTGGAACTAAAACAGACTGTAAAATGAACTATCCTTTAGATTCATTAATTTTCAACTGTTTGGCGTATGTTTTCGGCCCCTAGTGTCACTGATGAGGAATGATTTTCCGAAATGTGCATATCTGGCGCATCTAAATTTAGCAGGTATTTGTTATATACAAGCGAAAAAAAAAAATAAATGTGCATGGGAAAAGTGTGATTAATCAATAATTTCCAATCAACATTCATAATTTTTTCAAAATTTCAGAAGTTATACTCCATCAAATACAAATTCATGAAATACCTTTTGAAGGGGGTAGATTTCATCGCAAGAGCTTGGCAAAATTGATTAACTTCCAAACCTATTTCACGCACTCAGTGCCAGTTTTGCCTGCCATGGACATTAATGGCAGCAATATATCAACGCATTGTTGACCCAACAGAAGTTTTAAAAATGCCTAAGGAATCCTGTCAAGTTATGTACGGAAAAATTTCAACAACGTCAACTGCTGATTTTGCAAATCACATAGACAGTGTTTTATTTTATCCTAAACATGCAAACATGACAGGTTGCATAAGGTAGCACATTTACTTGTCTTCTAAGTCATTGATAAAATGTGTATGACATGTGATCCTTAATTGTTATCCTACAGCAAAACAAACAAATGAAACATTTAACAGCAAAATTTCATCGCAGTAACATGCACAAATTCCTATCAATGACAGCTAAAGCAGTTCTATTATTCGCTGATATTACGTCCCAGACAGTTACTCTTCCTCCATCGAATCAACAACATTGCACAACACAATTTTTAATAACTTTCTTCGATTCGATGTTACACCTTTTATAGACTATTAATGCTGTTCTAATGGGAATATATAACAAATACCTGCTATGGAAAAACTTAGATTCATCAGTGATTAAAAATACCCCAAGTCACGTCTAGAAAAATTATTCTTCAGACTTTTACTTATTCAATATAGAAAATATTAATTAGAAATTGGATCAATCTCATTACAAGGTTAGCAATACTTTCCGTTTTCTGGGTACCATCCCAATGGCACAATTTGATACCCTGTTTTATTGACTTTATCGACTACAATAAAGCATTCTCCTATCGGCGAAAAAAAATGGTCAATAATGTTTGGTTGTAATATCTAGCTTGAAACCTTATCAAACTATATAAGGTCAATTAGATGTTTCGTAAAGTCAATGTTTGCCAAAATCGAAGGGTCTATAGAGTACTAAACCTTCTTTAGTGCCAAGGGACCCTGAGGCTTCTTCAATCCTTACGGATATACCTAACAAATCTGTTATTGCCCCAACTGAATAAAGCTTTCAACAGTTTCTTTTGTGAATATATAACACAAATACCTGCCAACTTTTGATGTGTCATATGTGCACATTTCGAAAAACCACCTCCAACAGCGCCACCAAGGGCCGAAAAGTGTGACGGACAACACAACACAAGCCAAACAGTTAAACAATAATGAATCTAAAGTTCCAAAATAATATAAGTCCCAATCCAGCCAAAATATTTGAACTTATACCTCAATTATAGCATCCACAAAAGGTTACATCTAAAGCTATACCAAAAACGTTTTGACTCCAGTTTTTCCATTGCCAACTTTCCGATTCTTTGCAGTAACATTTTTGAATCTCCTGCGTATGGTGTATATGTTTAACAATTAATACGATACAGAGGAGCTTGTTCCCAGTAACGGGAATTCATTCAACGAAGCAAACTGATTACAATTGTTGACTTAAAGATATTGCAAGCCCAGGTAATAAAGAATCTAAAACAATTATGGCCCTCATCACAATATTATTGGTAAGTATCAAGTCACTGTATCCATAGTGGATATATTTGACTTACCATAGTTCCATGCTCCTTTCATTCTCACTTTGAGAATTAGAGCAGGTGCTTACCCTTTCGGAGGATCCGGCCTAACCTCCTTGATGGAAGTTTACGTGTATAAAGAAATTGGCCAATTCTCAAAGCTTTTGTTTTTTTTTTACGGTTGTGTTTTGGACATTTTGTATCGACTATTAATGATGAGAGACGATCCGGCTATATTTTCAACTTGTTACTGTAGAATATTGATATTATGAAATATTTTATTAGCTTTCTGAAATGCACTTAAAGATACAGTCATCGCAATTATCATCCAAGTTATATTGTTATAAATTACAGTTTTTTTATTTATCGGCATCGGTGAAAAATAATTTAGATGCAAACATCAGTAACTTGTATCAATCAAAAACCATTTTCAAGTCATTATAATATGTGTTAGCGACTTCTATTTGGTTATGTTTGAATATTTTTACACTATCAGATTCATTTTGAAATATATTTAAAACAAAAACATACTTTCCATGCTAAAAATAAAAATTTAACAAGTTAATCACTTTTAAACAGTTTTTCATTTTATTTGCAAGTACAAAGTACAAAAGAGTACATAATATATAATATGCTTTATTGTGAATAACAATAACAAGGATAAATACTACCGTTATCTTCTTTAAAAAAGTTAGAACGTTTGGAATGGTCTTTACACCGAAAGCGTTTTGAATTGATGAGCATATAACTATACATTTATATATACATATATATATGGTATATGATAAACATTGTAAATTAAATTCCAACAGAGCTTGTACAGAGGTTTCTTTTTCTTAATTCTTAGATTACTCGGAGAACAAGATCAGTATCACAACACTCAGGTTAAAGATATTCATAGGACGCAATCTTCTATTTCCTTTCAGAGAAGCAAACCAACTTCCCTGGCTCAAGTTCACATGTTTCACTTAATTAAGCCATTTTTGCAGTTTTTACTTTGATGTTGTGATTACGATTTGGATATAGACGGTATATTTATCTGGTATTGTACAAGGTATTTGGTATGCAATGTACCAAATATAAAAAATGGGCTTTTATTAAACATTTTTACAAGTCTTATTGAATAGATGCAATTTTTAATTAAAAAAAACTCATTTGTTTTTCATGCAAAACATAGCAATGTTTTTGTTTAATTCTCAAAATGTTATTTATTACAGGAGGACGGTAAATCCCTATTCTTAACATGCACATTTTGAAACCAACGTATAAAATAAAGTTAATGTAAAATGTTATAATTACATAAAGTTCGGAAATTATAATTGTGTAAACTAGATCACTTTTAACTCCAAGTTTCGATTCCCATGAACAGAATCATCTTCTGTTGGTGTCACTGTAAGTCGCAGTCTCTGAAATAATAGGCGTATTTTGTAGACATGAGCATAATTCGAATTTAAGAGCTTATTTTCAAAGCTAGAATATATATAGTTTTTAAACGTAATCACAGTATTGATATATTACTTTTATTGAACAAAATTCATCTTATAGATAAAAAGCTGCATGATGAATAGAATAGAAATAAACGGCATAAACTAATATGATCAATCTGAAAATAAGAATTTGTTTGTGAAAGAAAATGGTTGTTTGCTTGTTAACAATTTTTACATTCATATTTTGGTTGCTTCTAGCTTAATTACAAATGCACATTTTATTTACATTAAACAAGACTTGAATTGAATTATGATTGCAACATTTACCAACAACTACAAAAGAAAGACGAAACAAAACATAAAATGTAATAGCACATAGCGCTTGCGCTTTTTGTTACCTTAACAAGCGATATAGATGAAGTTCTGTACAGAGCATGAGCCATTCCGATTGGTATGCATATTAAAGGTAAACTAGCTATAACCCATGCCATTACTACCGCCCATGTAGGATATGAATAAGAACCAAATGAAAATGGACTATACTTTATCGTGCTGAAAACCCATATAGCCTAGGATAAAATAAATAAAATGCAGGAAATGTAAAATTCCACATTAAATTAGTATTTTAAATGAGTAGGGAATAGCAAATTGAATAGGCTACAAAGAGTTGAGTTGAGTAATTGTGTTTAACGTCCCAGTCAAGAAGATTTCACTTAGATCGAGACGTCGCCAGCTATAGGAGAAAGTGCAGAGATTTTGCATGTGCGCTGATGGCATTATACGGTAGGTTTCCTAATCGTTCCACGCCTGCCGTGACACGGATCCTCGTTTATTTTAAGTTCCCATCCAAGAGAACCGTTACTTTCATTTCGTTATGCCGAGTCTTGGCAAAAGAACAGTCACTACACACTTTTAAGTCTTTGGTCAGACCCGGTCGCCGTTCGAACCAACGACCTTTTACTTACGGAGCGAGCAATCTACCAACTGAGCTACCATGGTAGTTAATAAGCTACGAAGGAGTTCAGGTTAAATTCGCCTTTTTTTTCTTTTTCTTTTTGAGTTGGGAATAGCTTATTTTTATGAGTAAGTGAGTGAGAAAGTAATGGTGTTTAACGTCCCAGTCAAGAATATTTCACTTATATCGAGACGTCGCCAACTATAGGCGAAAGTGCAGAAATTTTGCCTGTGCGTTGCTCTTATGGCATTATACAGCATGGTTCTTAATCGTGCCATGCCTGGCATGACACGGGACCTCGTTTATTTTAAGTTTCCATTCGAAAGACTTTCATTTCGTAATGCATAGTGCTTGGCAAAAGAACAGTCACTACCCACTTTCAAGTCTTGGGTCAGACCCGGCCAGGGTTCGAACCAACGACCTTCGACTTACGTAGCGAGCACTCAACCAACTGAGCTACCGCAGTGGCTCTTATTTCTATGAGAAAAGTTCGATTAATATTACTGTTTTTCTCATCATAATACCGTTTGAAGAGACTCGAATAGAATGTTAATTATTTCATTTACAATCATACGAATAGAATGTTTATTATTTCATTTACAATCATAAAAAATATATTGTTAACATGGCTAAAAATGAAAACAAAATAACTTCAATAATTTTCTGTAGCGATAATTAATATAAATTAAACTGACAGCAACTCTTCCAATAAGGGTAAAATGCTAAAAACAAACAATATTTGAGGTAATAAGATAATCTAAATTGATGTAATCGTGTGTTTACTTACAACTAAGAGTAAAGGTGAGATGATGTACCAACATAAAACTATCGAACAATGTGGAGCTGATCCAGTCATGTCATATATTTTCTTCGCTAATGATCTTGCGCCTTAAAAATAAAACATGGGTAATGGTTCAACAATTAATCTTAACTATATAAAATATTGCGTTTGTAAATTAATATTTCATGTTATATATCATAAGGTCCATTTTAGGAATAATATATAATACTATTACTTAAAGAGGCCAAAAAGTAAAATCGAGAAAAATCCACACACACACACACACACACACACACACACACACACACAACGAAGAAACAATTGAAGAAATTAGAATAATTATAGAAAATGTTGACTGATAGAAACATCGAATTTCCTACCATAAAACCATGACACTGCTACGATTTCGAAGAATGCAAATGACACTGATGAACCAAAGCTAAGGTAATAATCAAGAAGGGCAAAATAGTATATTCCACCCTGAAAAATATAAAGTACATCTTGATATAATAATGTATAAAGAAATGGAGAATATGTGAGCGTGGTCGTGTATGTGTGTTTATGTGTGTTGATTTTTTTTTTGGGGGGGGGGCGTGTATGTTTGTGGTCGTTCTTTCTTATTTGCTAAAATGTTTAGTAAATGTTTACGGACATACAAATATATACCAACAGATAATAAAAAGAAATACTTTGATTGAGATACTCTTCTTTTAAGAAAATGTATAACAATGAGCATTTCTTTGTTTATAATGCACTGCTACATCACCGAACATAAAAAAATCAATGTTACAGTTTTATATTTGAAGATGTAATGAATAGCTACGAACGGTGAAATTATATCTATTCAAAGTATTCTCTGCGGTTTGAAATACATAAGTTCAATCTTTGAATCCAATTCTCAAATGCTTTCGGTACGTTAATTAAGGTAGACCTCTAAGACACTGACTGATGGTTGAGCCAAGGGTTTGTCGGTCCTTGTAACTTCACAAGCTCAGATGTATGTAATGTATATTATGAGGTAGACGGATATGCCTAAATGCTAAAACAAAGCATCGTTTGAGATAGCATTTCTTAATTTTTTAGTATAACATTTCGATAATACGGACCTGTAAAACTTTTGTCCTTTGACTTCGATATTTCTACAGATTTATCATTACATGAAAAGAATATGCAATAAAGAACCTTTTTGTGTTTATACTTTTTCGACAACTACAAACCTACCATATTTAGTTAACCAGATCTTTTTGTAATATTTGTTACTGGTTCGAAATAGTGAATCCAATTTTTCGTCACAAGGAACAATGTTTGCAAATTGTCTTTGGTGAATTTGGGAATCATTTTAAGCAATTGCTTAACCGTGTGTGCTTATACCCGTCTTTGGTCATTTGTCAATATATGCAGGATCTATCTGGCAGAAATCTTTATAATTTTAAAATACGCTTCAAAAAAAGTACACGAGATAGCAATAGATTTACAGCTTTGGCAATATCACGAATTGTATATCTGCCATCACTTTTAATGCTTTCCCTGACTTATGAGACATTTGCCTTGCCTCTTACAGTAACAGGTCGGTCAGATTTTGCTGGAATTTTTTCCCGTCAGAATATCTTTCTCCACCTACGTTCAGTCTCCTAACATACTTTATGACTCATAAACTTCCCAAATTCAATATAAATCTTTAGTATACCTCACGGAAAAGTCTTAAACTCTTATTTGTCAATTTCTTATCACGTGGTATGAAACAATTTTAATATGTCTGAAGCAGCGGTCAACATTGCCATTGGATATTGCTATGTTCACCGCTAGTCACGGAAACTTACGTTTGTCCATCACGGAAACTACCGAGTAATCCTGCTTAAGATTACATAACCAAAGGCAGACTAAATGCACGAATGAATGGTCACCGGTTTGAAATAAATAATTATGGTAACCAACTTATTTACCAACACTTCAATCAACCGGACCAATCCGTGCTGTCTATGAAGGTTAGAATTTTGGAAAAAATATACTACCACACTAATAGTCCTATTTTAAGTGCACCATTCCGATTACAACGGGAGAACTATTGAATTAGAGAACTAGGCACTGCATCACCATATGGATGCAATAATAAAATTGATAGAGTGGGAAACCTTTCTAGCCCAGGTTGTAAGAATGTTAATGTTTTACACCTGTTCAACAGAACTACACGTAACAAAAGAAGTCATGGACATCGAAGTTACAATAAACCCAATATCCATGATGTTAGTTTTTACCATTTATTCAGAAACCTCTCGGATTACACCATATTCGTACCAAACTGTACTCTTTACCACTTTCCCGTCTAAATCAGTTACAAGAAGAATGCATATACAAAACTACTTCAGATTTAAATACACCAGAGTTTAAACTTAACGCTATCATCATGGATATTGCATTTAAAAGGTTATTTAAACCCGCTCAGAAACACAATATACAGGACGACAACCGTCGCCAATTTCTTAAATTACATTTTGCAAACAAAGGCATAGATGCTATTAATATTTCTAATATACTACTTAACAAAGTAGTACAATCTAAAGTCCCTACTTATTTCAAATATAACTCGCCACCTCTTATTTCCTACTGCTACAATAAACCCAATGCATCCAAATTTTTCAACTATAAACATATTTTGCAGTGCCTAAACTTTCATAACTTTACTTCACCTACCTGCTCTTGCTCAGCGTCCCCATATATTTAAAAACCAGCTGGGCATGTAGTAACAGGTGATCTCAATATTATTGAGAATACTAAATTAAGATGTCTTCTTTCAAAAGGCCCTAAATACAGGGAGGCTCAACCTTTTACTTGGGGACAGAATTTCAAAATTATATTGGATTCTGTTGAAGAGTATGCTAGAGGTTGGGCTAAATTAGAAGACGTAGAGCTTGATACTTTATCTGACTGGATAAGGACAATTAGAAATTTTGTCAAGTCAAGGATTGCAAAACTTAATGGGTCTATGGGTACTAAACCTTCTTTAGTGCTCAAGGACCCTGAGGTTTCTGCAATCCTTACTGACATACATAACAGGTATATTGTTGTCCCGGCTGATAAAACTTCTAATAACATTATTTTCGTTTGTAAGAAATTCTATGTTGAATGTCTTATTAAGGAGCTTGGTTTAGAAACAGGAAGAACTTGACCTGCCTTACTTGTATTGGATTCCAAAATTTCACAAAAATCCATAAAAGGAAAGATATATAGCAAGTTCCTCTAAATGTACTACTAAATCATTATCAGTTATTCTAACACAAATTTTGACAGTCGTCAAAGATGGCCTTCATACTTATTCAGATCAAGTCTATTCTACATCTGGTATCAACCAAATGTGGATTCTCAAAAATTCTAAAGAACTACTTGACCATCTTGTTTCTATTACTATATCTTCGTTAAAAAGTATGAAAACTTTTGTTTTTTCTACCCTTTACACCACTATTGCTCATTCTATATTAAAAAATAGTCTTAAACAAATCATTCACTTTTCATTCTCTTACAAAAACGGTAAACCAAGATATAAATATCTTGTGTTCAAAGGGAATGCTGGTCATTTTGCAAAACACCATACAGACTATAAACAAAAATATACTGAAAATACCATCAACAAAATGTTAGAGTTTTTAATAGACAACATAACTGTTGTGTTTGGCAATATAATTTTTCAACAAACAATCGGTATACCAATGGGCACAAACTGTGCACCTTTGCTTGCTGATTTTTGTCTTTATTCATATGAATCAGAATTTTTACAGAACCTTGTCAAATCTGGAAAAAAAAACTGTCGCTAAATCATTCAACTACACATACAGATATATAGATGACGTTGTTTCTCTAAATAATCACAAATTTGGAGAATATGTGAATGTCATCTATCCAAGTGAGCTTGAAATAAAAGACACGACAGATTCTCCATGTTCTGCTTCATATTTGGACTTATACCTCAATGACACCCATGAAAGGTTACATCTGAAGCTATACGACAAACGTGATGACTTCAATTTTTCTATTGTCAACTTTCCGTTTCTTTGCAGTAATATCCCTGCTTCTCCTGCGTATGGTGTATATGTTTCACAGTTAATACGGTACAGTAGAGCATGTTCCCACTATGGGAACTTTCTGCAACGAAGCAAATTACTTACAATTAAATTGTTGACACAAGGATATTGCAAGCCTAGACTAATCAGGGCCCTTAAAAAGTTTTATGGCCGTCATCACAATATTGTTGATAAGTATGTAGTCACTGTATCCCAACTTATACTGGAAATATTTGACTTACCATAGTTCTTTGTTCCTTTCATTCTCAAAAATGACTTGCACGTGACGGGTGTAGCTAGCTAGACAGGAGGTGTTGACCCTTCCGGAGCACCCTGCCTCACTTCCTTGATGGAAGTTCACGTGTATAACAAATTTTGCCAGTTTGCAAAGTTTTAACTTTGATTTTGGGATTGTGATATGGACAAGGACTGGTATGTTTGTTTTAATAATAATAGACATAGTTCTTGATACTTTATCCGACAAGATAAAGACAATTAGAAATTTTATTAAGTCAAGGATGGCTAAACTTAAATGGTCTATGGGCACTGAACGTTCTTTAGTGCTCAGGGACCCTGCGATTTCTGCAATCCTTAAAGACATACATAACAGGTATGTTGTTGTCCCAGCTTATAAAGCTTTTAACAACATTTTTTTTTCGTTTGCAAGAGATTCTATGTTGAATGTCTTATTAAGGAGCTTGGCTTAGATATTATATCGGAGAATCCTTCTTATAATTTTACCAAAGATGAAGTTCTTTCCAATCATAGGGGAGTCTTTGAGTCTTACGGTATCAATTTAAAAAAGGAAAAAAATTGACCTGCCTTACTTGTATTGAAAACTTCACAAAAATCCATACAAGGAAAAATATATAGCAGGTTCCTCTAAATGTGCTACTAAATCATTATCAGTAATTCTGACACAAATTTGACAGTCGTCAAAGATAGCCTACAGACTTATTCAGAAAAAGTCTATCTTACATCTGGCATCAACCAAATGTGGATTCTCAAAAATTCTAAAGAACTACTTGACCATCTTGTTTCTATTACTATATCTTCGTTAAAAAGTATGAAAACTTTTGTTTTTTCTACCCTTTACACCACTTTTGCTCATTCTATATTAAAAAATAGTCTTAAACAAATCATTCACTTTTCATTCTTCTACAAAAACGGTAAACCAAGATATAAATATCTTGTGTTCAAAGGGAATGCTGGTCATTTTGCAAAACACCATACAGACTATAAACAAAAATATACTGAAAATACCATTAACAAAATGTTAGAGTTTTTAATAGACAACATAACTGTTGTGTTTGGCAATATAATTTTTCAACAAACAATCGGTATACCAATGGGCACAAACTGTGCACCTTTGCTTGCTAGTTTTTGTCTTTATTCATATGAATCGCATTTTAACAAAGCCTTGTCATATCTGGAGAAAAAACTGTCGCTAAATCAATCAACTACACATACAGATATATAGATGACGTTGTTTCTCTAAATAATCACAAATTTAGAGAATATAAGAATGCCATTTATCTAAGTGAACTTGAAATAAAAGGCAAGACATATTCTTCATGTTCTGCTTCATATTTGGACTTTTACCTCAATTATGACACCCACGAAAGGTTACATCTGAATCTATACGACAAACGTGATGACTTCAAAATTTCTATTGTCAACTTTCAGTTTCTTTGCAGTAACATCCCCGCTCCTCCTGTGTATGGTGTATGTGTTTTACAGTTAATACGTAATGGTAGAGCTTGTTTCCACTATGAGGACTTTCTACACCGAAGCAAACTGCCTACAATTGAATTGTTGACGCAAGAATATTGGAAGCCTAGGCTAATCAAGGCCCTAAAACGTTTTATGACCGTCATTACAATATTGTTGATAAGTATGAAGTCACTGTATCCAAACTTATACTAGATACATTTGACTCACCATAGTTCCTTGTTCCTTTCATTCTCAAAATTGCTTTGCACGTGACGGATTTAGCTAGCTACACAGGAGGTGCTTACCTTTCCGAAGAACCCGTTCACTCTTGATGGAAGTTCATGTTTATAACTAATTTTGCCAGCTTTTAAAGTTCTTAATTTTTTTTTTTTTTTTTTTGATTGTGGATTGGACAAGGACTTGTATGTTTGTTTTATTATGTTAGACCTGTAACTTCTACAGTTCTTTATCAGATGTTATTTTATGCATTTGAAAAGGCATTGTCGGAATAAAAGGTAAAAGAAATCACTTTTTGTTCCGTATAAAAAGTAAATAATGCCCTTGGTTGAGGGAAATATGGAGGATTAACTTCCCTTGGGAACATTATCTACCGATAATGGTCCCTCAGAGAGACAATCCCCCATATTTCCCTCAACAAATGTCACTATTTATATAGTTTTACCGAATAACCGAACTTGTATATAAGACCTAATGGCTCAACCCGTTTCGCAGACATTTATACAACAGTGGTCAACGACTACCTCAGTTGAAATGGCTATAATTTTAAACCTATGTGCAGCTGAAGACAAGTGTATATACTGTTGTAAAGGTATTGAATTGAGCTGTTCAAGTACATTATCAACGAAATCGTGCAAAGCGTTATTGAGTTGTGGAACAATACACATTACATATTCAACACCTTCGTACTTAAACATTTTGAATAGTTATTGTTTAAAATTTGATCATTTAAGTAGAATTTTTAAACTTACATACCTGAGCAATGGTTGGTAATCCAAGACAGTAAAACAGAATACATGCTATGGCATACAAAATTTCTTTTCTTGGCAATTTTTTAAATCTATCCGTTATTGCAGTTACACATATTTCAGGACCAACTAGCTATTAAAAAGAAAATTATTATATTGATACTCGTTACTATAAAAGCAACGTCTTCTTGGCTTATTTTAACTTTTGACCACTTATCAATGTTTTAATGTCTCTGCTTTCAACTAAAAAGAAATAAATTCGTAGTTCATAGGTAAGATACAGATGTTGTTATTACTCTAATCCATTTTCTCTTATGTAATCAGACGAGAATTCATGTCAAAAAGAAATCAATAACATAAAAAAAACGAAGAACAGCCTGCGTGCAAAACGATGAAATGGCTTTTAGTGATCAGAAAAACCTTTTTAATAATTTTGCTAAAATATTATTTTCATGTTAAAAATAAATTCTTCCTAGAGCTAAAACAATTGTATGTTCCATTTCTTGAGATTTAGTTTTTAATTATCATTATTATTATTTGTATGTTTAATATTTGCCTATATTTCTGTTATTGTTTTCGTTATATAGAATTTTTATTACAGAGGGCAGTCAACAACTTTACTAAGTGGATTTTGGTATTATTAACCAGAGATGAAACCACAAACTACAATACTCTGTTAACAACAGACTTCTATGTTCCTTTTTAATTTTTAACTACACTTGTTGAAGAAAGTATTTATATAGACTACCACATTGGCACATCAAAATTAACCATGGTATTTTTGTTAAACTGATTACTACCCCTGCTGAGCGTTAACCACTGCTGGTGGGTAAAACTCCCCCGAGGGTTTATATAATTCAGTCGGCAGTACTTTGTGCTGTCAGAAAATGTAGCTTGTGGCAAAATTTTCAGTCCGTCCTAATTTTTGAAATTTATATAAAACTAACATTTGTTCTCTTATGCAAAGCATTCCTTTAGATTTGGCTTCATAATTTTGCAACTTTGGATTCATTAATTTTCAAATATTTGAATTATCTTTTTATCTATATTATCAACTTTTTCGGCTCCTACTGTCACTGAAGAGGAATAAATTGAACTGAAATGTGCACATATGGCACATCATATGGGTATTGTTGTAAAATATTTATCTGCCTTGTTTTTATTGGAAGTAAAGAAAACGAAAATGATCGTAAAATTGCTTTTTTTTCAAAATAAAATTCATTTTATAAAAAATAAGGATTTGTATTGAAGCAGTAATTAAGATAAAATCTTGCAAACACTCTGGACCATGCTTAATATCGTACAATACTCTTTTATAAATATAAAACAAGATTTTTCGCTTCCCGTCGCAAATTGTCTTCTCAAGCTTTCCAGAATGATTCATTAAAAACCTTTCCCTTCTCATTTTTCTACAGCTATAGTAGTAGTTTAAAAACGACAGAAAATGATTGTTACTTAAGATAAATTTCACTTTTCCAACACAGATAGAAACATGTTTGAAAAAAAAAATTAGGAAAACCTTTGAACGTTTCCTTGTGAAAAATCACAGTTTTTACTCATTTCAATGTTAAAATAATACTTAGCTAGCAATTTTGCAGAGAAATGAAAACTGTTTACATAAGCAAGTCTCCTGTTTGATGCAAGGTAATGTGATACGATTTTGTCTTATTTTATATCACAGTTGTCGTTAAAAAATTTACATTACTATTTTTATTCTATTTATGTAAGATAGAAACTTGTATTAAAAAAAATTCCTAAACTCTGGATAAAAAACTGATTTCACGCTTTTAGCAATGTTACTTTCTTTTATTCTCCTCGATGTTTTCTTGACAAAAGTTTTTATTTTATTTTACAATTATATTCTTTTTGTCAATGTTAATAAACGAATGCAGTGATTAAAGATACTGTTAAATCTTACCATTGTATCAAATGCCAGTGTAATGATCATCAAGAAAAACAAAACAGACATAAGTTGAGATAGAGGCATCGTTGTAAAAATCTCCGGAAATACTATAAATACAAGTTCAATACCTAAAATAGAAAACAAAAAAGAATTGATAAAATACAATTTTCATAATTGTGTATTTGTTAACAAAAGACAACATTGGAATGTTCTTGATGTTTTATTTGCAAATTTTCGTTTTATTTTATTTAAGTATTTTATTCAATATTTTAATCCCACGAGATGACAGAAAAAGTTAGCAATTTACGAACGAATTTAGTGTAGACAATTACATCTATTTTAATTTTGATTTTTTAAATTTAACTCACTTTGTATAATTATAACTTTTTTGTACACCAATTCTTTTTTTTTTTATATACATACTAGTCAGGAGGTGCCTATCCTTCCGGAGCACCCGGCCAAACTTCTTCGATGAACGTTCACGTGCATCACTGAATTGGCCAGTTTTTTTTTAAATTTGTACTTTGTTTTTCAGAATTGAGGTTTTGACATGGACCGGTATGTTTTTGTTTTATTGAATGTCTAAACCGAATCAATGCTTGAAAACCTTGTGTGATGCTGAAAATCATAACTTTTTTTAAATTTTTACCAGAAGTGACAATTTTCTCAAAAGGTTTGCCGTGAGTCCGTGCTAAATATCCTAAATTAGAAAATATCGCCATACATGCTAGGAGAGAAGAAAATAAATCCACAATGGCAATAATGAGAGTATACCTGAAAGTACAATGCAGTGTAATAATGTTGAGTTAAATTGATAATTTTTACATTTTTAACATTCTTATTACAGTGAAGTCCGTTTATAACAAAGTGCCAAGGGACAGGCAAATTAACTTCTTTCTAAAAATATTTCTTTATATGCATTGTAAAATACACTATAATTCCTTGCTGGGGTAAATTTTATTACTTCTTTATAAGCCTGATTTTGTTATATCAGACTTTGTTATAACCAGAGTCCACTGTATTTTTTAAACAAATGCATTCTCCGAGTTACCGCTAGGTAGCACAGTTGGTAAACTGCTTGCTTCCTATGTGAAAGGCCGGGTTCGTCCAAAACATGATAATTGGCAGTGATTGTTGATTTGCCAAGCAGTTGGTATTTAGAAATGAAAGTCTCGGGGTACTTCAGATGAGACCTGAAAGCCCGATGCCCGTGTAACGGCAGACGTGGCATACTGAGGAACCAATCCTGCACATTGCCTGAAGTGCAACGCAATGGAAAAAAATTCTGACACGTCACCTATAACTTTTGACGTCTCTATATAAATGGAATATTTATGTGTATTAATGTTTTTACATATTTTGATAAATTATTCTTTATTATATTGATAAATAGATTTAACTTTTGAATTCAATTGTCGTTCAGACATCTAGAAATAATTTCTGTTATTTGAATGTCTAGAATATTATTCTTTAATGCATTCCGTTACGGCTTAATCGCGATATCTTAATACACAAAAATACTCACTTCAAAATTTGTTCTTTCGGCTTTCTAAAGCTAGCAAGAGTTATATTACCTCCGCCGCCAATGCCCAAAGAGAAGAAATTAGTTGCTGCTGCGTGAATCCAAACCTTCATTTTACAATGATATATAAACTACGTTAATAAAAAATTGTATATAGATGAAGCAACAAAAAACGTCAAAAAATTAAATGACGAATAAATCGAAACATTTTGTACTTTGAAATCACTTTTTTTCTCAAAAACTTAAGTGTTATACCACTAAACATAACATAAATAATTAAAGGAGAGAGAAGAGAGAGAGAGAGAGAGAGAGAGAGGGGGGAGAGAGAGAGAGAGAGGAAATATTTGATTAAAATGTTTATTTAAGTTATTGTAAACTGACAATACCTAATAGATACATTTTAATTCTTAATAATAAAAATATTTATATCTGGAAAATTGCAATTTTTTTATTCTAAGTTTCGTGTAAGCTATTTACGAAACATGGTATATACAACTCGTTCTTATACAAAGAGTGAGAAGTTTAAACAAAAACAAAGAAATTAAATTAATTCTTCTAGAGAGTCAAAATTTTTTACTGTTATATAGTTAAGTACTATACGGGTTTTAGTATTGGTTGAGGTGTAAAAATATTGTTTTTGTATTAGCCTTTATCAAACAGTTCAGGGAGATAGAAGTTTAAAGGCCTACTTTCGAAGTAAAACCTATTTATTATTTTTTTATAATCTCACCTGTGGTTCAGTCAGACGATACCATTTCGGTGTAAATAGAAACAGCAATCCTTCATATGAACCAGGTAATGTGAATCCTCTTATGATCATCAAAATCAGAACAATATATGGAAAAAGTACCGTTACGTATACGACCTGAAACAATTTGTACACAAAATTAAATCTGAAACAGACACGTAAAACAAATAACTGACTGTCAAGCTTTTTTTCAAACATTTTATTGAGATTCATTTTGTTAAGTGAGAGTTACGCGGTCTTTTAGCTTTTCTACAGTTCCGTGTTTAATGTTATGGCACTGTTTACCAACTACTGCAATTATCCCAATTAATTTATCACTTTTTATGCATAAAGATAAAATGATATTATTTTAAATTTACAATTTGAAAATTGGATTTATATTATTTTGAAATTTTGCATTCATGTTTTTTAAAAATGCTTTGATTATCTTTTTTTGTCTATCAACTTTTTACTGTGCGGCTGACATCATCTGATAAAAATAATCATACAAGTGTCCATATTAAAGTAATTGAAGCAAGTTTTGTTAACGAAACAGTGCAATCAATTTTTCATTAAAATTATCGATGAAACAACTAATAGTAAAACCTATTTATTCAAAATTAAAATTATTTCTGTTAAGTATTTAGATATAGTTTTAGAAAATTTAAAGTTTATCTATATATTTAACAAAAGCAATTTTACAACAATATTGAAAAGTTATCATCAACAACTGGTTTTTTTTTTTTTTTTTTTTTTTTTTTTTTTTTTTTTTTTTTTTTTGTAACTATACTTCCTACATTTGACTGCAAAGAAAAAAGTGAAAATATTTTTCATGGTAGTATAATTCAAATGTTTTTTTAGGTTGTAACAATCCAACTACGCTACAATGAGTAACACATTTAACACAAAGAATAAGTTTTGTGTGTTTTAGTCCATGCATTATATATGCGTACTTCATATATATAAATCAGATATAGCTATTTTTAAAGATATTTGTTACCTTTCCGACCGATTTAGTCCCTTTAAATGCGCTAAAGTATATTAAAATCCAAGTTAATAAGAGAATAAGTGCAAATTCCCATCTAACAGTACCAAAATCATCAATTCCTGAGGTGATCTGTAGAACATGAACTCTAAAAAAGAAAAGAAAAAATGATAATTGAAACTTTAAAAAAAATACACCAATAATTTCAACACTCTTTCCCTAAATTTACAAATCAATACGATTGAAAAGTGACATTTTGATAACCTTTTTCCATAATGACCAAAGAAATCACACAGTTACTAAATGATGGTATTATCATCAGACGAATAAACGTTATGCATATATATATTAATATATATAATAGCCATTTGTCATTTATGAAATTCCTTCCACGTCAATGACACTATGGGTAAAATCATGAGCCAAAAATATAAAAAAATTAATAAATTTTAAGTTCCAAAACTATTTCATCTAAATCTAAGCATTGGTTTACATGGGGTAATAAATCTTGGTTTTTAACATGTTTTTAAAATTGAGACGGCTGAAAAATTTTGTTTCATGCTATACATTTACTATCAGTTCAAAGTACTGACTAATAAGTTAAGGATAACCTCGAAGAATTTTACTTCATAAGCAGCTCAAGGGTAGAAAATATCTAACAAAAATATCTGTTAAATTTTGATGTGTCATATGGGCATATATCAGAAAAAATATATCCTAGTCAGTGACATTAAATTGAAAGTTCAATATTCTTTTATAAGAAACTTAACACAAAATATTATCACTTTAGATACACTTTAAATTTGTTTTTTACGTTTTGGCTCATGTTTTTATCTATCAATTTTTCTGGCCCCTAGTGTCAATAATGAGGAATGTATTTCCGAAATGTGCACATATGGCACATAAAAATTTTACAGGTATTTGTATTATGTATTTACTACCCCTGAGTGATACTGCTGCTGGTGGAGTAAACTACCCGAGAGTATCCATTACTCAGTAGGCAGTACTTCATGCTGTCAGAAATTATAACATTTAGCAAAATTTTGAGCCTTCTTAATTTTTGTAAATTTTGTAAATTTTGTAAATTTATTTAAAACTAAGGTTTGTTCCTTCATCCACAGCATGTCTTAGCTGGATTTTGATTCACATAATTTTGGAACTTTTTGGCTCATGTTTTTATCTATCAAACTTATGTGCACATATGGCACATAAAAATTTACAGGTATTTGTGTACATATTTATCACCTATACCTAAAGTATTCCGCAGATGCTGTTGTTGTTTTGTTTACCATTATGGAATTGATATTGGTCATATTTGCCTTCTTGAAATGGTAACTGAAATCTACTGCAATATCTTTAGTATCAACGCAGTATTGTGTGTTCCAATCATGTCCACATCGGCTCCACGGAAACTCTTGATTGAAGCTATTGAAGAGGTAATAAAATGGCCAAACTATTATAACCATGTATAATGTTCGACTGATTGCGACCACAACAACAGATCCTGCTGCTGCACCTAAGTACAAAAAATGGATAAAAATGCAAGTAAGAGAATCTTCCTCTCTTGGCAAAAAAATGGACTTGGCAGAACCAATGGTCAGAAACCACTGTATCATAACAAATAAGCTTACCTTTAACCCGGAACATTTTGTCCCTAATAAAACACGAACATACCAGGCCATGTCGAAAAAAACAAAGTAAAAACTTTGAAAACTGGCGTATTTATTTATGCTCTTGAACTTCCATCAAGGATGTGGTGCCTGGTGCTCCTGTATAAATTTGGATACATTAAATCCATACTTTTACGAGTTATTTAAAATAACAATATAAAACAACAATATGTACTAAAATAATAAAAGCCAGCTTACTAAATTTTTTATAAAAATCTTCATTTTCACAACATGCTTTATGATGATTATCATTAGAATGAAATACAGTTTTTTGCTATGTTGATTAACATGAGGTTATCATGACGTCATAGTATTTCCCGTTTGACTAATATATTCTTTCCCGAATCTTCGGCATGTAATGACTTAAATTTTCGCTTCCACAGTTCATACCGTTTTAACTGTGAAACATTGTTTCCGTTTGAATGTATTGGATTGGCCTTCTTCCAGGTTGATGCAGGTTCAAGAGTTTGATTTCCCACATTTTAACACAATTGTTGGTTTACGGTTTGAGTAGAATTATACCCGTGTAAGCATTTTTTGACAGAGGGTGTTTGACGTTTTACTCTGTTCTTGTATAATTCAGTTCATGTGTTCATTTCTTTGTTAAATATAAATGGGGGAAAATGCAGATTCTTGGCGTTGAATGTTGAGACAATTGATCAATTGATTTTGCCTTGGTTATACCATATTCTATTAGGTGTTAAGTGAGTGAATCCAAAACACATAAGGAATGTCAAGTTCTTCCCGTTTCAAATTTATACTGAAAGATCTAAGATATAAATAATGATTGAAAGGAACTTTATCTTTGGTAAAATTAGTTTTGTTATAAGTAGGTTTCTTTAATATACTTCTCAAACCACGCTAATAAATAAGACATTAAACATAGAATTCTTACCTTAAAAATATACATTTTCAAGACAGGACAAAGACTATGTCTTATAACTGGTGACTAAAACGTTTGTTGAGTGATATGATAGTGTGAAAATGCTTTAAATATTTTTTCCGTAGGGTAATACATTAAAACGGTACATAAATTGTATATTTGTATAGCAGTTAACACATTGACGCAATTTACAGCTTCAAAATATTTATATATACCTTTAAATAACGGACATAGTTTTTCCATAGCACCCAAAGGACCAAGTCGTGTGTATTGACCGATTGCTAGCTCCATATACAGTAATGGAACTCCGCAAAATGTCCACATTATTAGATAAGCCAGTATAAACGCACCTAGGATAAAAATAACTATGACTGAGTTACAATTAGAAAAAAATAAAGTCAAAAAATCTTGTATTAAAAGTTTTAAGTTCCGGATGCAATAACGCATTTTCGAGCAAAGTTTTGTGTTAATCGATTCCTTCATTATTTTTATTATTTTATTTTATTTATTTATTTATTTATTTATTTATTTATTTATTTATTTATTTATTTATTTTATGTATTTTTTAAAAAACATTCAAATAAATAACAACTCGCTTGATTTTATATTTTTTTTTATAATTAGTAAAATTTTTATTCAATGCCAAGTAAAACTTAGCTTCTTTTTGCAACATATTAAACAAAATCTTTGATGAATAAATCAATAATCTAAGTCAGAGTATCATTAAGGTTCATGCATTTCCTTTGCAATTAAAAACTATTATTTCATTTAAAAACTCAAGTTATGCCTTGGAAAAATATCACTTATTTTTCAACCATAAAAATAATACGGGCGAAATCCGAGAATGGATTTTAAGTTTTAACACTGCTTTTGCATCTTACATGGTTAATGAAGAATATTTTGTGGTAAAAAACATAACCCAAAATCATTTAATAAATAAAAAAGCACTAGATATAAAAGGTGGATTTAATTAATCGATGTGAGTGGAAACAGAATTTACTATCAAATTTATTTCATTGCACCAGAATTGTAACATTTTGTTATAATTTTACCTCCTCCACTTTCATAGCACGTATAAGGAAATCTCCAAATGTTACCCATTCCCACTGAATACCCAATAATGGCAAACAGAAACTCCACTGGTCTATTCCATCCTTGTCTTTTGGGAAAGTCCATGTTTGATTCCATTTTTTAAGCGAAAATATCTAGAAATTTGGTAGAAATGATATACCGTGAAAACATCAGTTAATTTTTTTGAGTGTCGGTTACTTCAGTCGAGATCAGATAATAATTAACACAAACAATTCTAACATTTAAATTTAAATGTAACGGCTTGTGTGATAATTATTTTTGACTGCGATACACAGTAAATATAAAGCAATCATAAAACCACTGAATTATTTGTAAAACAGATAAAACAGAAGGTTATAGATTTACCAAAATATAACACAAATACATTTTATATTTTGATGTGCCAGATGTGCACATTTCAGAAAAACATTCCTCATCAGTTACACTAGGGGCCTAAAAGATAAAAAAAATCTACCCCAAACAGTTGAAAATTAATCCCCAAACAGTTGAAAATTAATGAATCTAAAGTTCGAAAATTATATGAATCCAAATCCAGCTAAAGAATGCTTTGCATAACGTAACAGACCTAAGTTTTAAATAAATTTAAATAATTAAGACGGCTGAAAATTTTGCTAAATGGTACATCCAATGTATGAAATGTATCTGACGTCATTTGATAATATTTGAAACGATAATTGAATATATGGTGTTTTACCTCCCAGTCAAGAAATTTTAACTAATATCGATACAGTCACTAGCTATAGGTGGCAGTAGTTTTGACGTTTCCAATGCGCTTAGGGCAGTGTGCAGTAAGGGTTCCTTTAGCGTGTACCGTCTATCGTAAAACGAGCTTTGATTTTCAAGATCTCCTTCAAAGGACCCCATGACTTTCATTTCTAAATGTCGAGTGCATTGCGAAAAAACAGTCAATACCTTTTTTATGTCTTGGTCAGACCCGGTTGTGTTTCGAACCCTGACCTCTCACATACGAAGCAAGCAATCTACCAACAAAGCTACTGTAGTGAAATATTTGAAAAAAAAGTTACTTGTAAAGGTTAGATATCACCTTTCGATGAAAATAATTTAAACTCGCTGCTTTTTATAGTATTATATTTGATCATTTGTAATGCACAAAGATAGATGTGATAAAATTTTTCATAATTAAATGCAGGTTTATTGTATTATTTTTGTTTAATTTCACTTTTCAGATATTTTTTTTATTATTTATACAATAAATAAGTAATCTTCCACCTTTCTTATTCATTTGATACGGGTCACTGTATTTTTTATTTTCTAATATCAACTAGATAAACTCAATACATTACAGCATCAAACAATTTTTTCGAAGTTGGATTTGGAAACATACTTTTAGAACTTTGGATTAATTAATTTTTAACTGTTTTGTTTTATGTTTTTAATTTATTAAACTTTTTGGCCTGTAGTGTTATTGATTCAGAATGATTTTCCGAAATGTGTACATATGGCAAAACATAATTTAGCAGGTATTTGTTATATATTTACAACCCCTGAGCGGGTACCGCTGCTGCTGGAGTTAAATACCCCAATAGTATCCATAACAAGATAGACAGTGCTTTTAGAAAATGCACCATTGAGTAAAATGTTCATCCGTCTTAATTTTTTTAATTTATTTAAAACAAAGGTTTGTTCACTCATGCAAAACCTTTATTAGCTAGATTTAGTTACATATAGTTTTGGAACTTTAAATTAATAATAAGTTTGGCTTATGTTTTTTATCAAACTTTTTGGCCCCTAGTGTCACTGATGAGTAATAATTCTTAAATATTCATATGTGGCACAGCAATATTTAGCAGGTATTGTTAAATATTCCATTATGTAGAAAATAACGTTATAATACTTTATGTTAAGCATGTGTTCAGTTATATTTTGTTTGCACTGGAATTGTAACTTTTATATCAAACGTAATTTCTTAATAACTTAACTTCTATGCTTAAAGCTTAAGGTTTGCTGGTTGGTTGTTACATTTATACTCGCTTCAGCATTTACAACAGGAACAAGTTTAATTTTCTCTAGTCGTTATTGTGAGGCTGAGTTCATGTAAACATGACAAGTGCGAGTGTGTATTAAGGTTTGTCCTATACTACTACTCACTTAGAACGATGTATGAAGTGCTACCGCATCGAGACAGTATGCCGTAAACAAGCATATTATATTTTTAGTCACATTATTTGACACCATATAAACTAGTCGATACCATGCCTTCTTAAATTCCACTGTCAGGCGATGAAACAGAATCTCAATTTCTTAACGTATGTTGAATGCATGAACCAGTGGGACCTCCCGCTATGGATGAAGACTCGATGAAGACACTCAGTCACGAGATGCTATTAACTTTTTATTACCTTATTAACTCAGTAGGCAGTACTTTGTGCTGTCAGAAAGAATACAATTAAGCAAATTTGTCAGCCGTCTTAATTTTTGAAATTTAGTTAAACTAATGTTTGTTCCTTCATGCAAAGTATTCCTTAGCAGGATGTGGATTTATATAATTTTGAAACTTTAGATTCATTAATTTTAAACTGTTTGGCTACAAACAAAAAAAATTAGGTGGAATGAAAAGGGAAATAAAACATCCTGTGTAACTAAATGCTTATAATGATTAAAATATTTCAAATTAAGTTTGATATTTATTAAAAATATGGTAAAAACAAATCAATTTTACACATTATAAAACAGAGACGAACATTCATTACCACATAAGTCTAACAAATGACACATTTCTATGCCCTTGAGAAGCTGCTCATATCATTCATTTATATCAGCTATACATACCACTGGTATACATAGGTATAAAGGTATAAATTGTAATGTAAACGAAATACAGTAAAATCTGTCTACAAAAAACACTAAAGAAACTAGCTAAAAGTGGCCATTGTTGATAGGTAACATTTGTAGACAGGGTCAATATTCTGGGGGCCAGTTACTTACCTTAATTTTTATTTGACTTTTAAGTAGTTTAAATCTCCAGTTAAACAATTATAAAATGAGCCAATTTCATCAATATTAAGATATGTTTATAACAATGACAATTTTAGCTCACCTGAGCCAAGGCTCAAGTGAGCTTTTCTGATTAAAGTTTGTCTGTCGTTATCGTCGTCGTTTCTGCAGTTTTAGGCTATTTTCTTCAAAATCATTAGAGATATATAATATCAAAACATTGTAAGAATGTTCAGCATGACAAATGTAAAAGGTACAAAGACTCGTAACTATATGACAATGCATGTAGAAGTTGTTGCCCCTGAAATTTTTTTTTTTTTTTTTTTTTTTTTTGTTTGTGCTAATAAAAACTTTAATTGTGCATTAGCTTGAAAACTTTTAACTTTTTGCATAGGCATATATATTAGAATATTGTAGGTATTGATATGATGAGCCTTTCGATATATGGCTCAAGGTCATATGTTCAAATGTCAATATCATAGCATGCATAAAAAGACTGAAATTGTTCATTATCTTGAAAACTATTAACTTTTTGCATAGGCATAGATATTAGAATATTATAGGTATTGATATGACGATCATTTTGATATATACCTAAAGGTCATATATTCAAAGGTCAAGGCCATGGTGCTAAGTTTACAGCCGAAACAGTGCCAGGCATTGTATTTTAACCAAACAATTCACAGTGACTTTGATTTAAAAAATGATTACATAGTGGCGCTTTCCCAGTGACTTTGATTTAAAAAATGATTACATAGTGGCGCTTTCCCAGTCAATCAATAACATATGCATTTTATATATGTAATCACTTGAATTGTTCTTTCTGCTAAGTCATACTTTGTTAACCTTTTATTTTTGAACCTGACAAAAACCAGTAACAGCAAACCTGAAATATATATATATATATATATATATATATATATATATATATATATATATATATATATATATATATATATATATATATATATATAGATATATATATGTGTGTGTGTGTGTGTGTGTGTGTGTGTGTGTGTGTGTGTGTGTTCTAACCTCTCATACATAGATTACTAATATTTCTCTCAACATATGTATCGGAAAATATCACTCATAATATTATTTGATATAAATGTTTGTAGTGGCATGCTGTATATATTGACTATTAAATGGTTTATTACCCAAGGTAATACTATATTCTTTAAATTTCTTTAAATTTTAAACAAAATTCTTTAAAAAAAAAAAAAAACATAAACCTAAATTGCACTACTTTCCAATTTCATTTTACGGGGACACTATGCTAATCCTCTTATACATAGAATAATTTGGTTCATAAACACCAAAGGTGGTTTTTATCTTTATGTATGCATCACACATAAGATGATTAAGTTACACTTAATATTTTTTTAATTTACGTACAAACATATGTTACTTTAGTTATATACACTAAAAGTAAGTGTATCCTTGTCATTTTGTTTTATTCACTATACAACATGGGACTCCTATCTTATGGTACACCACTTACTTGGATCGAAATTAAAAGATATTCAAAGCAGTTTAAGATTCAAGGTGCCAAGCAGTTTATTCGACAGTATCATAAGAGTAAAGATAGGGAAGGAGATAAATTACTCTGGGGAGATGAGGTTTGTAAAGGTTTAGAATCATATAACATATTAACTAAAGATTTACAGTTCAATAAAAAAAATAACCAGAATTGTTCAACAAACACAGATGTGATCTTTCAGAATTTCTAGACGCAAAACAGAACACAAACTGTTCTCGGCATCAATTATTATTTTAAAATCTATTATTAAGTTAAACATCATAATATGTTACCGAAAGGTTATATAATTCGATATGTGACTTAATAAATAAAGAATTAAATAAAGAATTATTTTTCCAGCGTCAGTTCGGAATTTCAGATACATATATCTATAGTTACTTGCTCAATTAAATTAAATAAATTCATTAACAATCAATATTGATTAAATATTTCGTAGTCACCTGTTCCAAAACTGTGTAATTATGCTAAGAATGGTCCTATGTTACATATCTTATATGTATTCACTTCAGTTCTTGCACTTTTAACTTCCATAATTGAAATGACGTCACATCGTTGTACCTGATATTCGACCGAAATATAGTCCGCAAATAACAACACATTTATTGTTGATATTCAAATTTGTATTTGTATTATTTAATAACTTATATTCTCAAAAATACATTATGCAAATGACAAAAAGAGAAAATACCATCAAATTATCTAACACCATTAGTTTTCAATCAAATCCACCCGTTGTTACCCCACACCAAAAATAGTACGGATTATAATGTGTTGTTCTCGGTCTAAAATGCACTTCGTGGCTGTTACGTGTGCAAGTGTTATTGGTGGGAAATTTTTAGTCTTAAAATCAATGAATAATTTTTCAAAAATATTAAACTAAGAGAAAAAAAACAATTAAAATGTTCATTTTCAATTTGAATGCAAAACTTTGCAAGGCAAACTAATCATAACGCGCGTTTTTCAGTTTGCGTGTAAAGTTTTTGCATTGATAATCCGATATGCTCCAACGATTTAGAATATAGATTTCTTGTAGTTTAGTTTACATATTAGAACTGGAAGAATGAGGGAGAGAGAATGGTTAAGATACAGACGGGAAAAGAAGCTTGTATTAAAGGTAGTTAAACAGACAGAGAGATATAGAGTTTCATGTTTTAAACATCCAAAATATGTACTTAAAATACTTTTATATCAATTTAATCTATATTATAATTTGTTTTAAAGATTGAATATGTTTTGGTCAAGTTTGATGATGAACATAAAACAGCAAAAGTTCTTTTAAAGGCGGAATCACTATTTGAAGAACTAAAAGAAATAACGGATGGGTAATTCTCCATTTGTTTTTAAATACAGTTAAACTTTGATCGCTTGAACTTTGATACTTCAAATACCCATGAAGTATCATGTCAATCCCAACCAATTTTCTATGATATTCTATGTGAAATAACCTTCAATTGCACGAACTTTGAAAAGTCAAATACTCTCATTCGCTCAAACAATAAACATTTTTTTTTTAAATTTGAATTTAATCAAAATTCAAGTTCTTTTGCTCGAATACAACTTTTGCCAAAAAAAATTGTTTAGTCATACTAAACAAAACAAACACTGAGGTTCAATAAAATCAATAATCAAAACTTATCCTTGAAACTGGAGATAATTTGTCATATGTTATATATCATACAATAATATTTTTTATCTATTGATCAGCATAAAACATTACTGTCACCATTATCCATTTTTATCAACAAACAGCTTTGTATCATTCTTTTCTTACATTATTAATTATTTTATATTCAATTGTTTATAATTATATGCTTTAAAATTGATTTATTTATCTTTTGTACACTTTTTTGTTTCTAAAGACTTAAGTTTTATTTCTCAATTGCAGAAAAAACGATTTCCTTTGGAGTCCTGAATTAATTTCCTTTAACATAGAAGGTATTCCGAACACGCCTTATACAGGTGACGGTGATGAATTCGTTGCCATTGAAAACAATATTAAAAGGAGGTATAAACACAACATATATGAGAATAAAAAAAAGACAGAAACTTCTTTTTTTATCACAAATCACGTGTTTTTAAATTTTCAATACTTTACTAAATTCTTTACTAAATATCAGTTGCATAAACATGTGTTGGCAATTTTCAGACGAAATATCTATTACGGTGAAATCCCTGAAAACCGATCCTTGTGAAAACCGAAATGCTGTAAAAACCCACCGATCTTGTCGGTCCCAAATTTTTCCTTCTTTTTTCTTTGTTAACCGAACCTTGATAAACCGAATCCTGTGAATTGTAAATACCGGCCGCTTTTTCAGTGAAATATGATCAAATTCATTATTTAATCTTGAAGCAAAAAAAAAAAAAACAAAAAAAAAACCTGATCTATTTAGAAAACCTGAAATTCTGTCGAAATGATTTTTAATTGCACTGATTAACCGTCAGATTAAACTGTTTAATTGTTCTTCCATCTTTCTATTAATACCGATTACACACTTGAGTTAACATTTGTTGATAATCCGCTTGACATTTGTATCACCAGGAATTCGTAAATAAATAGTGAGTACAACTGTGTGTATATCATGACCGGATAATACTGGTTAAAGAGCACCTGTTATTGTTCGATGTTACAGGAATAACCGAAGATCATAGGGAACTCTTCCGAAGTTATCGAAGCATGTGCAATAATGAAATAAACTAAAAAACAAATTTCTATACCTAGAAAGTCTTACAGGTCTTAAGTTTTAAAGCTAAAACAACATATCTTTTTTGGAGTATAGAAGATTAAAGAAAAACTTGCAAATTCAAGGGAAATAAGTTTTTTCTTTTTTTAATTATTTGTTTACAGAGGTTCGAAATGAAAATAAAAAACATGCTGGCTTCTTCTTGTGATAAAATTCAGAGGGAAAATCTGTCATTTATCATACCTGTTTAGAAATCTGTGAATCGCACTTTAATTTGCGAATAATCTTGAAAAAAAGGATAAAAATGTCTGAACGTCCTGCGAAATGTAGACGGACTGAACTTACGTTAAAGATAACATTGACCTTATCATTAAGGCTACTTCTTCATCGCCTATAATTTCGGAAAAAGAATTGACAAAGAGATATGGTGTAGGTGCGTCAACAGTGTCGGACATTTTAAGAAAGAAATCCATCTATGCAAGTGAATATGAAAAGAATTCAAGTGGCAACAAACTGCGGTTCAATAATTTGAATGAAAATATTTGCATGTGTTTGTTCAAGTCAATGTCGAACTCGTGTAACCTATGGTGTACCTTAAATCTCATGTTTTGTCAATAGAACAATATTTCCGGAAAATGTGTCAACTTCAAAGTTATCATTTAGTTATGACTTCCTGAAATACGTACGTCGTATTTGAGAAATATTCACAATATGATCTGTTTCCAGCTACATGTATCTAAGTACTTTTGTATTAAAAGAATGGTGTTAATTTTCTACGCATCACATTATTTGGAAAAGGCGAAAGATGGTAGCCGGTATTATCGCTATATAACTGACTAGACATATCATATACTTCGCCCTAATTGATATTTCAGTGTCGATAAAAAGATACTTACCTGTGTAAACAGATGCATTTTATTTTATTATTTATTATTCATTTTTAATATAAAATACATACAAACATTAATACATGTACTATTAAATGCATATAAATTAATATCAATTTCTCCAACAACGTTGTTCACACGTTTACGGGAAGTAACTCAGTGAATCTGAAGGCAAGGGCAATTAACTCTGAACGATTACTCTGAAAACCTGAATCCCTATCAAAACCGAATTTTTCTTCAGGTCCGGGAGGAAATCAGGTATTCACAGGTTTAACTGTACTTAGTTTTTTTTATTCATTTTGTCATTCAAAATCACATCGCCCAATGGACTCTACAATGAATTTTGTTTAATAATAATTGTAAGTCAAAAACCTTAAAAAAACAAAAAAAGTTTTCAATAATACAACGTGATATATGCAAATATTTTGAAATGCATAATATTTTAAAACACTTAACAAATTCATAAAAAATTTACCATGGCTTAAAAATTTAAAGTTGTTTCGAGTAAAATCAAAAGCTGACATGGAATATATTATCTTTAGAATAATTTAATTATATATAAGTCACTTGTCTTCTTTTGATGGTTTCAAAATTTGTAAGTCTATGTTTGGCTATAAAGCAGTTCCAAGTTTTGGATTGACATTTATTTTAAGCAGTTTAAGAGTAATTTTTCATTAAATCTTCAAGTAATTTCAGGTATAATCTCGAAAATGTTAAAAAATAAGAATTAATAAAGTCATAACCCGATTGCACAATAAAATCATATTTCCATTTTAGAACTAGCAAAACTCTCTTGAAAAAAGCTGACTGGATTTGGTAGTTCTGGAATTAGTTTTATTGCTTTATCCAAAACAATTCTAAGTGTTTTCTAAATTGATATGTCTTATTTCAGGAGAAAACTTGTCCAACAGCTTCTTGCGAAAGACGAAGAGATTACAACGATAACATATTTTCCAAGGTAATTATGTTGGAAGTAAATCTATTTTATGTTCACCATTTTTTAACGAATTTGTAGTGTCTGAAGCTATCAGTAAGTTTCCTTTTAAAAATATATAAGGTTATATTTAGTGTTACTGATGAGGAATTTAGCAGGTATTTGTTATATATTTACTACCCCTGAGCGGGTACCGCTGCTGGTGGAGTTAAACTCCCCAAGGGTATCCATAACTCAGTAGGCAGTACTTTGTGCTGTCAGAAAATATACTATTTTGCAAAATTTTCAGTTGTCTTAATTTTTGAAATTTGTTTAAAACTAAGGTCTGTTCTGTTCCGTCATGCAAAACATTCCTTAGCTGGATTTGGATTCCCATATTTTTGGAACTTTAGATTCGTTAATCTTCAACTGTTTGGCGTATGCTTTTTTTATCTATCAAACTTTTTGGCCCCTTTTCGGTATTTGTTATATATTATATACAGTTATGTTTGGAAAAGCCAGAAAATTAAGATTTGCTTTCTGTATCTTGACTTTTTAAAAACATAACAATAGAATTGTTAGCTTTGTCTATTTATTTTTTAAAAATTCAGATGTCAAATTTATAACCTATTTCTCAACATAAATGCCTTTACCTCTACCTAAAATTCTTTTATTGTGACATTTTAGGAAAATGAATATAAATTTTGTTTACGTTGTCATGTTTTTTATATTAAAAAAAAGATTCTAAATGAAAACCTTTTCTTACAAGATCTTAACGAAAAACCTAGTTATTTCCACTTTTGTAATAGTCAAAATGAAGTAAAAGCATAATCATTTTCAATGTGAAAATATTACTTAATTATAATTTTAGTCCTGTTTCTCCACAAATATAAAAGTAAAAAAATGAATTCATTAAATTAGCTTCTATTTACGGATATTGCTTTATAAAGAATCTTTATTGATAACAAAATGGAAACTTACGACAGCATGATTTTTCATATTGCATTATCTTTCGAGTACACAGTATTCTTTATCAAGCTTACATTTTAACTAGCTGATAAACTACATGACAAGATATATATATATAAATTAGATTGTTAAACAGGTGATAGAATATAATTATATAGTATAATTATAGATAGATTTCAATAATAAATTATAAAAACCCAGTTATGTTATAGCCTTAGGGTTATTGGAATACATTCAATAAATATATAACACGAACACCTGTTAAATTTTAATGTGCCATATGTGCACATTCGGAAAATCATTCTTCATCAGTGACACTAGAGGCCAAAAATTTAATAGATAAAATCACAGTTGAAAATTGAAAAATCTGAAGTTCCAAAACTATTTGAATCCAAACCCTAGCTAAGGAATGCTTGGCATTAGGGACAAAACTTTAGTTTTAAATAAATTTTTAAAAATTAAGACTAATTTGCTTAATTTATATTTTCTGACAGCACAAAAAACTGCCTACTGAGTTATGGATACCCTCGGTGAGTTTACTCCACCAGCAACGGTACCCGCTCAGGAGTAGTAAATATATAACAGAAATACCTATTAAGTATGGATTCGCAATAATAAAAAAATTTTTCCCATCTCCTGCTATTTGTTTGTTTAAAGAAGGCTTTTCAAATTTAATATGTAAAGCCTCAAGGATCACTAAATTAAAGTCTGTGTTACCTTTGTTAAGGATTTGAATGAATTGGTGATACTGGATTTTTCACACGTTTAACCATTTTTCATGTGGTTTGATATGGCACATGGCACATCCTGTTTTAAAGTGTTCTTTATGCGTCTCTGAAGGTATCTTTTTATTTTACCTATATAGGTAGTATTTGGATCGTCCAAATTTATATATTACAGATGCCTTCAGGAGACTTTTATTTCCGTCTTTAAGTAACTTAAAAGAGGAGAATATTATATTTACATAGATTTTTTTATTTCAAAATATTTCTTTTCGTAAGAACCAGTGAGGCGTTACCAATCAATATACGGCAATAAAAACGTATATTTTATATCATCTTTAGTTTCAGACCTAAAAATATTATAATTTCCAGATAATGTGTCCGCAATTTTCTTATAATTTTGAGCACAAACTCTTAAGGGTTATTAATTATTTGATATGAGTAATTTTTTTTATTTATTTTTTTTTCTTTTTCATTATTGAAGGATACCCATGTAGAACATACTAGATATGTCCCATGTAGAAAAAATTAAATATCTTTTTCCATTGTGTTGGACATATGCCATTAAAATTTAAAGGTAGACCTGTAAATGTTTCCTTTCTTCTGTCGAAAACCCATGTTCAATTGTTTGTTATATTACGATCTACAAAAGGTAAAAGATGTTCTTGTTTTCTTCATATGTAAATCCCAACTTTTTATGCTAAGAATTTATGAGTTTTTTTTAAACTTAAGTACGCCTTGTTTCGTTTCGAAAATGCTAAATGCAAAATATATCGTCAACTTATCTTCTATAGATAATAGGGGAAAACTGTTTGCTCATCCAATTTTGTTCTAAATGTCCGAGCGAGAAATGAATTTGCTAATGGCGGCTAACCACCATGACGTCATCTGTCTGTGCATAATAAATATAATTAAATGTGAAGATTCCACCGGTTGCGAATTTTAAGTTTTTTAATATATCTCTGTTGAAATTTGGAATTTTGATTGAATTTGGCGAATAAACGTAATCAGTTGCTAAATTGGTGGATTCTTCTAATGGTATATTTATTATTAAGGAAACAACATCAAACTAACAATAAAGTGTTCTTTTTTAATCATACTTATGTTTTCTTCTTTCACATCAAAAACTTCTTGAGGTGAATTTCACATGTATTGATTTGTTATGTTTGGTTTCTTAAGTCTATTTGGAAATAAAGTAAGAATATATTCAGCCGCATTGAGCATACAGACAACTACTGGACAAAAGGGCATTGTTGTTTGTGTATTTTTGCCATGTCATAGAGCTTACCAGGCTGGTTGTCGGATGCCGGATTTATAATTGAAATCTATCTATAATTGTACTTTATAATTTCATTGTACCACCTGTTTTAAAAATGTTTATATATATCTGTCATGTAGTTTGTCAGTTAGTTAAAATGTAAGCTTGATAAGCAATACTGTGTATTCGAAATATATTGCAATATGAAAATTCATGCTGTCGTTAGTTTTTATTTTGTTATTATCTATAAAAGCCTGTACAAAACCATAAATCTTTATTGACAATAAAACACAAAGCATTATTTTAAACTGGAAATCATTAAGTATGACTTTAAGAAGGGTACAAACCTTCAATTAAATCTATCATTTACAATGTTTTAAAAAAGATTTAAAACTTTAGCAGTCTAATTCTCTTGAATTATCAAGACTTTTTTTTATTTCTCAATGACATTGTAGCATTAACTTTGGATTAACTATTATTGCCGTTTCTTAAATTATCAACACACAAAATGGACGACTTCGGTCCAACTTGCATTAAATAAAAATTCTAAAATATAACACAAATACGTATTAATTTTGATTTGCCGTATGTTCACAGTTCGGAAAATTATTCCTCACCAGCGACACTAGAGACAGAACAGTTTGATACACAAAAAACATAAGCCGATCAGTTGAAAATTAATGAATCTCTAGTTCCAAAACATATATGAATCCAAATCCAGCTAAGGAATATTTTGCATGATGGAACAAACCGTAGTTTTAAATAAATTTCAAAAATTAAGACAGCTGAAAATGTTGCTAAATGGTATATTTTTTAAATGTTATTATTTAATAGTATTATTAACTAACTGATTGAAGACAAAATAGAAACACTTTTAACTTTTATTATTTATTGTGTTTTTCTTTTTAAAAAATGACGACAATGTTATCCTTGAGTTAATGTTAACTTTTAGAACTGGATGTGAGAACTTTACAGTTCCAGAGCGAAAGTTGGACCCAAAATCAAACGAGATGCAGTCTTTGTTCTTTCCCGATGGAGTAATTTTTAGCGACCATCCAAAAATGAAGTATGGCCTATTTAGTAAACTTATTTCATTTATTTTAATATATGCAATAGGACCATGCCAAATTGGTTTGTAGTTCGTCGGAACCGCCCGCCTCTAAACTTTTGAATTAAAAATAATATTGGTTTCATTTTCCTTTTTTTCGCCTGTCTAAGTTTCCGGTCAATTCCCGCATTTATTTTATTTTATTTTTTATTTTTTATTTATTTATTTTTTTTTTTTTGTTTCCATTCAGTATAAATTTAACAATATCAGGGCTACATTTGTCCAATGTTTTACTATTAAACAGCTCTTTGTTGATTTGTTAATTGCTATATTGAATGGGAGTAAGCCGGAACAGCATATTCTTTGCTTTTTTCAGTTATATTTTAACTTTTTTCCTTTTCCCGCAATAATTATCTTTTTTGTGCATTGTTTACTTGCCCGCCTTGGTTCTAATTTTGTTCGCCTGAAGAAAAATGTTTTTTAGAAAAAAAATACATTTAATTTTTAATCGATCGCCCGCCTCTGTTTTTTTTTTTTTTTTTTTTTCCTTTAAAAAATCCATAGAACTAAAATTAATTTGGTCTGGCCTTAGATTCAAGATAACTTAACATTCCTTTGAAGAGTAAGACCAACCACATCAGTAAAATGAAGTTATATAAGATTTATAAGTTTCGTATATAGACTGGATTTAGAGATCGAATTCAATCATATGATTTATCTTTCACTACACGTGTCTTTAAAAAACTTGCAGATGACATCACCTTTTGGTTTACGGATGATACCTTCTGTTATATTGATCGGATTTTGATAATTTGTCGGGGTTTTTATTCATAAGGTGCCTTGATGTATGGTGACAATTATGAGCAAATTGTTAGTTGATTGGTCATGCTCTGCGCACAATAAATCACAATGACAAATAAGCAAATTAAATTGTGCAATGCAAATTGTGTTTATCAACATACTTGCGTAATACCGTTTAAATGAATTTTTCAAATTTAAAAACATCTTATATATTTATCAAGCTTTCACATGTTTGTATTTATTTGATATATATATATATATATATATATATATATATATATATATATATATATATATATATATATATATATATATATATATATATATAGGAAGAATTGAGTGCGGATTGTGATTTAAACATGGATCGGTATGTTTGTGTTTTATTTGAATTAGTCTTGTTGTTATTGTGATTTCCTTTTCAAACATGATGAAGTGTGAGGTAGCAAAGAAGTACATACGATATAATCTTGTATTAATGCCCTAATAAAAAACAAACATACCAGTCCATGTCCAGATCTAAATCTAAATAATCGAATAAGCCAGTAATGCAAGATTGATTTGAAATCAAACAATTCTAAGCAAAAGGGAGATAATAAAGTGATACAGATCTTGGTCCAATATTATGTTATGCGTTCTGCTAAAATCTTTTTTAGAAGTTTTTATGTCTCTTTTAAACCCTTTATGTTAAATCTTGAATATTTAAAACGTGTCAGTCACTTGTAGCGAAGACTAATAGAAGAAATAGATTGACCGACGAACTGTGTTGAGACATGGTCAAAAATATCTATGCATGTAGTTTTCATTTCTTTTTGCAGATCAATTTTAACAAATATACATAACAGACGCGGATCCAATTCAATTATAAATATACCAGGTACGTTTTTTTTCTAAATGCCTTTTGTCTCCAAATTCAACATTGTTGAAATATTTTAGAAATTAAGGCTAGAAACTGCTGACGTGACTGAACATTCCCTACGCTCGTGTTATCATCTAGCAATTGAGTTGAGTAATGGTGTTTAACGTCCGATCCAAAAATATTTCACTGATATTGACGTGCAGTATTTGTTCCGGTGCATTGTGCTGATGGCAATATACAGCAGGGTTCTTTATCATGCCACGCCGACTGTTACACGAGACCTTGCAAAATAACAATCACAGCCCACTTTCAAATCCTGTGTCCGACCCAGTCGGAATTTGAACCCACGACCTCCAAGGTACGGAGCGAGCATTCTACACTAGCAGGAAGAATTATTATCTAAATTATTGGTTTAATTTTAATGAATATGGCTGAGTGCTTTTCTAAGAGTTTTCAAAAAGAGCGTTCAGATACAGTGTAAGTGTTCTTCAAAGAGTTTGCTACGTCGATTGCTCAGTGGTAGAGAGTAAGCCTCGAGAGCGGGGGGTCGTGGGCTCGAGTCCCGGCCTGGTCAAACATGAAAAATTTAAAATTTGAGATACTTCTTCCTCGCCTGGCGCTCGGCAATAAGAGAACAGAGTATCCACCCGGTGCAAGGATAATGTGCGGAGAAATGGTATACTTTTCTACCGCATATCGACTCGGTTAGCTATAATCTTACCAAAGAGTCGCCCTGATTTGAGGCTAGTAGAAGGCAGGCCATAACCCACACTCGCACATGTCACGCATATAGTTGTTCTTAGATTAATCAATAGAGATTAATAACTGCGCTCTCGTCTCGAGTAACGGAAAAATTACAAATGTGACGCTTAACCACATTACAACCAATCAGATCCAATCTTCCAAGAGTTTTAAAGACGAGGTTATGATATCTTTATATTATTCAAGCACCAGGCCTCACTTCCTTGATGGAAGTTCACGTGTATATGTCAATTTGCCAGCTTTCAAAGTTTTTACTTTGTTTTTGGGATTGTGATGTGGACAAGGACTGGTATGTTTGTGTTTTATTTCATAAAGAAGCTCGTTTGTTGATAGAATGACTTTATCTTTGTTGAAGGAATGACTTTGTTTTTGTTAATGAAATGACTTTGTTTTTGTTTTTGTTAATGAAATGACTTTGTTTTTGTTAATGAAATGACTTTGTTTTTGTTAATGAAATAACTTTGTTTTTGTTAATGAAATAACTTTGTTTTTGTTAATGAAATGACTTTGTTTTTGTTAATGACTGTTTTTGTTAATGAAATGACTTTGTTTTTGTTAATGAAATGACTTTGTTTTTGTTAATGAAATGACTTTGTTTTTGTTAATGAAATGACTTTGTTTTTGTTTATGAAATGACTTTGTTTTTGTTTATGAAATGACTTTGTTTTTGTTAATGAAATGACTTTGTTTTTGTTTATGAAATGTTTTTGTTAATGAAATGACTTTGTTTTTGTTAATGAAATGACTTTGTTTTTGTTAATGAAACGACTTTGTTTTTGTTTATGAAATGACTTTGTTTTTGTTTATGAAATGACTTTGTTTTTGTTAATGAAATGACTTTGTTTTTGTTTATGAAATGACTTTGTTTTTGTTTATGAAATTACTTTGTTTTTGTTTATGAAATTACTTTGTTTTTTGACAGTTTTCAGAGACGAAAACACTCAAAATCCATTTCAAGAAAATTTCACGATGTTTGAAAAAGAAGAAAATGCTGCGTTGTATGCACTGACAGATCATATATATTTGGACTGCTCCGCAATGGGATTGGCCTGTTCTTGCATACAAGTAACAATGCAGTGTTCAGACTTAAAAGAGGCAAAATATCTGTTTGATCAACTCGTACCGTTAAGTCCAATCATGGTAAGTAAAAACGAAATCAACAATATAATTCAAACCGTTTACAGTTGTAATAAGTCGCAATTTTGCCAAATATTTTGAAAAAAAAAGCTAAATGGACTACTCTTTAAATGCGTAACTTTGCAATCATAAAAAGATTTAAGAAATGTAGGAGGTCGTGCGATCGAGCCCTGGCCTGGTCTGACGAAGACTTGAAAATTGGTAGTGACTGTTTTTTCGCCAAACACTGTTTGTTTATGATGCATGAAGGTTTCCTGCAAAAGTATTCTAGATACCTTGAAACTCTGATTCCATGTACCCGACGAATACATTGCCAGTTCTAACATCCTGTTCCTACGGATATTTGATTATTTTATTTATTATTCGGACTTTTGATTTACTTTTTTGTTTGGATAATCTTTTTATCAATTTTTTCGGCCCCTAGTGTGACAGATGGGGAATGAATTTCTGAAATGTGCACATATGGTACATAAAAATTAATCAGATATTTTTGTTAGATATTTCATTAAAATCAACAGATAGCTTTGGCTGCAGGGGCCCCTATCTATAAAGGGTATTTGTCGGAATACGACAGTAGATGGAATGTCGCTCGCCAAGGTGCAGACGACAGAACAAAGGAAGAACTAGAGGCTAATGTAAGTCTTCGATTTAACATTTTGATCATGTTATTATTGAAAAAAAAGATTTTCAATTATATTGTCTATCAGTGGCAACAAAAAATGAATATGTAAAATAACAGTAGGTCATAAAGTCGATGTGACAGGATCTCAGAAATCTCATGGTCCCTTAGCACTAAAGAAGGTTAAGTACTAACATACTCTTTGAGTTGTGTAATCCTTGTCTTTATGAAACAACTGTTTTATTCAAATGGATAAGGTATCAGGCTCAACATCTTTTACTTTAGCCCATTATCATAGAAATCTCATGGTCCCTTAGCACTGAAGCAGGTTAAGTACTAACAGACTCTTTGAGTTGTGTAATCCTTGTCTTTATGAAACAACTGTTTTATTCAAATGGATAAGGTATCAGGCTCAACATCTTTTACTTTAGCCCATTATCATAGAAATCTCATGGTCCCTTAGCACTGAAGCAGGTTAAGTACTAACAGACTCTTTGAGTTGTGTAATCCTTGTCTTTATGAAACAACTGTTTTATTCACATGGATAAGGTATCAGGCTTAACATCTTTTACTTTAGCCCCTTGTCTCGATACTATCTAACGGAATCCATAATAATTTTAAAAATTCTATCAAAAGTAAAAGATAAAGCCTGTCTGAATTTATTGAAATTAAAATTTCTATTAAATTTCCATTTAAAGATACAAGTTGAACCTATTTTAGGAATGACATATACAGTAAAAAGGTTTAAAAAGGCTCATTTTTAAAAAAAATTAAATATAATTTGTGTCGATGTATTTTCTTTAATTTTTTAAATATAAGTATTTCTTGATATATTGCTTTAATTTTGAAATATAAATTGAATCAATAACAAACGATCGTTTCAAGGTTTCAAAATGTATAAATTTCAGGAAAACAAGTATAAACAAATCAGAAGTCGATGGGGGTCAGTAGAATGTTACTTATCAGAAAGTAACAAACAATACAACCTGGACAATCTGTATTATAATGAAGATATTTATAACATGTTACTAGAAACTGGTAAGTAATATTGTAGAGTGCTGCGTGCAATATGCTAAACCCTGTAAGTTTTTTTTTTTTTTTCAATTATGATTGATTTTATAGTCATTGCAAGACTAAAAGTTTAAAAAGATCCTAGGTAGGGAACCAAAAACAATTTTGGTCGCCAATGGCATTGAAAAAAAAGATCTTTGTAATCTGTATTTTAATGGTGATATTTATCAGCTGTTATTAGAGTCTAGAAACTGAAAATAAAGCTCTGACTGTTTGTACAAATTTGTTTTAAATTTAGGAATGAAAGTGATTATTTCAACTAAACAAAGTACCAGAATGCTGGAAAATTTGTAATATTTTGATTTGATTCTCTATTGATATGATATAACAGCACAAAATATTTGATATAACGACAAATGATGTTTATTTTGTTGATTGAAGTTTAAACACAAAAAATAAAACCTTACAGCTAAAATTAAAGATAATGAAATATTAGAATGCAACTGTATTTAAATTAAAGGTCAGTTAAGTTTTTTTCTAATTTGAACTGCATATGAAATTCAGTTCGAAATGGAAATTTTAGAATGTAGAAAAAAAATCTAAAATCTAAGGCAAAATTTAAACATATGGGTTAAAGCAGAAACAGCAAGAAAACTACATATAGCAGACAAATTTATTTTGGCTATGTCTTAATTTTTTTAAAGGGGTGGATGAAGGTATCGCCCAGCATGTTGCATATCTATTGATAAGGGATCCGCTGTTTATGTACAGAGAGAATTTACAGATGCTGGATACAGATGACTTTGATGATAACACAGACATATTTGACGTCAGTGTAAATTTTGATTTTGCCTTTATTCAAACTGTATTTCTAAAGTTCTTATACAATTTAATTTTTAACAAAACTTAACTTGTTCAAAAGCATTACACAAGTTTAAATTAGCTTTCTTCAATTAAAAGAAACAAATAGTAACTCGCACCTTTTATTTATTTATTTATTTGGTACAGAATTTCAACAGTTCGAATTGGTTGACAGTGAAGCTTAAGTTACCGATTTCAAATGACAGTAAAACTGGATGGAGAGTTGAATTCAGACCAATGGACGTGAGTATTTGGACTTTCCTAATTTCTACTTTACAGAAATATGTTTTAATAAATAGTAACACTGAAACATTGAAATAAAAAAGGAGGGAAAAAATTTGGTTTTTGATGAAACATTTGTTTTAGATTTTTTGAAGATATCTAAGACTTGGTTGTTATTTATTTATTTATTTATTATGTTTTATTATATTATATTTTATTTTTATTTATTTTATTTGTATTGGAAAATAATATATATAATTATTTTTATATTTCTTGTTATTATTTTTATTATTATTATTATTATTATTATTATTATTATTATTATTATTATTATTATTATTATTATTCATTAGTCATTCCGTGTTAAATCATTCTAGGTTTGGCATTTAAACCTATAATGCATGCTGTTAAATGGTACATACATATCATTTTACCTCAACTTTGATTGTTTACAGGCACAATTGACAGACAAGGAAAGCGCGGCTTATTCCGTGTTCATTGTACTATTGAGCAGGGCTATTTTGAAGTACAAGTTGAATTTCATCATGCCAATATTAGATGTAAGCGATGATTTTATCAAAAACTTGTTACTACATCAAGTGTTTTACTGAGTTGTTAAGTGTGCCGAAATAAAACACAAACATACCAATCCGTGTACAAATCCAAGTCCCATAAAAGGCAACAAGAGGCCCAAAAAGGGCCTGTGATGCTCAACTGGCTGCATATGTAAGACAATGTAATGCTGTTTAACGTTCAACTCAAGAATATTTCACTTATATGGAGACTGTCAGTTTTGGAAATGGTGGAAGACACCGGAGTATCGGAGAAAACCACGACCAAGCAGCAAGTTAACTGACAAACTTTTAAAGATGAAGTGCTAGCGCCACTGGGACGTTAATGCAATGTCAGGGGTGAGATCCGTAACATCGAATGCTTAAGACCACTCGGCCACTGTGGCCCTTGTAAGACAATGTAATGTTGTTACCATCTTGAAAATTGGGTCAATTAAAATTTTCTCAGAAAAAAAACAGTTACATATATTTTGAATCCCACATAGTCTACTTTCTATATTTAAAATTTGAGCTCAATCGGTGGAAAAAAGGATCCACAATGCCCTTTTTTTCTATTTTAGTTACGACAGCTATCTTGGACGTCAGACGGGGTTGCCTGGTACAAACTTTAGTCAGGCCGACGTAGGGACCTTCCACACAAAATTTCGTTCCAATTGGCCCAGTGTTTTCAAGGAAAAAGATTTTCAAAGAATTGATTAAATATTACACCTCATTTGCATAATTCCTAAAAATCGGGTCAACGAAAAATTTCTCAGAAAAACCCGTTCAATATGTTGAATGCCTCGCTATCTACTCTCTACGTTTCAAATTTGAACAAAAACCGTTTAAATGACTCAGCAGTGGCTATTTATGTGTTTTTGAAAGCTTTAGGCCTTACAGCTTCAGAGCCTCGCGTGGGGCCAAAAATGGACCAAGGGCCACCATTTGTACAAACTTGGTAAAGGGGCTCAAGCTGATATTAACTGTCAAATATGAAAGATTAAGGCTTCGTGGTTTCAGAGAAGAAGATGATATCCCATTATAAGCCTTATTTACACTTTTTACGAAGTATGACAGAAAAACGCTAAAAACGCGTAACCTAGTTTTTGACGGAATTTCACGAAATGTACAACCAATATGTTTAAGGGTGTCTAGAAGCCAAATATCACATCAGATTTTGCATATAACCTATGGTTATGCATTCTAGGTCGCTGTGGCCTACTATTGGTTGCCATGGAAACCAATTGTACAAATTTTCATCTACTCCTTCTAAGGATCATTCCTGCCAAGATTTGTTAAAAATGGCCCGGTAGTTTCAAAGTTTTTGCTGTTAACGGACGGACGGACGCACGTTCGCACGCATCGTGCCATAAGCTCAACTGGCTTAAGCCAGTTGAGCTAAAAACTGGTCAATTCAATTACACACGCTAACTTCCATTAACGAAATGAGGCCTGATGCCTCTGTCTTGCTAGGTACGACCGTAACGTGCAAAATCAAACTTAAATTAACATGTTCTGATCTTGACATGTTCTTCAAAAAATGACCGAATAATTTCTGCTATTATAATATCTTTCCAACTCCCAATTTTCCGACCGCCTAGGTGGCTCAATGGTAGAGCGTTTGCCTCGTGAGCGGAAGATCGGGAAAGATATTGCTTCCTCGTCTGGCGCTGAGGTTGAGGACAGAGTAACGAGTTGTTCACCCTTTGCCAGGATAATGTAACTGGGGAGGTGGTATGTTTGTCTGCGGCATACTAATTCGGTTAGCTAGCACTTTACCGAAAGTAGTTATAAGTGCGCGCTAGTACACGAAAAACCATGTACAAACTACTAGTATCCCATGCCACGCAACACAAGCTTGATTTATCAATGGAAATTAAAAGCTTCCGTCGCAAAAAAAGCTGAAAATTGCAGATGCGACATTATACAACATTACACACAACCAAATAACCCAATTTTCCTTTAAAACACCTTATATTCTTTTTATCAAATACTAACAATTATGGACTTTATACAGTCTTCTGCCTATTGAATGGTTTATTTAAAATATTTTGTTTATTCTTCGAAGCAGTAATCCTCTTATCAAGAGCAACTGAAATATCACTCGAATGACTTTGTAAAGAAACGAACAAAATAAATTTGACCAAAGTGTTCAAAGATATCAGTGTTTTTCAGTCATTGCGAAACAAATTTTATGACATCTAAATTACAAGACTTAAAATGTTTTTAAATTAAATTTTGTGAAATCCAAAATTTACACAATTTCAAATTTTTGTTATTTTAAATTTTAACAGGTTGACAGGAATATTAAAAAATCATACAGGCGAAATGCTGTTCTTCAAGAATGCTTCCACTTTAGGAAAAACATTTTTAGTGGTAACTCTCTCTCTCTCTCTCTCTCTCTCTCTCTCTCTCTCTCTCTCTCTCTCTCTCTCTCTCTCTCTCTCTCTCTCTCTCTCTCTCTGGTTAGGGAATTCTCGCCCTTCGACAAACAAACAGACGCAATTTTACAAGAACTTGCCCATTTTATTGTCAATATTTCAAAAGTAAGTTTTTTTAAATGAAAAAATACTTAACTGCTAATTTCATAATTCAAATTTCATAATTCAAATCAATACTATATTTTCCTTAATGTGTCATTCAATATATATTTTGTTAATATTTTCAGACATTTCCGAAATTGATTTGAAATCCAGTCTGTCAGAAAATGATGCCGGCGTTGCCTGCAACACTTGTCGTGAAATCTACAAACAAATGTCAATCAACGATATTATCAATGGCATTCAGGTCATTCGTGATTCTCAAACATTTATAAAATGAATTATCAATCTAGGCTTCTTTAATCGTTTCAAAATTTTAAGTCACCAATCTGAAATTCTAGCTGCCATTGTAACAATGTGACAAATGTACCCTGATAGTTATAACAATATTTACAGAGCATCTCAATTTTCCAGATTATATCGGCCATAAAAGTCACTTTTGAAAACTCTTTTGAAAGCGGCGAATAGTCCTTTTTAGTCCACTAGGAGTCATCTCTTCACAAAGCTCAACAGGCCGTTTTCCTTTGAAGAATGATAACAAACGTAACAGTTTACTTGTCATTATGATTTGTGAAAAAAAAAAAACTCGAAATGATTAGAAAGTTTGAGACAATTAATTAAATAGCGGGAAACACTAAACAAGGAACTGGAAACGGTTCGGATTTAAAGTCAGTGATTTCAGTGCTAACTTGGCGACCAATGGGCAAAAATAAGTCGCCAATGGCCAGATTTTTTTGTCGGTATGGCGGCTAATTTTATCGTATCTTCGAAAACTGACAATGAATGAAGAAAAAAGACACTGATACATATATCTAGAATCTACATAAAAAAAAAAAAAAAAAACACCACCATTTACCTCGCTCAATTCGTAATTTTAATTTTTCGTCATATTAAAATTAAACATGTTTTCAATTGAAAATTATTTTTAATAATTATTTATTATTTGTTTGTGTATTTATTTATTTATTTTTATTATATTTAGGGACAAACACCTGGAATAATTTCTGTTGTTTCGAAATACGTAGATGAAATGACACTTGATATCAAGTCACGTCAGATTATTCAAGAATACCTGGCGATAATAGCAGCCAGAGCAGCTGGTGAGTCTTTAGCATTATTTATTAGTGTTTAATTATTTTACTAATATTTTTTACTACTTTTGGCAACAATTTGATGATAAATACTGAAGGTGATTGATGATAATGGGAGAAATAATACAGTTAGTTCAGGTAGTTCTGGAAATGCATATAACTTGTCACTGTTCAGTCTTGGTGTAGAAGATTAAAGAACACATTTATTAAAAAAAAATAAATAAATAAAATAATTGAACCAGATAAAAGAATAAACCCCTTCGAATGTCGAACATTGTAGTAGCTGGGTTGGTAGAGTGCTTGCTCCATAAATGAGAGGTTTTGCGTTTGAACCCGACCGAGTCTGACTCAAGACTTGAAAGTAGGTAGTGACTTTTCTTTCGCCAAGCACTTTGCATTATGAAATGAAAGTCGCTAGCGACGTATCGATATAAGTGAAATATTCTTGACTGGGAAGTTAAACGCCATTACCCAACTCCTTCGAATGTTGTCCTTAGGAGATAAAATAAATAAGATTGGGCTTTTCTGATCTGATCGTCCTAAGAAATTTATTCTTTATTTTATTTCTATATAATTTGTTTATGAAACATAACAAAGCTTTTTTAAAATTATTTTTTGTCTTTTTAGGAAACTTGAAAACAGGTGCTAAATGGATGAGAGACTTTGTAGCAGCTCATCCGTCATATAAGAAAGACTCGGTTGTTACTGAAGAAATCAATTATGATTTGCTGAAAAAAGTCTCAGAGATGTCTAAAAACGATTCCACAGAAATGATATTTTCTCATTTTGCATAGTGAATTTAATAATTTCAAAAATAAACTTACACATGGCTAGATTAGTGGAGCGGTAATTCAAAATTAGATCACTTTGTGATACAAGCATGAAACTTTGCTTAGAGGTTATTTGTATCATGAAACATTATAATTCGACGGTTGGCCATCAAAATTTTTGCCAGTTAGCTGCAGCAAATAAATGGTGGCTTTTTTAGTCCAATTTTGTTGTTAAAAAATCAGGAGGTACAAGTATAGACAAAGCAATTACCTCGATTGATCATATTAGCATAAATGACAAGATATCACAAATCTGATAAAAAATGTCCGAATATAGCATTCTGCTTGATTATTGTCACCTTAAATTCAAAATGGCGGCGATTTCAGGGGGTAAAAGAGCGCCTTTTTTGTTTGGAAACATTTAGCTGTTGTTCTACTTGATTACTGTCACCTTAAATTCATAAGGCGGCGATTTCAGGGGGTAAAAGTGCGCCTGTTTCGTCTGAATGCATTTATCTGTTGTTCTACTTGATTACTGTCACCTTAAATTCAAAATGGCGGCGACTTCAGGGGGTAAAAGAGCGCCTGTTTCGTCTGAATGCATTTAACTGTTGCTCTGAGTAGTGTTTATTATATCCAATGATTAGTTGATGTCATCAGAAGTAGTTAGTTATTTGTATAAATAACAGAATAACCATTATAAAAATTTTTAAAAGGATAGCAATATGGACTTATGTGCACACACACAAACACGAGCGCGCGTGTGCGCGCCATTTAAGATTTAGCAGCACTTCCAAGGCTAAGGTCTAAATCGTAGCTGTTAAACTTAGCTTGGATATAGTATCAGCTGTTCCATAACCTGTTTTTATACCGATGCATGCAATATTATGAAACAGTCTCCTAAATAATCTTCTATTCCTCCTATATAGTAGTCAAGGAGTCGCAACTGAATGGACAGGATGTGCCAGTGCGTAGAGTTGATCCAAGGAAAACGGGGGTTAGGTTTTTTGGATGGTGTACAGATCGTACGGGAGTTGAATGATATTGGATGGGCGATCAGGCAAGGTATAAGCAAACATTTATAGACAAAAAGCTAATGTTGTATTCCAAACAATAAAGTGCTGATTTCCACGCAAAAAAGTATTACTTCAAAGTAGTAAAATGATACACCCTCTACTTGGTTTGATCATTTATTTTCATAAAGTTAAAATTTCAGACAAATTATTACTGGCAAACCCTACAAAAAATAGCTGGTCAACAATTTGGGCAGGATGTTGTCTGTGTCAGACAATTACTGTTGATCACAATTGACGTGTCCTGGGCAAAATGTTGCCTGTGTCAGACATTTGCTTTTAATAACAAATGATGTGTCCGACTCGTTCCAAAACTGGCAGTGATGGACACAAAACGCTTGAAACCAACAATCCTCTATTTACTAATCTAAATGAAATGTCAATTCCACTCGATTATTGATGGATCAGCTCTAGTAAATGCAAGATCTCCCGGAAGTTCCAAGACATTTTATGAATATACCTGCGAGTTGATAATACCTTCAATAAAATCTTTTGCACAGATATATTTGGTGATGGGGAATCCTAATTTAAAAAAATATATATATATAAAACGGTGTAGCAATTTTTTTAACTGTTTTAATATTTAGGGGTTGTTATCTTTATATCCTTTCACAATTTAATTATGTATCATTTACATCAGGTTACATTAAAATAAAACACTTAATTATCTTTCTATTAGCCTTAAACATTATTCCGTAGTATCATTTTTATTTCCTAGGCTTGTCCTTTTCATTATTCATTATATCATTGAACAACAGATGAAATAAAAGAGACAAAGTTAGAATAAATAAGACTGCATTATTGCATCATTTACATCAGGTTACATTAAACACTTATTTATCTTTTTATTGGCCTTAAACATTATTCCACTCATTTTTTATTTTCCTTGTACTTTTTATTATTCATTATATCATTGAAAAACAGGAAACAGAAGAGACTGCATCAGACCTAATCGATTTCCTTTGAAATTTACATTGATGAAATCGTAAATGTATCTGCCAATCACACTTTGAATATTTGCAAATAATGGTATGTATACACTATACAACGAGTTTTAAAAATTGTCTTACTGATTTTTGTTCCGTATCATTTGACTATTAAATATTAAAGACTGTATCAAAATTTATGATAGAAAAAAGTTACAGCATTGGAATTCTTGTTTAAATAATAACGAATATGTGACATCAAAACAATATTATCCAACGAACGGTCACTAGTAGTTAAAGCGACCCAATTGAAATTGATTGATTAATTGATTGATTTAATGGGGTTTTACGTCGAGGTCAAAAATATTTCACTTATATCGAGACGTCAGTAACTATATATATGAAGTTGAAAAAATTTTGACTTTTGCAGTGCGCTTAGGGACAATATGCTGGAAAGATTCTTAATAGCGTAACACGCTTGCCGTGGCACAGGGCATCGGTTTTGAACATCTCCAAAGAAGGGAGGGACCACTTATCTTTTATTTCTAAATGCTGAGTGCTTGGTGAAAGAACCGTCACTACCTTTTCACAAGTATTGGTCAGAAGTAATCAGTGGTGTATGAAAAAGAAAGAAACGACAACATTATTCTTTGTGCAAAATTCATGATAAGCAATTCATCCGATCATGGTCGTGTTTGCATAATTGTTCTTTTCTTAAGTTTTATTTCTTAATGAGTTGTCTTTCTTTAATTATGATTACAATCTGTCATTTAACGGAATTCAATGCGGTGGTGTGTGGAATGGATAAATGGTGTTTTACATTCCAGTTAAGTTTCTTTCAGTTTTATATGACGATATGTTCTGAGTGGTGGAGGAAGCCGGAGAATCAAAATAGAAAACCACCGACCTTTGGCAAGCAAATTCAGAATATTTCTAGGCGATCTGCCCTAGCGGAGTTCGATCTAGACGACAAGGACTTGATCCTTAATACCATCCATATTGCTTCAGTCCATTTGGTCCCTGAGGACCCTATATGCGGTGGTGACGTGACATTCATGTATTTGGTATTTGTCTTTGCGATTCCGATATTTCTATTTAGTGATCTGAAGACAACTTAATTACACTTGTACTATCTCTAACAAAGATATACCACTACGGTATCTCAGTTGGTAGAGCGCTCGCTTCGTATGTGGGAGATCGGGGTTTGAACCCTGGCTGAGTCTGACCAAGACTTGAGAATAAGTAATGACTGTTCTTTCGCCAATCTCTCAGCATTTAGAAATGAAAGTAACTTACAGAGACATCCAGAGGAGACATTTTAGTGGAGGGTACAATAGGAAGTCTTTCCAAAGAACCCTCCCTGCTTTGCCCTTTAGTGTACTGCAAAAGTCAAAATTTCTGCTACTGCATCTATAGCTAGTGACGTCTCGATAAGTGAAATATTTTTGTCTGGGACGTAAACCCTATTCAATCAATCAATCTTTCAAAGAAAGACGTTATGAGCATATTTTCTAAGTGTTGTCCAGATATTAGTATTCAAAATTCAGTTAATGACACCTTTCCATAATAGAAATAATCTTGTACCCTAAAAGGCGTTTTTGGAATTTTCTAATTACTATAGTATTTAAATTACTGTTGTGCTAGCCTTAAAATCTATATTTGTGGTAACGGTAGGGTTCATTTTTTACGGTCACATTTTGTTTATATTTTGTGATTAAATCCTAAATCTTCTTTAAGCCTATTGTTAGACATTACAATGGTGCACTGTTCTTATTAACCGAATAATGACCCCCGCCAGAATTGAGAGATTAATACCATTTATTACTCACGTTCTTTAAAATCGGATTTGCATTGCATATATGTGTCCATTTTGTTCTATTTTGGCATAACTGTTATGTGACAAAAGTAGGGACAGAAAACGGGTTAATTTGTTCTCTTTAAAATCTCCTCCGTGGCTTAATGTAAGGGCGTCCGACTCGAAAACTGTAGGTCGTGAGTTGAAACCCCAGTCGTACATAAGACTACAATTTGACAGTGCTTTGTCCTCGTCATCCTTACAGGGCTTGACATTAACTTTTATACCTACTTGCCCGGTCGGGCAAGTGCACTTGAAAATTCACTTGCCCGCCTAAATTTTTTACTTGCCCTACTATTTTTTTGCTTTTTTGTTTTCTTCCATTCCAGGTCTTAAAATCGCTAAGAAAAGACCGAGTTAATCCTGTTAATCATTTACAGAAGACTGAATCAATCTTGTTTTATTATACTGTTAATGAAATCTTCATGATTGATGTTAACTTATTGTTTTTACTTTAGTCACTGTTGTTTTAATTCAGAGCGTGATAAAAAAGCTTATGGATAGTCATACCATCTTTAGTTTTATAAAGAGATGTTTCTTAAAAATGACAACATTGACTTTTGTTTTAATTCGGCCATGTTTGCAGTTTCTTTTGTCAACAATAGACGAAAACCTATTCGGCGCTCTGATTGGATTAAATTGAGTGATATAAATAGAATAAACCAATAAAACACATATACATATCACGCTTATTTACGACAGGTTCCCGATTTAAACTATAAGAGTCATAGAAAATATACAGAAGTATGGTGTGCACTTTAACATCGAAAATCGGAAAAATATCTCTCAGAATTTTATGTCAAAACATTTTTAATCATCTATGGCTAAAATTTTCACTTGTCACGTCGGACAAGTTTAATCTGAAGTTTACTTGCCCGACCGTCAGTTTTACTTGCCCCGGGCAAGCGGACAACCGTTAATGTCGAGCCCTGCCTTATCAAAAGACGCTTCGAGTCCGTACTGGTACAAGGGAGGCAAAAATACATACTCGCATATCTAACGCATATATGAACTTGTTCTTAGATTTAAAAAAAATAATTAAATTGCTCCCGGCTCGATTAACTGATGAATTGTTGATGCGACGTTAAACAACATTAAGAAATATCCGCTTTCTGTTTGTTTTAGGGGACGTTTATAAATACGATATATCCCGGAAATGACGTCATATTACATAAAACGTCAAGCTCGAAAAAATAGTTCTGCATAAACATCGAGTCACCACGTGATTTCTTTGATGAACACTATTTACAAGTGCAACCAATATTAATTTCATGGTTACAGGATTTAAAAAAAAAACCAGTCATTTTAAAATTCTAATTTTACACAAATTTACCTGTCTGCAAACACATTTCAAAAGAAAGATTGTAAATCTACCTTTTTATAACAAAAGCATAATCAGAACCGTGAATCCGCACATATTACTTATATAAATGCAATGTTTATTTACACGTCATATAAATTACAAAATGTAAAATAAAACTTCACACTTGGTCGGGTTTTAGAAGTTACTTTCAAATGAAGCTCCTTTTTGACGAGCTATTAAACTCTACATGGTTACTACCCATGAAACGGATTTGTGATTTTGCAGGTTTAATATGATCGTATGTCATCAGCTTTCGCTATTAAAGATTTATATCACCACTGAAAAAAATTTAGTCTATGCTAATGGCACATATGTGAAATTTCAAAAACAGACATTTTTGACTCCTAAAGTGTTACAAAAGCTTTAACATGATGACAATCTTAATGCTTAACTATCAAGATAATTCACTTGGTTCATGAGCTCAGATAAGTTGAGTAATAGTGTTTTACGCCTCAATCAAGATTCTTTCACTTATATCAAGGCGGTCAGTTCTGTGACGGTGGAGGAAACCGGATCCCCGAAAAAATCTACCTTCGGCAAGCAAACTGAAAACTTTGTTTCTTTAACACAAGTACATGCATCTGCCCGAGTGGGATTTGAACCTACTGTTCGAGTCACTGCGATAGGAAATAATGCAAAACTTTCATAGAAAATCCAACTTAACTTTAAGTAGTTCAGTACATTTTGCTTACTTGAGACTAGTCGTAATGGGAAATTGCTATATTCAAACTGAATTTAGGTTGATTGGATTTTTTTGTAAACGTTTTCACATAATTCACTATCACAAACACAGTGCCCCCAACAGAAGTTGGTGCATTAGTGCATAAGGGCTACATGTACGATTTTACTATTGAATATCCTAGACCTTTTGTAATGCTTTCATTTTTGATCAAATCATTGGCTGTTTGAAGAATTTATCAATCTGAAAGAGCTCGTCATTTTTAGATTTGTTGAAGCATTAAAGGAGATGATTAATATTATAGGTAGTTATCAATTTATATATACAATCATATATTTATATTCACGTACATAAGTTCTAACAAAAAGTTCGTTCAAACCAAAACTCATAATTATTTTTTTGCAACAAAACACAACCATAAATAAAAATTATACGTCTGAATTCTAAACAAATTTTTTTTAATTTGAAAAAAAAAAAAATTAAATTTTAGATAAATTTTTTGACACTTAATGGTTGACTCAATTGTTACAGAACTGTTACCAAACCATTAACTTGCACTAATGAAGTTTTTAGATTCTTTTTTATTATTATCATTATTAAATAAACTGCTGAAATTTATATAAATTTTGGGGTAACAATATCTCAGAAATGTAATTTGAAATGCAATAGTACTTAATAATCATATTTTACCTAATAATTTGATTTCTTTAAACAGGTTAAAACATAATTTTTTTTCACAATTTTGAAACTTTATGTTAAATGCAAAAACAAGATTGAAAATAAGTAAATTTATGTTTGGTTTAAAAACTATGTTTCTTGAAAAACAAAAAGAAAAATAAAGATATTTTAACACACTGTGTACTTTAAAATTTGCCATGATAATTTTTGTTGAAGTGGGTTGTGAAAATTGTATGGTGTTTTGAAATTCGGGATATAATTATTAATTTCTCGAGGGTTTTTCCTACCATCACATTATAATCTTTGTTTGGTAACTCTACGTTAATTTCAGAACAGGGCCGCCCCCTACCAATATTAGACGCTGCAGGCACCCCTGTTATTGAAATGTCCATTTAATTTATGTGTCATGAAATGTAAGACAATTTAACGGCAAAACGCAACGTTCGTTCCTTCCTAAATTGGGAAGGAATAATAATAATAATAATAATTATTATTATTATTATTATTATTATTATTATTATTATTATTATTATTATTATAAATGAAGTATATAAAACAAAAACAATGTACAAAAGAGTAGATAAATGTAAATATATAATGTTATCAAAATCTGAAAAAATTTACATGACGAAAACAGATAGATATGAACTTCGAGGACAGTATTAACACAGTACCTATGCGTATTGGATTCATATTGTCATGATAATATACCATAACTCCCCTGAACACGTTCAGATAAACAAAATGTCTACTTTTATCTGTTCCTTTTACTGAAAAAGGGTTGAATTGGATGGTTCTAAATCTTTCAAAATCACTGGTGGCCATTATAAAACTTTAAAAGGACACAGATTTGAGATATTCATTTTCATAAATCCGTAAGAGTGACTGCCTCAAACACGACCGAACTTTAGGTTCATTCGCATCATAATCCTATAATTGTCTGTTTTCCGGAAGAAAGCGTGGTTAATATCCATCCATGAAAAGTTCACCCGTTTCGAAGAAAACAATTTGATTGACCATCTTGTATATTTTTAATTCGTTAAAGTTCGATACAGTTTTAATTTTTTACGAACACAAGATCGGATTTTTTCACTAAATGGTTTGCAAATTCGTGTTGAGCTCTGAACCCCTGTGAGGTCAAATACTTAATGATGTCCATTTCACTGTCACTTCCTTTTGTAAACTCTATACTTAATGTTTTGATATCAAATTTGTCGAACGGAATACTCTGCAAAATGTCGTATTCTTTGGACTTGACGTTTATTGCCAGAAGGTCAATGTTTCTATGACCACTGGCCATTAGAATTGTCTCCATCCACAAACATGGAATAAAATAATGTTGGTCAGAAATTTTATATTCTTTTTTGGTTTCAGTGTGGTTTGTCTACAAAAGAATTTCAACAGAGAAAAAATTAATATAACAAATAAATCATAATAATAATACATGTGATTATCACACACACACACACACCCTCTCTCTCTCTCTCTCTCTCTCTCTCTCTCTCTCTCTCTCTCTCTCTCTCTCTCTCTCTCTCTCTCTATATATATATATGTCGTATAATATCATATAGGAGTTATACTTTAAATGAATGGCGATATAATTAAAAATTTATAATTCAAGACAATTGAAAAAAGCTAAGTTGAACTATAAATTTTAGCCAATTTTCACAGCATGATTGTATTTAGAATCCAGAGATTAGGGTTAAAAACTGGTTGGTGGAAAGAACCCCAAAATGGTATTCTCACACATCACTTAATACCTTGGCCTCGGTGGTCTCAAGCACTACCTTAAGAATCACCGTGCCTCTCACCACATGGGTTCAAACTTACTCGGGACAGATTCTAATGCGAGAAAGTGTCAATTGTCTTGTCGAAAGCCGGTGGTTTTCTCCGGGTACTCCGGTTTTATTTACCATCCCAAAAAACTCGCCATCTCGTCATCAGTGAAAGAATGTTGACAGGGGCGCAAAAACCTGTACAAAACTTACGAACCACATGAATTTATGTTTAGAATAACGATAAAAATGTCCTTTTCGCCGATAGCTGAAAATTGCTGATTTACAAAAATTTACAAAATTCCAGTTTGGATTTTAATGAAAGCATGACATCAAAAGAAAATTCTCAGGACCCCGTTTAGGTAAGCCTGACTATTTTGGTACCCCCCCCCCCACCCCACCCCCAATTTAGATTTATGTAACATTTATTTTTTTAAAGAAATGTTAAAATTGCATGATTTCATCTTTTTTAGACCATTTCAATTGAAATTAGAATTTAATCGGAAGGTACAAAAGGAAGGCTTTCCTCCATTTACAAAGGGTTCTCTGGGAAAAAAATGAAGGAGGAAATAACTGGGACTCAGAAGACAATCCATTTTTAAACAGGATTTAAGTAATTGTGATTTACGCCCCAGTCAAAATTTTTATACTTTTATCGTGACGGCCAGTTCTGAAATTGGGAGCAAACCGGAGTGTCCGGGGAAAACTACCTATCTTCTGCACTAATTTCCTAACACTTGGACCTGCAGGAGCGGAATTCGAACCTAGGCAGAGAGACAATGTGAGCTGTAAGCGTGCGCCTTAGACCACTCGTCCACGGAGACCCTATTATCATAATTCGGTTATCACTGTAGTGGCGATATGTCGAAGTTTACTCTATATTTAAAAAAACAAACAAACTGTGAGCAGACGTTGTTCATTACCTTGACACAAGCCTGTAGCGTGGATGACTTTCTGTTTTTGTGTAATAGCTGGTTGTAATGTTCAGGATGGGGTTCTATCACCAAACCGTTCCAATTTCTTTCTCTTTCAAAAAACAAGGATACTGAATGTCGTTCACCATCTAATACTCCGATTTCAACAAAATATCCATTTTCCTATTTAAAACAAAATAAAATAATTCATTAGTTTAATGAAAATAAGTTTGCAAACACTTCAGAACCGCCCGTTTATGATGACGTAAAAAAAAAAAATAAGAGCTTGCCGCTTGCCCTCTGAATCCCCAGAGAGGTATCTGCAATTTGAATTACAATTTTAAAAAAAAACATGAATATGTCCGTTTTTTCAATTGTTAAAATTTTTATATATATATTCTCCGGTTACTCTGATTTCCTCTATGATCACAAAACTGACAGCCTACATAATCCAGACTATTACTCCGCCAACACATACCATGTATGATCATAGAGGAGTAACCGGAGAATATCTCGCCTGGTAGTACGCTAATATTACTGAAAGTCAAACTATTTCAGCCAAGTCTTTGATCTAGGACGAAGAAACGCGTCGGGATTAATTCTGTTCAATTTAATAACACAGACCGCGAATGTGTATTATGGCCTAGTCTGTGTTTGGGGGGGGCGACTTTTTTTTTAGTAAAGTGCTAGCTCATTGAGTCAGTATACCACAGGCAAACAAACCAATCCCTAAGTTTACTAAACTGGCACAAGGTGAACCAGTCGATACTTTTCATGCCATGGTCCAAGCGAGAAGCAATATCTCAAATTTTAAAGTCTTAGTATGACCGACCGGGGTTCAAACCAAAGACCTTCCGCTCTCTAGACGGACGCTCTATGACTAAGCCACTGTGGCGGTGAATATAAAACAAGAGTATATCCATATAATTCATATATATAAAGAATCCAAAAACATGTGGCAAAACACGAAATGAAAACATGTACTAAAGACCTATTGAATGGTGAGACCGGCTGCATTGGAAAACTAACTCCGTTAGAACTGAAAATACAATATGAAAGAATATTGCTTACTGTTTTGTTCAGGTATTCGTCGATAATTTGACACTGTCCTCTGGCGAAATCTTGAAGATGTGGATACGTCAGATTATAATCCGCTCCTGATGGCAGTTTTATCATTTTATATACATATGACACCAGAACAGTTGAGTCTGCTGGATGGCTAAACAAGGAAGAAATCTGATCATCTTGAGTGTTTTCTCCAAACAATCTTCTTCCTTCTTTTATATCCGATGAACTTTCAACAGTTTGAACTGTTTTCTGTGAATTAAGAACTATAATCTGGAATACGATGAAAACAAAGAAGGCCACAGATAGTAACCCTGAGGCACGCCTATAGCGACATCTTGGTAACATTTTTGCGTAACAACCATCGAAAGTCAATTCATCACCTAAAATAGAACGTTATATATATGAAAGATAAATATACGAAAAAAAATTAAAACTTGAAATTTAAACTTAATAATCCACTTCAAAAATTGTTATAAGCCTTGTCACTAACATATAAGTATGTATAGTCTTATCGTAATTGTTAAATCTGTCTGGCCTCTACATCCTCAAGTTGTCATCATCATCATCATCATTATCGTCGTCACATCATCATTATAATTATCATCATCCTCGTCGTTGTCGCCGACACATCGTCATCATCATCATCACATCATATCATCATCGCCACATCATCATCATCGTCGTCGTCTTCGTCGTCATATCACCTCTCTCTCTCTCTCTCTCTCTCTCTCTCTCTCTCTCTCCGTTAAACACGATTTTCCTTTGACAACGAATCACTTGCATACAAAATAATTTAGGTGTCCAACAGTGAAAAAAAACCTACGTCTAAGAATCTCAAATTATTGTTCCTAAAAAAAAACAATTAAAACTCAAAAGACGAGATAATTTGATTGACATTTAACGCCCCCTTTTACTAGAATATATTAACCTATCACATTGTTAGGCGTGAAATAACTTACGAACTTTTCCTTTCTTAACTTTGATCAACAGACAATAAATGTGATGAACATTTAAATGAAAGAAAAAAAAACATTAATTGTTAGCCTACTTATTCATCAAATTTTCGCCGAAACGTAAATTGCACTAAATCGTTTCAATAAATTCTTTACTTCAGAATTATTAAAAATTAACACATGAAATGCATAATACCACACGCATTCGTGATTAGTGTAACGTTTTTGTTGATTAAACGTTATATAGTTGGTTATCGTGTTGTTTAACGCCGCATCAGTAATTTTTCAGCTATTCACATCGAGCTCAAGCTTATCAATCCTTTATTTTGAGTCTTAAAACATCACCAGACATGTCTAAAATTAGTCACTTGACCTTTAACAAAACTTTTTCCTGTATTTATGGAAGATAATCCGAAAAATCAAACTCCTAATTTTAGGCGATTTTAGAAGCCATTTTGTCCACCATATTGAAAATGTCGTCCATGTTGGAATTTTTCGATGGCCCTATATCTGAAAATAATCTGCAGGCTATGAATTATAATCATGCCAAATTTCATGCTTTTATCAAAAATCCCACAATTTTACCAGTTTCTTGTACCCGAATCTGTTGCACAAACAAACAAGTTCGTATATATGCGTGAGATTTGCGAGTGTGTATCATGGTCTATCATGTACGAGCGTGCACTCAAGGCGACTTCAACGTGCTAGCCCACGTTGTCAGTAAGCCGCAGACAAGCACATCATGTCCCTAGTCGCAATGGTTTGACACCGGGACGGACCCATCAATACTCTGTTTTCTTGATGCCTAGCACTTGGCGATGAAGCAGTATATCAAATTTCAAAGCCTTATGCATGACTCTTCTACCGTTTGAACCAACGATCTCCCGCGGAACGCACTGCCTCTAAGACACCGAGTATCCCCGTTATCACGGGGGATCTTAATTTTAATCTAATCACTGAATTCTAACAAAGGCGATTGGAGGTGCGGTTAAAATAAATGAAAGGGAAATATGGCGCGTCTGCCTCGATTGGTAAATAGGTTAGGTTAATAGGTCACGTATCCCGCTAGTATTGAGAAGGTCCGGGGTTTAAGTCTGTTTGGCATTAGCAATTCCTTTTTCGTATCAAAATTATAAAGAAACGGTCGGTTCTTGAAAGAAGGAGGAAAACTAAATTTCTCAGAAGAAAACTATCGACCTCCGGCAAGTGAACATACTGTAGTAACTTTTCATACTTTGATGTGTTTTAACAGGATTCGAAACTAAGGGGTGGTAGGTGCTGCATGTGATCCACTAAACCGCCGCTACTGGCAATACATATGCAGTAAGACTAGCGTGTTTAATACACATTCAAATATAGCGAAAATAAATAATAATAATAACTTCGACTTACATAAAATTCAAAAATCTATTTTTTTTTCAATCTCCGAACCTTCAGAATCTCCGATACAGAAACAGAAAACGCTGGCTTTAGTAAATGTCAACATGAGAGGGTCACAAGGAACAAGGTCCGCTCTTAAGTTGTCGTACGAGTTTTCCAATTAAAAAAATTTAAGTCAAATGTCTTATATACGTTATTATACATACTTTAAATACTATATCGTTTATGTCATGATATCATTACATAATGTATTGAGGATTTTTTTGTCGGACAAATCCGTCACAGCGTGTCTTCATCCATTACACAAAACATTTACGTGATCCAGACAATGTGGATAACGCGTTGTAAACTGCCAGCATGATAAAAAGATGGTGTTATGTAAGGCATAGCGTTGTAATGGTCTAATGAGAGAGAGAGAGAGAGAGAGAGAGAGAGAGCATAAAAATAAAATAATTCTATGCACATGATAAATAAATAAATAAATTAAAAAAAAACTTACTAGAAAGTTACCGGGGTCGTTTTAAGACGCATTCTAACATACTTACCAGTGCGGCATCTGCAGTGCAATTGTTGTAACTGATCAATAGCACAAACGTTTGTTTTTTAAAAGTATTAGAACTTTTCACGTTCTATTAAATCGTTTTAAACTTTCGGTATATATAAAACATTTCCTAATTTATTCAGAAATTTGACGATTTTTACATTAAATGACTGTAAACTATAATTATATCTATTTTTCAACCATATTTATTCATAAAATTCATCAGTTTTTGCATAAAGTTGTTTTAAATAATTTGAAACGACTTTACTTTGATAAACAAGATATTCTTGTAAGGTGATACATTATTCACTCATGGGTAAACATTAGTTGTCAAAATATTTGTATTAAAATTTAAATGGTAAACACTAACATATTATGCATTATGAACAAGTTGTTATTCAATATTAAAGTTGTTCACGTGACTTGTCTGATAACTTTATCACATGTAAGAGTAGAACGCGGAAGTTCCTTATGTGTATTGGCATCATTGAAGGTGGCCCATCCCCTGTGTGTGTGTGTGTGTGTGTGTGTGTGTGTGTGTGTGTGTGTGTGAGAGAGAGAGAGAGAGAGAGAGAGAGAGAGAGAGAGAGAGTTCACACAGAAAGGATTAAGTTTCTTTGTGGGGAAAAACTTTATAAAATAAATAGAAAATAAATAAAAACTTAAATGCATCGCCTATGCATACCTTTCCTTTTTGATATCATATCATTTTATTTCCTAGACCAACATTGAATGAAAGCAAGTCCCTGATAATAAATTAATCCACAATATAGACGGAAATTTTATGAGCGGTAGGTATGAGCTGTATGTTGTTTTACTTCGCCTCAGCAATTTGCGATAATAAAAACTACCATTACCATCGAGCGTTTTTTGGTCAGACCCTTTTGCAATACAAAACATTGAACGTTTGATAAAACCCCTTTAGAACGTGACAAAGCGACCATCAAATACAAGTTTAAAGGAAATACATGCGTCAGTTTATGGATATAAATCATATTTTTGATGCCGTAATTCAAGCCGACGTACATGTCCTACATTTATTGCAATGCACTAATAAATGAAACTTACGTGACTGATAAAATAGGACATCTGTGTCTGAATACGAAGTGTATGACCACGCTATACAAATTCATTCTTCAGCATTGCCGGTTGGAAAAGAACCGTCTTTAATCAAATATAGACGATGCAAGTGATGAAAGGTTTGAAAAAGTAAAATAACCAGCTAATTCGATAGTAGAACACTAAACTTGCTCGCACGGTTTTCAAAATTAAAAATAAATAAATAAATAAATAAATAAATAAATAAATATGTCATATACCACTTTTTAAATTTAATCATAAAAATACATTCAAAAAGTGGTATATGATGACAATATATTGTCATATACCACTTTTTAAATGTATTTTATGATTAAATTCAAAAAGTGGTATATGACAAATAAATAAAAATATATGGGTCACTGTCAGAGAAAACGAAAATTATAACATATTTGAAATCATAATCGGAGCGCCAATGGACAATTGTATATCTACGAAAAACTGAAACCCTCTAAATTACAATACGCTGCTGTCATTTACCATGCATCTGAATGAAACTGAACCTATAAACTAGACAATATTTTTTTTAATCTCTCTCAATTACAAAACGCTACTGTCATCTCCTTTTTATATCTCTCTCTCTCATACTTACCAGCTATGTAGGACAGTATTTCAAATGGGACATCTCTCTCTCTCTCTCTCTCTCTCTCTCTCTCTCTCTCTCTCTCTCTCTCTCTCTCTCTCTCTCTCTCTCTCTCATACTTACCATTTATGTTAGACGGTATTTCAAGTAGAACATTATCCCCAACATGATAACCAAATGAATACGACCATCAGTCTACATAATTTTAAAATCAAAATTTCATTTAAGTATCTTAAAACTATAAACCGGTCATGCCGGTCTTCACGCCTGGATTACAATGTAACTATTATATAAATATTATTCTTAATATGTGTTTTATTTATAGATATCAAACTTCGGACAATGGACATAATACACATAGCTTGTCCTACTAAAACTGACCGTCCAGAAATTAAATAACCGCGAGCCGATTTAAGAGGATTTTCGTTTTTACGAAGTCTCCCAGGTGTGTATGACAGACTAGAGTAGTATTAAGTGAGTGTTAATATCAGTTTTGATATCATAAAGGATTTTTTTGTATTCGATTTTGTTTATTATCAGATTTTAAAATTTAAAATTCATTCACTTGAACTCATCCGTGTAAAATGGATATATATAATGAATAATTTTTTTCTATAGGATTGTCAGACCACGGTTACACTTTTTATATAAATTAGGGCTAAAATGTATGATAAGGCCACCAGAGAAGTTGATAAATTGGACATTTTTATTAAAAATATATAAAAAATAAAAATTATCCCAAAATTAAGGATAATTAACTTATATTACAAAAGTAAGAGATGAAAATCATTAAGCGTCTTCCTTTTGAAATATTCTCCTCGAAAGCGAGATGGCTGGATCAGGGTTTGAAAAATAACCTTGCTTTTTTCGGGAATAGTTGGAAAATTGCTGATGTGACGTTAAACATCATAACACTAAGTAACGTTTTAAAATAACGACATCAATGATTTGACGTTACAACACTACAACCAAACTTTAAAAATGACCAAGTCCCGTCCTCAGTACGGATGATTGTTGTTGTAGTGTTGTTTCACGTCGCATCAGCAATTTTCAGTTATTATCGACTAGAGCAAGTTAATTTATCTCTATTGATTAATCTAAGAACAAGTTTATTTATATACGTGAGACCTATGAATTGGATTTATGGTTTCGTCTTGTTATTTTTCTACAGCTTTGCTTACATTTTCAGTCTGAAGCCATACGAGGAGGCGCCCCCTTCCGACAGAAACCATCTCTAATATATATAGGAACTCCAGCAAAACTTGTACGCATCTAGAGGGTACAGTAAAAGGTACTCTTATCTTAGGAGTTTGGCTAACTTAAGTTTGGTAATCTGGTGTCGAGATTCTTTCACTTATACCGAAGCGATTTGTTCTTGAATGGTGGAGGAAACCGGAGTGCGCGAGAAAACCACTTACCTCTGACAAGCAAACTAACCAATTTTCTCGCACTACGGTCTACCCGAGGGGGATTCCAACCAGGCGGTAAAAGAAACTGTGATCCGTAAGCGCACTTTCGACCACTTGGCCACCAGGGCCCCTGTTTATAGGCTAGATTTTTCCCCAAAAAAATACTCGAAAAATGTGTTTAGTGGGAATGGTAGACAAATGGAACAATTTTGTCACACACAAGATAGTCTGTCTGCGTCGACTTTAATCTCGTTCAAAAGTCAACTTAAAGACTTATAAGTTTAATCTTCAATGCCGAAAAATATGCGTAACCGCTAATCGGTAATTGAGTCGAATTAAATGAAGATAAGAAGGTCTTACAAAAAGCTAAGAAAGCTAACGAAAGACTCGGGGGTACCACAGTAAGAAAAATCAAATGGTCATTCCGACCAGTTTTAGTTTTCAAAGTATATTATCTAAGTACTTGTATATTCTGTTGGCCAGGAAAGGTGATATATATATATATATATATATATATATATATATATATATATATATATATATATATAACTTTTCCTGACCAACTGAATCAGAAAAGACAGGAATATGCTTTAAGATGTGTAATATTGATTTACGCTTCAGTCAAGATTTTTTACCCACTTCAATATCGACACAGTCAGTTTTTGGTTGGAGAGGAAACCGGAGGGCCCAAAGACAGCCAACATGTCGAGTGGTACTAGTGTAAGATAATACACAGGGACTATTTAAGTTGTAGCTTCACCGTATATTTTTTCTAAACAACAGATCGAATCAGCGAGACGACGGTATTTCCCCGTCATCGCTCTGATGACCATATATAGTTATTTTTATAGCAACGATTTTGAAATTAATTTCTTGACGTTACATTTTGCCTAATATTCTGTATATGGTTACAATAAATTTCAGAAAATATAAGTGTACCATTGAGCGACACTTGTGCCACATAACGCATCATAGTAGTTTCAATGCACGGTCACGGTCACGATAATCAGGTAAATTTTATTACAATGTTGTTTGTGTTTCTACCAAATAAAAATTTTAATTTTGAACCACACGTATGTCATATTGACGTACACAGCATACACAAGGCTTAATAGTCATGATTTCACTGAAAGAGTGGTGGCTATTGGTACCCATTTAAAAACTTTGTAAAGATAACTCGAGCTTGATTACTGACCTAGACTCGGAACCATAGTTTAGAGTTTAAGAAATTCACCACATTCATGTCTTTGTTGTTTGCTATGTCTGAAAAATTATTGTTTTCCCCACTTATTACATACACTGAGTAATTACGTTTACAACTCTGATTATTGAAACAAGTGCTAGACGTTTTTCTCCGGAACACCTGGTCTCACCTCTAACCTCTACATATTAGTATTTAGTGTGGCAGTGATACAACATCTGGAAAATGTCAAAATCTAGGTGATGTGTTTCTTTTTAAATGACTATATTCTAGTCTTCTTGGGAAAGGATCATAATCAATGTTTCCGTGTACATTTCGTTTCCATTCTATATATTATCTAATACCGGAAGTTGACAAAATTCACCAAGATGGCTTCCCTCCTATTTCGGACTGGTAGTTCCATCGCAAACAAACTAAATTTGAACAACTCTTCGAGGGTAAATTTTGACATATCATGCTGTTTAGATATTTTGTAAATATTTACCTTCAGTGTCTACAATGGCAACACGCTACAGAAAAAATTCGTTGTGCATTTATCAAAATATCGTTCAAGGTCGAATGCAGATTTTGCAAAACCAGGGATTTCCCTGTCAAGCACATGTTTTCAACTTATAAATAAAGTAGCAAACTTATGAAGCGATACAAATCACCCCCTTTTCATGTTCATTTGTGGCCTTTCGTTCACTCCAAAAGTGAGAACTTTCACTTGGAGGGAAATTGTCCCAATCAGGAGAAATTGCCCAACCTGGTTATTGGAGATATTTGATACTGATCAGTATCATGTTGATGCTGCATGTTGAACAATGATAAGCTAGTGTTTGTTTACTGTCATCCATTGGAGATAAAGCTTCCAGATACATTAATCAAATAACTGATTGAACTAATAGCAATCATGGTCTATATATAATGACGTTATTCACTGTTCACTAATGCTAACATGATGACTGCCATATCAAAATTCTAATAGTAATCAAAATATATCAGAAATATAAAAAAATGTAGGCCATAGGGACAGGGTGATATTAAGATGCTTGCAGACAATAATGACCTTGTTCAAGAAATACCTGACTGACTGTATTACTATCTAAACTGTGGAAACTTTTTGCAGCATAAATTTATTATCAATTCAGTTCAATATATGATGCTGCAAAACATTGTTTCATTAAGAATTATCAGGCTGTTCCATCCTTTTCACCGTAGTCGTTTTGTACTGAGAACTGGGTTGTTTTGTCTTTTCGCAGCTGTTGCATTTCATATTTCAGTTCTTGGTAATTTTAAGAATCACCTTTCGTATTCACACATGGATAAATTTTAAAAAGAACATAAACAAACTTTTTGCCATTGTTTTGGGATTTTACTTACACATTTTCATTAAGTATTTCATTGAATGGAATTACTAATATGCTCTCATGTAAGCAAGTGTTGAGACTGAAATGTGTTCTATTTAATTGGTTGCATTAAAAAGTTTGTCCCAAACAATTCGATTATAGTGCTTTTTATTCATCAAAATCAACTACAGAAATATCAGTGTTAAATGATAGGGTAAAACTCGGGGTGCACTGGGTTGCTGTTCCAAAAGTAGCAGAACTAGTTCTGTCACTTTTGTGTTTGTGAAATAGTTGTGATTAGCACTTGGCTATGGAATCAACTTGGTAGTGTCCGGATTTATTCCAGTAGATCAAAAAGGTTTTAATTATTTGCACTTCAAACAAAGTAAAAGTAGTCAACATATACTGTCAAAAATTGAAAAAAGTAGCCCATGATTGCCATCATCCATAGGCTTCAATTAAAACTGGTGTAATTGCTTTCATGTTTTTTAATGTTTGATGTTTGTTGGCTGGAATTTTGAAAATATTTGTTACTATATATTCACAATGAACTGTTTAGTTGAATTGATTAACCTATTTTTTGTTGATTTTTTAATGATTTTTCTGCTTTTAGATATTAGCATGTACAACACAGTTTCTTCCTTCACATCAACAAAGACGTCACTTAGCCATACATGAATACCTCAGTCTTGGATTACTAAAGGAGGCAGGCATAAATATACCTAAGTTTAAAGTTTGTGATACACCTGAAGAAGTTTTAAAACTGGCTGATGACCTATGTAAGTTTTTATTAAGTTCTTCTACCGGTATGTGTATAATTACAGTGTTTGAAATATTCCCCTCGAGTGCAGGAGGTGATGGATTCGAACACAAGCTGGGTCATACATAAAGATGGAATATCTGCTGGTTCACCAAGTGCCAAGATAATAGGTTAAGAGGGTGGTGTGCTTGTCTGTAGCATACTTACTCATTGAGCTAGCACGATACTGGGGGAAGGGGGGGTAAGAGCAGAGTCATACTGAGGGTGAAATTAAGACCTCCCATACTATAGGCCAGTGCAGCGCTCCAAGTAGCCTAGTAAATACTTGAAATTTGCGACCAAAAATCTGAATTTGCGACCGAAAATTGTCAGATGGTCACCATTATGTCAAATAATTATTTTGAGTTTGGCCACTAAAAAATCGGGAAATCCGGAAATTTTGTTCATGACCCGTTACCCAAACTGACAAATAGTCTCGCCCTCAATAATATCTTAAAAGCGCTTGAATCAAAGTAAGTGTCTTTATCAGCCCTCAATTTTGTCGACTAAAATGGTCGCCAAATCGACCTAGAATTGTGTTTGGCGAGTTTAAATCTCAAAACGGTCGCCAGCTTGTCCACTTCTCATTTAATCAGCGGCGACCAGAAATCGGAATTTATGAGATCTGTATCATGTCCGCTTCAGATTTTAGTCAAAAGTCATTTTTGCGCTTTACAATTACCGTATTCTTTATGTTACTCTGAAGCGTATGTGTGATAATGAAGCGAGTCGCAATTCCGTTTCAAGTGCAAACTCCCCTGTATCGTTTTCGCTTCAGAGTTTAATAGTCAAAGTCATTTGTGTGCTTAACTCATCATTGGCATTTTTTATTGTCACTGTCAAGCGTATGTGTGAGCTAGAGGACGATAGGTCATTTTCATAATCATGTCTCAACTTCAGTTAAAAGCTGCATTAAGTTTTCTAAAGAAAAAATTAAAACGGTGCTAATCTAATTAATGATGTTCCTAATGAACAATGTTATATTTTGTTCAACGAATAAATACAGAAATTACAGTATTTACCCAGCGAGATCCAGCATTTGGGATCTAATATTACGTCATCAAAACCTGGGTCATTTAAACACAACTTTCAAAACGGTGAAATACGATAAATTAAACACAGAACTTCGTTGAATTTGTCATTTGTGACTTAGGGATATATAACACCATTTCAAATACATCTGGATATTAATGAAGGACAATTAATGCAAACTGTCGTGTTTCACCTTCGATTCTAGGATTTTCCGTACATCCGTGCGCATACTTCAAGCTCATAATTACCATCGTAAAACACTGACCAACCGGTCAGAGGATTTCGTTTATTTACAGCTGAAGGGAATGAAAGTTTAGAAAATGAATGTCACGGATCGTGGTTAGAAGATATCTGTGTTTTTTGGTTTTTTTTAAATATATTTTTAGAAAATCAAAAAAATTCAGAAAATTTAAAAACTTAGTGCAGCTTTAACGAAATTTCTTAAAAGAAAAAGTACGCCAGACCTGGAGTTAACGGCGGATAAAATATCAAAAGAATCCGTTGCATCTCTCATGATGATCAAATAAATAGACAACAACAACACAACACCGTTTAAATTTCTTTAATTTGTTTAACAAACATCAAACATTATAAAAAGCTTAAATTTCTTTATAATAATTATACTTTTTTTTGCTTGGCGACCTAAAATAAGTACTTGGTTACCTGGAATTGCAGTTGGCCACCTGAAAATTTAAAATGGTAGCCAGTTGGCCAATTGTCTTTAAAACCCACTTTGAGGGCTGTTTATAGTTTAAAGCGCATAACTGGCCGTGATCTAATTTTGCACAATGGCAGCCAAATGGCAGAAATCACTTTTTGATTTGGGTTTTTCTGGCAATCAGCCTAAAGATGATAAAATAAAGAGAATAACAACTTATTTGTTTAGTTTTCTTTAATTTGTTTACAAATTAGAAACAATATTTATAAGGTTTGGCCACCAAGAATTTTACCTGGCGACAAAAATTTTGAAATGGCTACTAAAATTTTTGAATTATTAGCCATGTGGCTACCAGTTTTCAAAACCTGCTTTGAGCACTGCATTGTACTACAAACTGATCTATCCAGATTCCTTCAGTGATTTCTTGAGATTCTCAAACCCTGTAAGTTAAAAAAATCTCACTCCAATTTTCTTGGATAGATTCCAGGGTTCACACTGTCCCAACCACCTGGGTTGGAATCCCACTTGAGACAGATCCCAGTGTGAAAAAGTTTGTCAGTTTGGTTGCCGAAGGTCATTGTTTTTTTAGGGGACTCAAAATGCCTCAAAATAAGTGAAAGAATCTTGACTTGAACATAAAACACCATTACTCCACTCCACTCCACTTTGTTTTCAGAAGAATATCTCAAAATATGTTCAGTACTACCTTGAAAAAACTACTGAACATGATGAAAATAAATATGTAAAAAAAAAATGGTTCTACATCATTAATCATGCACTTGCTTACAAAAATATTGAAATGAAATTAGACCAACTATTGCAATAACTAGGTGTCACAACGTGGAAACATGTCACATTTTTTGTTGCATAACAATGGTGTTTAATGGGTATAAAATTGTAATCAGAGTTCTTGTTCAATGTCAAAAATACAAGAAATTTGTATTTGGATATAAGCCTTAGTCTGTTTTTGTGTTTAGCTGAAGCCACAGGATCACAAGACATGGTAGTTAAAGCACAAGTACTAAGTGGTGGCAGAGGAAAGGGACACTTTGATACCGGTTTTAAAGGCGGCGTTAAAATATGTTTCTCGTAAGTAAAAGTACAATTTGATACCTATTTTAAAGGGGTGTTAAAATATGTTTCTCGTATGCATAAGTTTTGAAACTTCTTTTGTTTTTGGATCTAAAATTGGTTATTTTGGCATACAATTTGAAGATTTAAATGTTGGCCATAATTATTTTTGAACTTCAAAAGAAATCTGATAGATTCAAAAAACAATTTTTAACAAGTTGGATCTGAATGTATAATGATTTTATTTGCTTCGTCAGGTTGCACATTTCACTTGGTTTTATATATAACAGCTTGAAGAAACTCTGTTGTACATGTAGTTTATTACCTTGAAATGTTCAGAAAAACTTTGTTGCTTCTATATGTGAAAGAATGTGACATTGAGTTAGGTCAAGGGTCAGAGGTGACAAAATCAAGTTGTTTGGTTATGAGTTTAGTTGAGTAATGGTGTTTAAAGTCCCAGTCAAGAATATTTCACTTATATTGAGACGTCGCCAACTATAGAAGAAAGTGCAGGAATTTTGTCTGTGCATTGCGCTGATGGCATTATACAGCAGGGTTCTTTATCATGCCATGCCTGCCGTGACACGGGACCTTGTTTATTTTAAGTTTCCATCTGAAAGAACCATGACTTTCATTTCGTAATGCCGAGTGCTTGGTGAAAGAACAGTCACTACCCACTTTCAAGTCTTCGGTTAGACCCGGCTGGGGTTCGAACCCAAGACCTTCCACTTATGTAGCAAGCACTCTATCAACTGAGCTATCACAGTGGCCTGTTGGGTTATGAATTGATTCCCATACCATTAGTTCAATGAAAGAAATTTATTTTGAATGTAAATATTTGATTTGACAGTGTTGTAGTTGTAAACCGATTCTCATTTTGTAATAATTTCAGACCAGAAGAAGCTAAAGAAGTGTCTTCACAGATGTTGGGTCATAAATTGATAACAAAACAAGCTCCATTAGGTAGAATATGTAACCAGGTGATGTTAACTGAGAGGCTGTATGTCAGGAGGGAGTTCTATTTTGCCATAACCATGGAAAGATCATTTGCTGTAATTATTGTTGACTTTTTGTTTTATTTTTTACTGTGGTCCATGTCTGTTTATATATACATGTATATTAGCATAACCTTAAGAATATGAAATTATTTTACAATAAAATTATCCATAACACCATGAATGATTAAGCTTAAAATATACAATGAAATAAGGGTTTCAGATGAAACAAAAAAGCCCCATAAATTCTTATATTTGTACCTTCTTGAAAGATATAAACATGTATTTTACCTTGGTTTTCATACATGTATTTCACCTTGGTTTTCATACATGTATTTTCACCTTGGTTTTTCATACATGTATTTTCACCTTGGTTTTCGTACATGTATTTCACCTTGGTTTTCATACATGCATTTCAGTTTGGTTTTCATACATGTATTTCAGTTTGGTTTTCATACATGTATTTCACCTTTGTTTTCATACATGTATTTCACCTTTGTTTTCATACATGTATTTCATCTTGGTTTTCATACATGTATTTCACCTTGGTTTTCATACATGTATTTTACCTTGGTTTTCATACATGTATTTCATCTTGGTTTTTGTACATGCATTTCAGTTTGGTTTTCATGCATGCATTTCACCTTGGTTTTCGTACATGTATTTCATCTTGGTTTTCATACATGTATTTCACTTTGGTTTCACATATGTGTGTGTACACATATTTCACTTTGGTTTCCATGGATTAATCTAGTCTGGTTTAACCAGCAAAATTTGGTATTTTTTCCCCTTAAATTACTGACAAACCCTTCAGTTATTGAGGTCCAGAATTAGAGATAAGATACAAACAATACAAACAAGATTTATAGTTATTCAATTTTTTTTTTGTTGGTCAACATAAAAATACTACACTGATTTTCTCTAGGGACCAGTTATGGTTGGGAGTTCTCAAGGAGGTATGAACATAGAAGAAGTGGCGCGAGAAAATCCTACAGCTATTGTTAAAGAACCCATTGATATCTTTGGTGGAATAACCAGATCACAAGCTGTTAACTTGGCTGCTGACATGGGATTTAATCCAGCATGCATAGATCAGGTATGATAGCTGTCATTGGTGTGACAAACTTTCTTTTGGAAATTTTATAACATTGTGTGAATATAGATGTATGTGTGACATTATCAAATCCCTGTCAAGATTTTTCACTTTTATCATGAAGGACAGTTCTGGAATGGTTGAGAAAGCTGGCATACCTGCTAAAAATACCAACATTCAGCAAGCAAACTTGACAAACTTCCTTAAATGTCAGAATTTGTCCTAAGTGAGATTCTAACCTAGGTGATCAGAGTTTCACTATGATCTGTAAGCATTTGCCTAAAACCACTCGACCACCAAGACCCCTTTGATCAAGTATTAATATCAATGTTTTTAAAAAGCACACACAATCAATACAAGCCTTTATCTAGTGTCAAAAAAATTAAGATAGCCATTATCTACTGTGTTTCCCAGATATTTTATAAGTAACAAAATCACCTGTATTTAGACTACCAGTACTGTTTAAACAGTGATTTTGCTATGGTTTTTAAAAACTACCTTCTACCTTTCAGATTGGGAAAATTTGGACCCTTTTTATGTTACATATTACGCTCAGAATTTTGAAATTCATTGCAAAGATCTTATATTGTAACAATGTCTAACATTTTTTGTCTGTCAGTCTGAGAACAGTTTTGGACAACTGGATTAACTTAAACTACATACAAAATGTATTTGATTGTGTGTCACTGTTGCCTTTTGGGGAATTTTAGTTGTCAAATTGGGAAATTTTAGTCTTCTTTTTCAAGGGGAAACTACCTTTATTCGGTAGTAATTTTAGGCAAAGTAATTAAAAGTAATTTGATAAATAATTTATCTTCTGATGTGTTTGCAATTTGTTTCTCCCTTTTCTCACTTATATGTTTATGTGTGTAAACTGGGTAGCCTTTACAGAAATGTGTATATTACATGTGTAGTGAATGTATTTATCTTCTGTGCTATGTGTTTACTTTAGAGGATTCTTCAGAGTCTTTGTTAACTCACCAGACTGAAGAAATATTAATGTTTTGAGAACTTTGATGCTATTGGCTAATTTTGAATATTTTCAACAGAATTTTATAATTTTTATAATTTTATAATTTTTTTTGTATGCAATCTTTAAAATACAAACCGTCATATGTATTTTGTTAAATTAAAGCATTTAAGTTAAACTTTATATATCAGGTGAGCATATAAGGCCCATTGGGCCTCTTGTTTTATATTATTTATTGTTAGCTCAACTGAGCAAACATACAGAGTGAGCTGTTTTAATGCTTTTTGTTAACTTCATTTATAGCATCACTTCATAGTGTATGTGTATTACATAAAACATGGCTGATCTATTTGTAAATTTTCAAATGTTTATATTGAAAATGTTTATAAACCAGATTTTGAGCTAATGTTACTAACTTTTAAGTTTTCTTTAGGTAATCTAATTACTATTGGTTCATTATTGTTTGTCACATGGTTTTTTTCTAAATATTTCTTTTGTTTAAATGAAAAAACTTTTCTGAATTCTTCTGTACATAGAACAGATTTTGGGAAAAAGTTGAAATTTAATGACTTTAATGATCCAATGGGCCTTACCCAAGATTACATCAGGGTATTTTAAGGTTAATTAAGTTCAGAGAATTAATATGCAAATCACATTTTCTTACTACATGGTGTTGAATATAAAAGAAATTTGTAAAAAAAAAATTAATGTCAAAGATTCACTAGTTATTGTTTAAAAAGTTTTTTTTTTTTTCAGTCAGAAAATTGCAGGAAAGCACCATAAGTTAATAAATGGGTGTTCATTGTTGTTCAGTTTTTAAGGGGTAGTCATCATGAATATTCAAATTGTTATATGCACAGAATCCAAGAAACTTTTTTGAATAAATCTGGCTATTTTTCCCCATTAGGTCAGTAAATTTTACATGGCTGTTTGATATTTTTGAATGATTTTGTTTAAATATGGAATTTTGTTCTCAAAATATGTACATGACAAACAATTATGGACTGATAGTAAGTCCAATGGCCATTTGTTAATGTAAAATTTCATTTTCTATTTATAGGCAGCAGAAATATTTATGAAATTATACAATGATGTATTTTTAAAATATGATGCCACTCTAGTAGAAATAAATCCAATGTCTGAAGATAATAATGGAAATGGTGAGTTATTCAGTCTTGAAGTTCCTCAAAATAAGTGATTCCTTGGTTCCTCTGGGAAGCATAGATTGGGACTAAAAATGAATCATTTGTTCACTTGATAGGTTATTATGCATTTTGTAAAATAGTTTATAGGGTATTTTCTATGCAGGGAGTATATTGGAATCACCCGGCCCATCCAAAAATTGTGTTAACTCTATAACTTACTTACTTACTTACTTACTTACTCCCTCCTTCCCTCCCTCCCTCCCTCCCTCCCTCTTTGTGCCTTTGTGCACACAAGGCCTTCACAGGGATCTCCATTTCATTCTTTCAGCAGCTATTCTTGATATCTGACCCCAAGTCGATCCAATTCTATCAACAGATCTTCGCATGTTTCCTTTGGTTGTCCCTTTTTTTTTCTGCGTGGTGTCCATCGCATAGCTATCTTAGGTATATCCAAAATTTTGTATGTACATGTACCGTAGGTCAAATTTCAAAGACAAATCTTAGATTTGGCTCCCATAGGTAATAGAGATTTTTGTCTTGAAACTGGTCTTGTTTAGTCGCATTATTTCATGTACATTGTACTAGGTAGACTAAATATTTAACAGGTAAAAGAAGATTGTGGAAATTGTTTTACTACATTGTATAGTGATATTCTAAAGATCACTTATGTAGTAGAATTATAAATCATAATTATTTATTTATCTTTTTTTTTTTTTTTTAATTTTTCAGTCGTATGTATGGATTGTAAAATAAACTTTGATTCAAATGCTGATTACAGACAAAAGAAAGTGTTTGAGTTAAGAGACTGGTCACAGGAAGATAGTCGAGAACAAATCGCTGCTGAAGCTAATTTAAATTATATCGGACTCGATGGTAGTATAGGTTGTTTAGTGAATGGTGCCGGTCTAGCTATGGCCACCATGGACATTATAAAACTACACGGGGGTAACCCTGCTAACTTTTTAGATGTAGGCGGTGGAGCTACAACAAAACAGGTCACAGAGGCATTTAAACTCATAACCTCGGATCCAAATGTAAGTATAAATGGCAGAAAATAAAATATGTATGTTCAAGAGGACCATGCAGGGTATAGAAATAAAGTATTTTTTTTTTTTGACAATTTTTCTATTTTTGTATGCACAGTCATTGTTTTTTATAAGTGTACCATCAGTTTTTACAGTTACGTAAATTTGATTTTAGTTAACATCAGAATATCATCCACATCACCATGAATGGTGATTACGAGACTTCAATATACATTTCCAGACAGAATCAAAAAAATCTTATAAAATTGTTAAATTGTACCTTCTTGATATAAATACACCACTGCAGTAGCTCAGTAAGTAGAGTGCTTGCTCCGTACCCAAGACTTGAAAGTAGTGACTGTTATTTCACCAAGCACTCAGCATTACGAAATGGTTCATTTAAATGAAAAAACTTAAAATAAACAAGGTCTTATGTCACGGTAGGCATGGCACAATAAAGAACCCCGCTTTATAATGCCATCATTACACAAATATATTTTGCCAAGGGTTTTTTTTTTTTTTTTTTTTTTTTTTTTTTTTTTTTTTTTTTTTTTTGTGTGTATTTATTTTATGGACTATTTTTGTTATTCTAGTAGTCAAAAAGTACCGGGGGCTGCTTAGTGGTACATGAAATTGAAATTTTTATTTCATTTTTTACAAAAAATTTTATTCTATTACAGTTTATATTCCAGGTCACACATTTGTGAGATTCCCACTAGGTTTTTACAGATCCCAAATTCCCCCTTTGTTGTTCAGATTCTGAAGTAGATACTGCAGTGCTAGTATGAATTCTAACATTGAGGTGACTTTTGGTATTTGACCAATCTGTATTTAAAACTTCAAATTTTCTTCGTAATTTATTGATTTGAAATAAAGAGTCCAGTCACTGCTAGTAGTTGACTATATTTTGTATTTAAAATGTTTTGTAATACAATATGGTATCACTGTGCATAAGCAAATATAAAGTTGTTACAGCATGAAGAGATCTCATATCAATAGAAACATTGGGGGCCAAGTGGTCTAAAAGGCATGCTCATGGCTCACCTAGATGGAAATCCCTCTCTGGCAGATCCTAGTTGAGAAGGATTGTATGTTTGCTTACTTAAGGTCTGTGGTTTTCCCTTGGCACTCCCATTTTCTCCACCTTCCCAAATCTAACCATCCTAATAGAATAAAATAATCAAATAATACTGACTGTGATATAATAGAAATACATGTAATTGATAATAAATCATCTCCATAATTTATCTGTCTATTTGTCAAAAACCTTTCTGGATAAAGCATTTGTTCTTAGTAATACATTAGGGAAATTTAACAAAAATTGTGAATGATATTTTTGGTTTAGCTGCAGAAAGATTGAAGTCTTGAGCAGTAACAAAAAGCTGAATAACAATGAAAATTCATTTAAGACACCAAACTGTCTGTATCATCCAGGGCTTTTTGCTGAAACAGCTGTTAATAATGTAGTTAATTCTATAATATTTTATTTGTTAATTAAAACTTTTATGTTGATTGAACAGATGTTGCATTTCAGGAACAAGCTGTTAGGAAAGAGGGATGAGGTTCAAGAAGAATTATTTCCTAAAGTTTTACACAAGTAAATGAGAGATAGCCATTTTAAAATGAAATCAGGTCTTCACATAATTTGTACATGCTTAGCTTTTGTGAATCTTTCAAAAATTTTTCCTGATGATAAACTTAAGATACCTGGCCCCAGTTTCACAATCATTTACTCAATTGAATGTACACACAACTCAAATTAAGGAATATTTCATTGTCAGTTTTTAAGACATTACACAGTTAAAATTGAATACTTAATGTTACATTTAATTTGTTTAGTGTAGGTTTGTTGAACAAAACAAAAATTTGTCTCATAAAACTTAAATTTTTAAAGTATTGATGATAGAAAAAAGGGAATATTTGAGTTGAGTGTACATTCAGTTGAGTGAACGAGTGTGAAACGGGGGTCAAAATATGTGATGGTGTCAGTAGATAATTATGCTTTAAGATATTTTTCTATCGTCTAGGTCCATGCAATCCTTGTAAACATATTTGGTGGAATAATGAGATGTGATGTTATAGCTAAGGGTATCATTGCAGCAGCTGCAGAACTTCAGTTAAAAATCCCCATAGTTGTCAGATTACAAGGTAAAGTTTTGATTTAAATTACTCAAATGCACTTTATTCACTAAAATTTCTTTTGCGTTAAGCCAGTTAGTTTTTCGTGACCTCTATTTTCAATTTATATAAAGCTACCAGCAAAAAAAGATTACTGAAGATAGGAGATCAGTTAAATTTAGAAATCAATGTCGTTATGATACAAACATGTATTTATACATATATGACTGTATTTAAAAAATTCGAAAAGGAAATTCATAAAAAAAAATGAAAGAAAAGAAAGTTTGCCAAAAAAATGAGTATGTGAATTTATCGTATGCATTTTCTTTGAATTTAACAATTATGATTCCTTTGTTTTAGGTACACGAGTGGAAGATGCAAAAGCTATAATGGCATCCAGTAACTTGAAAATTATTGCTTGTGAAAATCTGGATGAAGCTGCTAAGATGGTAAATACTATAGAGTTGAAGGGATGAAGTGAAACATTTATCAACAAGATCTTGTAAAATAAAGGTTGTTGTGGCCATAAGTTTAGGTGGAATCCTTAGTATGTAAGACATCTCACTGCTGTGAGTTTGTCATGTTGATTTCTTTTTACACAGGGCTGTTACACTCTTCCTTAATACTGATGCAGAAGTGCCAAGTGGTTGAGGAAATTTCTCACCACTCTGGGTTCCAATGTTTTCCTTGTTTTAGACTTTTACTGGTTTGCTTGGTACCAAAGTAAGGGACTAGTGGCCTGCTATGTTTATCTGTGACATTGGGGCCTTGTGTTGGCTAGCTTGTTAGTCAATCTGAGTGTACGCTAGTACAAAACAGATCATTAAAAACACACATCATGACATCCAGTACATACATATAAATGTATCAAGATTAACCTGCTCTCATCATGAATAGCTGAAAAATTGCGTAGTAATTATATAAAAAAAAAACCTCAAAATTAAAAAAAAAAAACTCAAAATTAAAAAAAAAAAAAAACATTTTGTGATTGCAAATTTTCAGACAGTCACCATCATGGCAAATAAAATTTTTGAGTTTAGCAGCTGCATATTTTTTTCCACCATCCATTCTGTCTCACCTTCAACAATATCAGCAAGGTGTTTGAAACAAGGAAGGTATTATTATAGCATAAAGCAAACAACTGATCATGATCAAATTTTTCCTTTTGGCAACCAAATGGCAATAATCACTTTTTCATTTCAAATTTATGACAATTAGAAACTTTGTTTTAGTTTTCTTTTTGCAAACTAGAAATTAATTGATATGGATTGGCCACTAAGAATTTTACTTGGCAATGAAAATCTTGAAATGGCTATTTATATTTTGAATTAGTAGCCATGTGGCTACCATTTTTCAAAACCGACTTAAGGTTGCAATAAGTGATAACCAGTACAGTGCAGATCGGAAACACTCATACTCTGTAGATGTACACATTTAGCTCTGACATAAAGCTTCAAAATCACATGTTTCATTTGTGTTCCCGGGTTTAAACTAACAGATTTGTTTTGTTAAGCACTGCTCTTACTGAAGCTAGTTTTAGACTTGCTTACATATTCACTGGTCTTACTTAGGGTAGTATATGCTTAATTAGATAATTCACAAACCTTATGGAGGATATCAGACACACATAGAATGGAGAGTTGTTTGATGTGTGAAAACACTGCATGATTGGTGATGATATGCTTGAATAGCTCATTCAATACCTTTCCAACAGTATAAACACGTCTTTAGCTCCCTGTAGTTTTAAAATCATAGCCATTTCAATAGAGCCAGCCATTGACCACTGTTGTAAAAATGGTTGAGAAAACGGTTGAGAATTTTATAGAAATCAAAGGTTATATAAATGTCCCCTTAAAACTTGGTCATTCGGAAATACAGATTTTTACTGAATTTTGGGAAGTTTATGGGTCTGATAAAGTATTTTATGAGACAGATCGTAGGTAAAGGAAGATATTCCGATTTGAACAAAGTCCGTCAAAGATGCAGCTAAAACATATATTAGAGTTTTAGATAATTTACAGCCATCTCTGTAAACAATATTCTGCTAACATAGGTAAATTCACAGGCCTCAATGAAGGTATTTTTATGGTAATCAGGACTTGGATAGAATTTTTTTTCTTCACTTGTCACTGTGCCGATCTAGAAAAAATTGACTTGGCGCTTAGAAATTAACTTGTTATGATTAAAAATTATTTTTTTAAAAAATTTTTAGATTGTAGATGTTTGAAAGTATAACATATTTGGATTGAACTTTTATGACCATATTTCCAGATATTAAAACTTTTAACAATTGATTTACATTTATATGCTACATGTTTGGTAGATCTTGTGTAAAAAAACAAGTTTCTTCTTTTTAAAATTCTCATCAGAGATCGTCCCAATAAATAAGATGAAAAGACACTTGTAATACTATTTTCTTTCTTAAGGAAATTTTGTTTCAGTCGGGATCCTCATTATGTATTTGTGTGATTTCCCAGTTTCATTTTCACTTCCTGAAAAACTTTTGATTCTGTTTGTACAGTTTTTTCACTTTTTTCATCTTGAGTAGCCTTGGGCTAATCAGGCTTTTCGTCAAAAAGTCTTACAAGATAGTTTGATCCTTGTACACTTTTGAAAAATGATAAAGAAGTTAATTATTGCCATTTGTGATCAAAGTATTGTGATTAACATTCGAAACAGCATTAGACTTTTACCAAACAAATGTTGTTCTGAATGCGAGGTTGAAACCTTTGGGAAGTTTGATTTTTTATGACAACATTTGAGTTTATAAAACATGTTTGATTCAAAAATTTATGTTGTTCATTTGAAAATTTAGCTTGGCACTGTGACGAGTGATGTGGAAAATGCCACTCCTCCAAATACAAAATTTGCATGTCAGGACGAGTGGACATGTGAATTATCAAAGCCCTGATTATTCATAGGCTTCACTTTATTGTTTTTAGTGGAATAATAGAGTTTTACACCCCTGTCGAGATTCTTACACTTATATCAAGGCACTCAATTCAGGGATGGTGGAGAAAACCAGAATGTTCAGAGAAAACCATTGATCACTCTCCAGCTAACTCAAACTAGCATATCCCAGAGTGGGATTCATTCTTAGACAATACGAGGCACTTTGATCCATAAACTGCTGGTTTAGATTATTTACTAACAAGGTACTCTTGTGTAGTGCTAGATGGCTAGAATACAAAAGTATTTTAACCAAATTGCCTTTCACAATCAATATCATGACCAGTTAGTTTTGTACAATAAAATAGAATTTACTAAATAACTGTTCTACCTGGATTTTACGAGGTACACTAAATGTACTAATGTTATCAGTGTATTAATTTTTAGCAATTTTCACACCAGGACAGTAGCGCTAATTTAAATACACTGCTAAAATAAATGTGTGACTTATTGTCTGTTTCTTAAAAGTTGTTTTGTGCTAATTAAATCCACATGAATAAGTCGAGAATGTAAATTGTGCTAAAATACCTACACACTAAAATTAGTATATCTTATCTACAATTTAGCCAATCCTCAATTCTCAAACAATAATTAGGTCACAAATGTCCGCTGATTTTTCTTATTTTTCCTTTTAAGACCTTGATTTATAGTTCGTCTGCCAAATGTCTCCTGATTTCTAATTTCCTAATGTGAACTTGATTAAGTTAACTTAATTAATCTTTTTTCATTTGTCAGTGAAAACTGATATTATGTTGTTTATTATTGTTATTATTATTATTATTATTGTGTTTCATGTTTTTTGTTTATGTATGATGTTTTGTTTCAGAAACATTTAAGGCCAACTGGAAACATATCACTTATGTTTATTTTTCAGTTTTTCAGTGTTCAAATTTGTTGTCTTCTGAATACGTGTTCAGTAAGGCTTCCACATTTACACAAAACCGTAAAATGTGTACACAACAGGTAGTAAACAAAACGATGCTGTTTACACGGTCATCATGATTCGGAAAATCGTGGTTGATTGTATCAAAGAAAAGATATCATGTCAGTCTTGCAACTGGAACATGAAATTTTATTAAATTAAAATACATTTATTTTAATTCTTCTGTAACAATAGTTTGAAACAAAAAAAAAAAAAAACCCGATCCATGTGAAGTGTAAAGCTTCATTACCCGAGACGATATTGATATGCATGCGCATGCCCGTGGACTTTCTCAAAAACTTCAAAATCGTAACTTGATCCTAGTTAACAAAAACTTATGTACATAGAAAGTCAAAATTTCAATAATTTCAGTAAATGAAAATAATCAATTTTAACTTACAACTTGTTACAAAAATGACCGTCTCTGTAACGACATAAAGTTTAAATATGAATCAGATGATAGACATGGTAAAGTAGGAAGCGTAGAAATCGAAGTTGTCGGGATAATTGGAACATTATCCTCTACAGGCTCTCTCTTGACAACATGCTTCTGAGATAGATCTATTTATTTGTTAGCCAATTTAAGTTTTGATTTCAAACAACGGTTAATAAAGATCAGCTTGTCAACTGTGTTGGAATCCAGAGAAGATCTGTACTGCCTGCTATCAAGAAAACTCTCTGAGGGCACAGAAGTCGCTGGTACCCCTAAATAGTTTTGTGCAAGCTGTGAGTCTTGGAAACATATCCTGATTTAATTTTCACCAATTAAGTACGTCACATGTCGTGTACATGGTTATAAAATTTGTAAACGTTTACAGCCTGTATCTGACACGTTACCATTTACATGTGTAAACATGGAAGCCTTAGTGTTCAGTTTGTTTTTCTTCCCTTTGTTTTGTTTTGTTTTACAAATAGTTCATAAGATTATTCTAATCTTCTTTCAATAAATCAGTCAGCTTATATCGTTATACCCCAAGGTGAGTAGTACTCATTGAGGTATGGCATAGTGTCAAATATTTAAGCTCACCTGAGCAAATGCTTTGGGTGCGTTTAAGCAGTGCCGTTTTGTCTGCCTTCCTTAAGTTAACTCATGGTATGTATGATTTTTGATTAAATGAATCTTGCTTCAGAACTGATAAACCAAGACTATTACTCACTATTTCTATTTTTCGATAGAAAATTTTGTAAATCTTGACATACATTTAAATTTAGGTCAAAGTGACTTTGAATTATAAAAGTTTTAAAAATTTCTAAGAAACTTAAGAGCCTAATATTTTGAAACTAAAATATTTTAACAGGGTTATTTTATAACTTATTTATAATCATTATAAAATTTTCCCACGTAAAATTTTAAAAACTAGAATAAATTAATTTTGAATACTGTAATTTTCAGTTCCATTCTGATTCCTGCTCATTTTCCCTTTAATTTCTGTTCTATTTTGAATACTGGCAATTTACTGTTCCATTTTGATTACTGGTAATTTTTTGTTCCATTTTGAAAACGGGTAATTTTCTTTTCTATTTTGAATACTTGCAATTTTCTGTTCCATTTTGAATACTTGCAATTTTCTGTTCCATTTTGATTACTGGTAATTTTCTGTTTTATTCTGAACACTGGTACTTTTCTGTTCCATTTTGATTACTGGTAATTTTCTGTTCCATTTTGATTACTGGTAATTTTCTGTTCCATCTTGATTACTGGTAATTTTCTGTTCTATTCTGAACACTGGTAATTTTCTGTTCTATTTTGATTACTGGTAATTTTCTGTTCCATTTTGACTACTGGTAATTTTGTTTTCCATTTTGATTACTGCTACTTTTTTGTTCTATTTTGATAACTACAGTAGTATTTTTCTGTTTTATTTTGATAACTAGTTTTTTTCTGTTCTAATTTTCTGTTCCATTTTAATTACTTGTAAGCTTCTGTTCTTTTAAATGCTGATTTTTTTTACTGTTTTTTCTTTAAGCACTGGTAATAATCTGTTCCAATTTCAATATTTAATACCAGTAATTTCCATTTGAACATCAGTAATTTTCTGTTCCAATTTGAATATATTAGTAATTTTCTGTTCCAATTTGAATATATTAGTAATTTTATGTTCCATTTTGAATACTGGTAATTTTCCCTTCGAACACCAGTAATTTTCTGTACAATTTTGAATATCAGTATTTTTTCGTTTGAACACCAGTAATTTTCTGTACCATTTTGAATACAGTAATTTTCTACATGTAGGTAACTGAAGTGGCTAATAAGGTATCTGCGGCATCCTCCTGCAGGTCTTGATTGTACAAAGCTTACCTCTTCAGCCTAACCAAATGGTTCGTACAGATCTATATAGCGTATTTCAGTAGATATATTGGTGTATAGATGAAACCATTGTAGATGAATGGCAGTTTTTATTTTTTTCTGCTTATTGACAACACAACCTGTTGTGTGTGTGAATGGATGGATTTATTTATAAGTATTTTACAAATGGCTGATCTAAATGATCCGCAGTGCATGTATCATGATGGTATGTACATTTTGTATTTTATATACTAATCATTTGGTTATGCTTGTCCAGCTTTGCACATCAGGGCCTGAAATTTGGGATAGGAACAGTGGAGGTATATAATATTTATGAATATCAGCACAATCAATCATGTCCTTGTTTTTGTTATAATCTTTATTGCTATTGTATATGACCATTTAAATTTTTGTTTAGAAAATGAGTTTTTGATTAAAAATTTAACAGCCTAAAATAATTTTCAAAATTATGAAAATTAATTTTGGAACATTTCTTCAATCTATAAAAAAATGGTATTATTACTTTTATCGATCTACAGACCCACAGAACAAACAACCTTATAGGTCCCTATTTTCTGGGCCCGCCTATGTTTTGTTTTTAGATATTGTAATTAACGTTTTGTATGATGTGTCATATTAAATTTTTGATTTTTTTTTTTTGGCCAGTTTTTATTTTATTTCAGCTGATTCCAATTATTTGTTTTTTGCTTTTTTCCTTCCTTGTTTGTTTGTTTACATGTGTCTAATTGTTTTTTTTTTCTGTGTATGTTACAAATACTATAAAGTCATGATCAACCCATGTGCATGTTGCCAATATCAGTTTTGTCCAAAATAAATTTTGCTAGGTGTATCTACATTTGGGGAACAGAGGAAGTTTATACGCATGATAGTTAAACTTTTATATTAAAACCAGCTGTTAGAATTTTTTTAAAAATTGGACTTTCTTGTTGGATTTTTTTTTTTTTTTTTTTTTTTTTTTTTTTTGCAAGTAAAACTTTAAAGACAGCACTAAATAACCAGGTGGTCTCAAACCTCTTAAGTCACATGCATTGTGTGTGTTTCATACACGTTTTTGTTTTCATCAATAGCTAGACAGAGTTTATAAAAAAATTCAAAAGTGAATTATTATCTTTTTAGATGTTACATGTAATTTTTTGCATTGATTTAAAAATTTTAATATACAACTTGAAAATAAATAAGATTCCATCATATTTGATTTTTCAAGTTTAATATTGTTTTCCTTGGACTTTTGTATGACGTCATGTGATGTACAGTGTCATGTGATGTACAGTGTCATGTGATGTACAATGTCATATGATGTACAATGTTATGTGATTGGATTTAAAAATAAATCTTGTAATTGTACTACATCCAAGAACATTGAGAAGTTTGAACATTAAAATTTCATATGTTAAACATTTATAAAACCATTGTAAAAATGGATAAAATTTCATCGAGTCATGTCACTTTGATCGTGAGAGAGTCTAAAGATTGTGTATTCCCCCATCAACTATACTTCATTTGAATGCATTGTATCTTGTCATGATGATATGAGCATCAAGCTTAAACCTAACTGGTCTCATTATATTAAGCGTATGATTTGACTTAATTTTAAGTGGCTTGTTCATCAAACTTTAACCTGGCTGGTCATTAAATCAAGCCATCAATTTGACCTAATTAAACATGGCTTGTGCATCAAGCTTCAACCTTTATGGGTCACATTCAATCAAACATAATTTGACTTACTTTTTAGTGGTCTGTGCATCAAGCTTAAACCTGACTGGTCTAAATAAATCAAGCAACTAATTTGACCTCATTATTAGTGGCTTGTGGCCTTCATGACCTTTCTGACCTTTTTCAGTTCAAGAGATTTAGTTGCTGATCATGTGATAGCATGTAACATTAATTCCAAGCTTTGGAATTTTTTGGATTTTTTACAGAAAACATCAAACTTTGATTTTTGTATCTATTGAAAATAATAGATCTGTACGTACATGGGTTGGGGATTATTGTGGCTCATGGGTCAAACCCCTTTGGCATGCATCATTCAAATTATATCAAGTTGCATCTCAAAATGAATGATTATGATAATTTCTTATATATATTTGTAATAAAGATTTTTTTTCTATATTTTAGGCTGTAAAACTGTCCGCTATTGTTGGATTAGCTAAAGAAGCTGCTGTCGATGTAAAGTTTGAGTTACCTCTGTGATATATACAACACGTCTTCTATATAAAACTATCTTAATGAAGCATCATGATATAGAACTCCAAACTTGTTTTATATATAAATATAGAGTTAATGTTGTTTGTTTGTTTGTTTGCATGGGATTTTGTTAATGGAAATCTGACCGAATGAAAGAGAAATTTGTAGATTAATGTAACTTACCAAAAAATGTTTATATAGTTGTTTAAAAAGTTTTGAGAGGAACTTTTCGTTATTAGGAAAAGTTTATATGCCTTCTAAATAAGCTTGTGAGAGAAAGTTGCTTATGTGCAATGTTAAGTTTGCTTCAAAAAGCATAATTGAATTTTTTACTAGCTACGGTAATCTGTAAAGCTACATCTGTAAAGCTACACATATAAAACTATCACTGCAAAGCTACACATGTAAAAGCTACAACTGTAAAGCTACAAGTGTAAGGCTACATATTATAGCTAAAAACTGCATTTATTGGATTATATTGGAAGTGGTTTTAAAGGGGTACATGTAACTCAAATTTTGATATTTTTGTCCAGAGTTGTAGGTAAACTAAGCACATTTTTGAAAGAAATATTTAAAAGTAATTTTTTATAAGCAGATTGTAAAAATTTGCAGGCAGGGGGAGGGGTGTTTCCTTGCTGGTTTTAACCCTTAAAGACCTTAAAGACGGATCATTAGACTACAAAACTAGGAGTATTTTTTTAAATTTTATTTCGTCTTTCAGAATTTTTTTTTCTTTTCTGCTTGTTTTAGCTTTGACACTTCTGGTGCTAGCTGTGACACTTCTGGTGTTAGCTGTGGCACTTATGGTGTTAAGTTTCAACACTTATGGTGTTAGCTGTGACACATCAGGTGTTAGCTATGACACTTCTGGTGCTAGCTGTGACACTTCTGGTGTTAGCTGTGGCACTTATGGTGTTAAGTTTCAACACTTATGGTGTTAGCTGTGACACCTCATGTGTTTGCTGTGACACCTCATGTGTTTGCTGTGACACCTTATGTGTTAGCTGTGACACTTCTGGTGTTAGCTGTGACACATCAGGTGTTAGCTTTGACACTAAGTTTTTTCTATATTTTTTTTTTAATTTAAGTAATTTTACTAAAAGGTCAGTCAAAGAATGAAAAAATATATAAATACACATGCTTGAATTTGTTATTTAATAAATTTGAAATAGATATTATACATGTAAATACATACCTAATTGTTTTTGTTGTTGCCCGTTAATTTGATGTTTCTGTTAAGTATTTCATATATACACATATACTTCTATACTAGATACTCTTGTATGCTGTTTGATTTGAAATGAAATCAAGTAAATTTTTCACAGAATTATTACCAAGTATTGTATCGTTCTCATCAAAGGTTAGGTCAAAAGATTTGTCCGTTCAGGTTGTCTTAAATAAAAATAAAATCAAATTCCCTGACTAAAAGTAGTGAAAAATTATAAATATTTGTTTGGGGCTGAAAAATAAAAATTTCTTAATGTTTTTGGTTTTCAAATGAAATGAAAAATCCAATTTTACTTTAAACCCATAAAATTTATACAAATTAATTGTCTCCAGAACAGAATATATTTTCTACAAAATATATTTTCACAAAATTTTCTCCCATTTAATTTTTTTTTTTTTTTTTTTTTTTTGTATAATTATCAAACCACAAATGTGAAAGCTTCTGCATATTTCTTAAAGCGAACATTTTATATTGAAAATTTGATGAGGAATTTTATTTAGTTTGGACTTAAATGTCACTATATAATGATAAATATTGCCTCGTTTATAAGAAATGCTAAAAATAGAATTTATATCTCATGTACCTGCTGAGCTTTTATTGTAAAAAAAAAAAAAAATCATGTTGTAAATGGTCGCAGTATATATGTGCACTACAAGTAATATGACTTTAGTAAAAGCCTGTTGTAATGCCATCCTTGTGCAATCAAAATTTGGCATTTTCAAGCTGTTTGGCAATGAATCAATAGAGAACTTGTTAGAAAAACATTTTTAAAAACAGATTTTTGAGACTTTAAAATACTTCGCTGATAAGGAAGGTGGCAAAGTTAACAAAGGGGCGTTACTACAAGGCTTTGATGCAATTGGAAAATACATAACAAGGTCATATACAACTGTCAGAACAGTAAATAATTTTACATCACAAACCTGTAATATAGATTTCAAAATTATTATTATTTATTTTTATCATTTTTTGTACATTAGTCACAAATTAAGACTGAAATAAGACAATTTAATTTAAATTTCTCCTAAATAAGGTCATATTTTCAACAAAGTCTGTAATTTTTTGAGTCTCCATCAGTACTAAAAATAGCCTCATCTGACGTATCTGTTGATCGATTGTGCCCAAGGGGCATATTCTGGTTATTTGCTTATTGTGGTTCATCACATAAATTTTTCTGACAGAATATGCTATAAAGTGGAATCCACTGTATCAAAATAGTGGCTCATCTTTAATTTGTTAGAAAATTATGCTAGAGATAAGTCATATTTATTAAATATTAACATAAATTTGCACATTTTTTTATCTTTCTAATATAAAAGCAACACAAAATACTGAAAAGTTAATCCTCAAATCATCGCCATGACTTATGTCAAATTTTGGCTTTATATTATAAAGGCTTCATTGGTAATATGAGGGAGAATTTTAAAGAAAAATGGGTTTTAGCATTTAAAACATATATAATGATGTGCTAGGTGAAAAAGGGAAACATTACTGATTGGCATTCAAAGAAGGTTTAACTTTTTTCAATTTTCGAGAAAAACATTTCTTAAAAATAAAAAAATGTCATGCATTGTGCTCAAATGATAGTTCTGAAATCCTTACAATAATTTTCAATATGTGCTTGCATTTATTAAATATGAAATAGACTGATAGTGCTAAGATGTGAAATATTTTTAGAATGAGGAAATTTAAACTGTCTTTTGTATGATAGTGCTAAAATGTGGCAAATTCTCCAACCTTTATGAAGTATTAAATTGATGGTATTGATTAACATTATAACATGACTCAAAATATTTTGACTTAGATATCTTAGGTTTCTCATGTGTAATTACTTACAGCAGTAAATGTTCCCAAAAAATGTTGATCTACAGGAATTTTTGTCAAGCCTGGCATTCAAATAAGGCGAGACTTAGGTGTTACTCGGCGTCGTTGTTGGCAGTGGCGGTGGCATGTCAAAATGTGAAAGTTTATGTTAAAGTAATGTATTTTCTACCCCATCAAAAACTAACAAGGCAAGACATTTAAATCAGTGGAATTCTTGTTTCAGTTGCTGTAGATTTCCTGTTGCTGCATATTTTGGTTAATGGCATAATTTCATCCAGCAAATTTCAATTGAATTAAAATTCAACTGTTAATTTCCATGCAAAATTATTGATTATTAAAGGGGAACAAATAGTCATAATACGTCCATCTATTTATTGAACTATGTTGTACAATATCAGAATTCATTGCATAATTTTTTTTATTTTTTTTTTATCAAACGGGTTAAAAAATAAATATTTCTGTAATTTGATAGAAGTTGATGTCTTTATGAAGAACCACAACCTCTTGAACTGATATACAGTGTGTTAACTTGTATTTTGAAAGTTGAATAGATCTGTTTACATTGTTACTTTCACTATTTCCTGGTGACAAAAATAATACGGTGCGAATTTGAGAGTATTAAATTATTTATTTGTTTGTTTGTTGTTGTTTATTTTTGAACTTTGGTACAGGTGAATACAATTTTATACAATTCTGTATAGTATGTGTTCATTTAATGGGATTTTACATTCTAGTCAATAATACTTTACTTATATAGAAACATCACTGGCTATAGGTCAAGTGAAGTGGCAGGAATTTTGACCTTTGTACTGCACTAAGGGCAATGTGCAGGGAGGGTTCTTTAACATACCATGTCTACCATGACATGTCATTGTTTTTTTTTTTTTTTTTTTTTTTTTTTTTTAAAGGTTTCCTCCGAAGGACCCCATGACTTTCATTTCTAAATGCTGAAAGCTTGGTGAAAGAACAGTCACTAACAATTTTCAAGTCTTGGTCAGACCCAGTTGGGTTTTGAACCCTGACCTCCTACATACAAAGTGAGCACTCTACCAACTGAGCTACCATAGTGATAATTCTGTATAGTTCTATGATTATGAACAAATGTAAATGAGAGTTAGCTATATAGGTCCCTTGGTATAATGCTGTGATGTACAATAACAATTTTATGTACAGTCAGTTACCTTTGAAGGCATCAAATACATCTGATTGTATTACTTTGTACTTTTGTAGTTTGGTTATGGCAGTAAGCCTTACAGGTTTACTTGACTTACTGTAACGCTTTGTTTCTTGCTAAAGCTACTGCAAAACCGGTAATAAGATTTTCTTTTTTCACGGACCTAATGTGACACAGGTCTTGTATTCCTGTTGCATTTACCATTAGTTTTTAAAGTCACAGTCAACATGTTTGAGAAAACCAAATTTTTCAGAAGAGATGAAATCATATGTCAATATCTGAACAGTTACAGAAATTAAACCTAACCCTTTAATCTCGGAAGATAGTAATAGTAAAAGTCTTTCCCCATTTGATGACGGAGACAAGTCTAAATCATAACTCGGTAAAAATAGATCGGGTGTTTATGCATCAAGTTTTACAGTGCTTCAGAGAAATGTGTAATGAGCATATAATAAACCAATGGCAGTACTTCTGTACTTGTAACTTGTAGAATCCTGGTATCATCATGAATTAAGTTTTTTGATGATCAGACAATTTAGCTACACTGTTTATTTACATTTGATGATTAACTCTGTCAGTAACATAATGACACTATCTTTGTTTACTCATATACAATAGATAATTTATAATTAATGGAGTAGAGTTATTGTTGTTTTACGTTAGATATATTTCTTTCACTTTCCTCATGGTGGTCAGTTCAGGTATGGTGGATGAAACCAGAGTGCCCAGAAAAATTCAACAGCCTTTGGAAAGCAAATTTTTCGAACTAAAGGTTTCCAGAAGAGGTTTTTTTTGTTTTTGTTTTACATCGCATTAGCAAATTTTCAGCTATTCACAAGCGGAAGGTTATTAATTTTCATGGATAAATCTAAGAACAACATTAAGTATGTTTGAGATATGCAACTGTGTATTTTGGTCTGCCATGTACTAGTGCCAACTGTAGGTACCTTGGTAAAGAGCTAGCTCACAAAGTTAGTATGCTGGCCGCCGGTCTTCCCATCCATCCTGGCACGGAGTGAAAAAGAATAATAAGATAACTCTGTCCTCTTAATGATGAGCTTCAGACAAGATAGCAGTATCTCAAATTTTGAAAGTGTTATGTTAAACCTGGCAAGGGTTCAAACTCTCGACCCCCACTCTAGAGGCGGATGCTCTACCACCACTGAGCCATTGAAATCCAGCAATCAAACCTGGTCAATGAGAGGTGCTGCAAGTTGTAAACCAGCTCTTCAGACCATCCAGTTACCAAAGGCCTCCTGGATTTTCTTGTTCTTAAAAACTCATACATAAGTAAGAGTACTATGCACTTCAAGTTAACAAATTATCATTGAATATTCTACATCATTTGACTATGAAACAGACAATAAAACAATTAGAAAACTTTAAAATTGTTTTTATTTTCATATTCAACTTTTTATGCAAAGCATTTACAACAACAAATTAAAGTACATATATAATATTTTTTATAATCTCCAAATTATTTACCAATTCCTATTTTTAGATTAACCATACAATCATACAACTCAGTTAGGCAATAAAACACACTTAAGATGCCCATGAATTATCTCCCTTGCACTGGATTTGAAATAAAAACTTAATAATAACAAGTCAAGCCCGACTCAAGCATTAACTAAAACTGGAACACCAAAAATAAAACAATCAAAACTTATCATATTTAAATCACAAGCACTTTTCTTTGGTAATGTAACGAAAAAATTTACAAAATCTATCACGATATTAGATATATAATGTACCGGTTCATATATGTTTTCAGGAACTTGTGTTACACACATCTAGCATTCTCTCATGTGTGATGTGCAGCACCCTGACTGTGAGTTCTCCAGACTTAAAAAACGGGGTTCACTAGTGCATCATGTCATATCCTTAACATTTGTGAACAAAAAATACCCAATAGATTTGTAATAAGTTAATGCTATGTGATACTTTCAAAGTAAAGTGATTCCAAATAACTTAACACAAATGTTCTAGTGACAAGCTCCATTTTAACCACTATTGTGACAAGTAAAAAAACAAAAGAAATGAATTTCTTTTCAAACGAGACATCAAATTGTTAAATATGAAAAAGACCCACACTGTTAAATTTTCAAAAAATGTAAAGAAAGAAAATAGGAAAATAACATTCCAATAATGCAAACTTTAAATCGGATTTAATTTTACCTATTTCAAACAACCTATAAAAATGCTAAAACATTATTTGGGAAATTTATAAAATAATTTGGTGAATTTTTTATATGTGAAAATGGTCAATAATAATACTTAATCTTGTATATTCAATAATTAATATCGTTCAGAATTTATTATTTCAGGGGAAGTTTTAACATAAATCATGCAATTCAATATGTAGTATCTCGAGAGGTTGAGGCATAGAAACTACTTTGGTGTCATTGTTGGAAATTTTCAGCGAAAAAAAAAAGGACAAAAAAAAATTGAAAAAAAAAGAAGAGGAAGAAGAAAAACATTGTTTAAAATGCAGCTTATAGAATGCAATTACCAAAATATATCCAAGGTAAACCATGATCTGAAAGAGAAATGATTAAATATTTGGACTTTTTTGCACCTTTACAGAAAAGGCAGCATAAAAATATTGGATAGAAAAAGGCATTTCTAGAGTCTTCAGTGAATGCCAAAAGACACAATGGTTCTGCCAATAAAAACAAGAGGCCCAATAGGGCCTGTATCGCTCACCAGGCACATCCTTATTTATTATTTGCTTTTTCTTTTTAAATATATTCAATCAGTAAAATGTAAACAAACTCACTAGCAATATCCTTATTTTCTATTATTACAAGCACTATTAATCATAAAATTTCTTTCGATTGGCCATGTACTTTCAGAAGATTTAGGCTAAAATAAACCTTATTTGCATGTTACATAATTATTGCAAAAATGGAAAATTGTACAGAAAAACCCATTACATATGTTTTATCCCCAACATCTAGTTTCTATGTTATAAATTTCAACAAAATCCGTACATAAATAAACCCAAAATAGCCATTTTTTTATTTTTGCTATTTATAGTAATGGCAGCCATCTTGGATTTCCAACAGACATGTCGGATAAAATTTTGAATCTATACCACCTAAGGACCTTCCACATTCAATATCCTTTTAATTGGCCATGTACTTTCAGAGAAGAAGATTTTCAAAGATTTTGGCTAAAAATAAACTTTATTTGCATATTGCATAATTATTACACAAACAAAAATCGTACGGAAAAACCCGTTATATATGTTTTATCCCCAACATTCATTTTCTATGTTTCAAATTTCAACAAAATCGGTACATAAATAAACCCAAAATGGCCATTTTTTTATTTTTGCTATTTAAAGTAACGGCAGCCATCTTGAATTTCGGAAAGATATGTCGGATACAATTTGAATCTATACCACACAATTTAAGTCTTCTTTTGCAGCTGTGACCTTGACCTTTCAACATATGACCTTGAACCGTATATCAAAATGATTGTCATGTCAATACCTACAATATTCTAATATACATGCCCATACAAAAAGTTTATAGTTCTCAAGATAATTAGCAATTTAAGTCTTCTTTTGCAGCTGTGACCTTGACCTTTCAAAATATGACCTTGAACCATATATCAAAATGATTGTCATGTCAATACCTACAATATTCTATTATACATGCCTATACAAAAAGTTAGTAGTTTTCAAGATTATAGGCAAATTAAGTATTCCGTTTGCAGCTATGACCTTGACCTTTCAACATATGAGCTTGAACCATATATCACAATGATCGTCATGTCAATACCTACAATATTCTAATATACATGCCTATACAAAAAGGATAATTAGCAATTTAAGTCTTCTTTTGCAGCTGTGACCTTGACCTTTCAACATATGAGCTTGAACCATATATCAAAATGATCGTCATGTCAATACCTACAATATTCTGATATACATGCCTATACAAAAAGGATAATTAGCAATTAAAGTCTTCTTTTGCAGCTGTGACCTTGACCTTTCAACATATGACCTTGTATCATATATCTAAATGATCTTTGTCACAATACCAACAATATTCTAATATACATGCCTATACAAAAAGTCAATTGTTTTCAAGATAATAAGCAATTAAAGTCTTTTTTGCAGCTGTGACCTTGACCTTTCAACATATGACCTTGAACCATTATCAAAATGGTTGTCATGTCAATACCTACAATATTCTAATATACATGCCTATACAAAAAGTTAATATTTTTCAAGATAATTAGCAATTTAAATCTTTTTTTGCAGTTGTGTCCTTGACCTTTGAAACATATAACCTTGAATCATATATCAAAATGATCGTCATGTCAATACCTACAATATTCTAATATACATGCCTATACAAAAAGTTAAAGAGTTTTCAAGATAATTAGCAATTTAAGTCTTTTTTTGCAGCTGTGACCTTGACCTTTCAACATATGACCTTGTATCATATATCAAAATGATCTTTGTCACAATACCAATAATATTCTAATATACATGCCTATACAAAAAGTCAATTGTTTTCAAGATAATAAGCAACTTTGTCTTTTTTTGCAGCTGTGACCTTGACCTTTCAACATATGACCTTGAACCATATATCAAAATGGTTGTATGTCAATACCTACAATATTCTAATATACATATCTATACAAAAAGTCAATTGTTTTCAAGATAATTAGCAATTTAAGTCTTCTTTTGCAGCTGTGACCTTGACCTTACAACATATGACCTTGTACCATAATAAAATGATCCCCATGTCAATACCTACAATATTCTAATATACATGTCTATACAAAAAGTTGATAGTTTTCAAGATAATTAGCAATTTAAGTCTAATTTTGCAGCTGTGACCTTGACCTTTCAACATATGACCTTGTATCATATGTCAAAATGATCTTTGTCACAATACCAACAATATTCTAATATACATGCCTATACAAAAAGTCAATTGTTTTCAAGATAATTAGCAATTTAAGTCTTCTTTTGCAGCTGTGACCTTGACCTTTCAAAATATGACCTTGAACCATATATCAAAATGGTTGTCATGTCAATACCTACAATATTCTAATATACATGCCTATACAAAAAGTTGATAGTTTTCAAGATATAGTGACAAAAATATAATTTTAAGCAATTTCCCAGCTTAGTACCTTATAATTTCCCCATTTTGAGCCCCATGGCTACCATTTGTGCAAATCTGAAACTAGATGACCTAAGGATGTTATAAATGAAATAACTAAGGTATATCTCTTGTACATTCAGAGGAGAAGATTTTTAAATTTTTTCACTATTTCCCCCCTTATGGGGCCCCAAGGGGACATAACTCTTTCATTTTTGCAAATCTGAAAGGGCTTCACCCAGGCATAATGGTTACCAAGTTTCATTAAATTTGGCCCAGTGGTTTTGGAGAAGAAGATTAAAATGTAAAGTTTACGGACGCACGCACGCACGCACGCACGCACGCACATACACACGCCGCATCATACCATAAGCTCACGCTAGCTAAAGCTAGGTGAGCTAAAAATATCTCATCTGAAGAATAGAGATTTTTAAATCTTTCAAAGCAAGAAAATAAATAATAGGTGAACCAAATATTTATTACAAAATTCAAGGAAGGAACACTTTTCATTGTCAGGGTGGATTTAAATGACAGAAGTATTGATAATTTAAAATAAATGATTGCTTATCAATGATAATTTCTGTACTAGTAAGAGTAAGCTCCCTTTAATTGTGTCTCAGGCATGTTAAATGAATTACATGATGTATTTGCAGTATGGAATGTACTAACTCATTCATATTAAATGATTTAATGCCCCAGTTATTGAGAACAAAAATTGAAGTTTAAAAAAAACCTTTCCATATGCTACAAAATTTCAAAGATGTATTCAATGAATGATTAAAAATATCTGACTATTAATAAATCAAGATATACCGGATGTTAAAAAACAGATAATTCCTTCTTATACAAATATCAAGATATACAAAATAAAATGTATTTTAAACAACAACAAATGGATGAGTACAGCATATGTAAACTTTGGGACAAAATGCATCAGCTATATGATGGTAATTAGGCCAGGTTCCGAAATCATGAAGTTATTCGACATAAATGACATCAAACATTATCACAAGCTTCAAAATTTTTTTAATAAAACACATTTTCCTTCAATTCAAAGCAACAACATTTAAGCATAAGATTTTTCACTTTGTAATCAGCTGATAATAAATCTTGTACTATTAGCATTCAACAAACTTCTTGTATTTGAGTGACTTATATTCTAGATGTATTCCAATGAAAAAAAAAACAAGAGGTAATATCATAAGTAACTGATAAAACAAAATAATAATAACAAAAAAAAAAGTTGTTAAGGATAATTTATGTACATAATACTGTCAAATACATATATATATATTTATATATATAACATAATATTCCCATTAACCCTACAGGAGAAAAATATACCACTCATAAACAACATTCTGAATATTTATTTGTTTTATTTATTCTTCATATTTTAGGGGTGTACATAAAAAAAAAATCATTTTTAAAATGACATATTTTAAAAAAATCAATGAAATTAAATTTTTTAAAATTATTTTTATGGTGACAAAAATGTTTATTTTCCAAAATTTGCTGTATGCAAATTAGATTCTATTTCAAAAAAAAAAAAAAAAAACTTTAAAAAATTTTTGGTGATGGACATAATTTTTGTAACATTTTTAACTTAGTAACCACAAGATCAATGAAAGAATTTTATACTTCTAAATGTAAAAACCAATATTTTTCCAAAACAATGTTGCACATTTTGACTTAAGACTTACAGGTAAGTAATTTTTAAAAGTGTGTCAGCAAAGTACGTTATTAAAGAAAACACCACCCACTGCAAAAAATGGTTATGTACACTCCAATAAATATATGGAAAGCACAATTGACTTATTTTATAAAAATAAAATTATAGGAATTCAGGCTTTAAAATATCAAAATATAGGATTTCAAGTAATTATAGGTAGGCATGCACCCCTGTTTATTATAGATAACCAACAGAATCTTTTCTGCTTTTCTCTTTCCCCTCGGAAAACAACCCTAATACGATTCTGAGTCGATAATTTTACAGAAAGGCAATCTTCTTAACCATATTTTTATCCAACTCTCAAAGTTCTCAACCAAAATGATCAAGATTGTCAGATAAAATACACTAACATGTTGTAATGTATGAAAACAGTAATAAAGAGAAACAAATCAACATGACTGAATTGATGAATTCAAGGGGAATAACTCATTCAAGCTTATTAAGTTTGCTACTTGGCTAGCATGCAGAAAACCTTAACAAAAAGAAATGGCTATCTGATATTATGTAGGGTAGTACAACTCTTGTTAGTACAATGCTGGGCTATTTATAATATTTCTATTAAAAATGTTCCTATCAATCTGTCGATTTCTATCCCCCTTCAGAACTACAATGTGACTAGAATATTATATGTTTTGGTTTTGCTCATTAATACATAAGTATATCAAGTAATTAAACATGTATATAACAAGTTTATATTCTGGCACAGTATTCTAGGATACCATGGTAACTATTTTTTTGCACTTACTTTTTCAACTGATTACAAATTACATGTTTCTTCTTGGCATAGTTTCCAGAATATGTATTTTTATGGGAAAATATCATATTTATTATATTTATACCCATTATAAATAATACTTTTTCAAAGATATGGATGTGTATCACTTGTTATAAATAAAACACAATATTTATCATTTTTGCTACATGGTTTATGGTACAAATTCTCGATTTACTTCATGATAGTGAAAGCGTTTCTAGTATATGGGTCATTTTAGTAATATACACAATTTTTTCTTTATTTTTATCTTTTTAAAAGTGTTACTATTGGCATCTAACTTGAAAATGTATTTTATAAGGATATACGTGTAAGTTTATAACAAATAATTATAAATGCTTATTTTTTTAAACAAATAAAACTGGCCAATTTTTAAATCTGTTATTTCATCTAGTACAAATGTATAATGTTATTAATTCAACAACCCAACAAGACACAGGATTACAAATAACATATACCGGTATGTTGAATGCTTCAGATGTTCAACAGTTGCTTCTCCATTAAGTAATTTTAAAACCAATTATTTATACTACTTGAAATTTTTTGGGGTAAAAAATTGGTCCTCAACATGTTACTCTGGAGAAATTTGGCTGACATTAAAAGCTTGACCTGGACTTCGGACACAAAGTTTACTTTCAAACATCTGTTGCATGTACATGTAATTAATAATTAAACATCAGAGATGACTGTGACCCAGATTAATAATTTAAACTCAGGTGTAAAAATGACCAAAGGTGTGAAGATGACCTAAATAAATAAATGTAGGTGCTAAATTAACTTGTACACATATAGATAGGCATTTCTTGTCTTTGAATCGAGCTGGATGGTGTGAAGTTTTCCATGCTTTAATGAAAAGTGATGCAAAATCAGCAAATATACACATATTTTTTTAAACTTAACTTTAAATGCATAAATCAATATCTACAAGAAAACTGATACATATATTTTATTATATATATATTCATTTTATTCCATTATTAATTTTATATATTAATTCATTTTTAAATGCCCTATATCAGTCATATTTATTATTGAACTACCGTATAACAGGTTATTTTTGCGAGGTGCAAATTTTGGCGTATTTTGGCAGTGGTATTGAAATTGCCAAAATAAAAATCATGAAAACATTTCTGAACCAGTTGACCATGAGCGGGTTGTTCTAGATTGCAAAAATAAATATGCTAAAAAATTCTGACCTTTTCTTGCCAAAATCGCCAAAATTTAGCCCTAGTAAAATAACCTGCTATCCAATATGATGTTTTATACTACGTTCTCCGAGATTGAAAACATCTTAAAACACATCACCATTTTTATCTTTTACATTTTAAATGGATCTGAGGCAAAAAATTTAGATCAACCATTATTATGCATTTTTAAAAAAAAAAAAAATATTTTGAAACAACTTGAGGCCACAAATGATAAGAAATGTTGACTTTACATTATATATAAAAGAATTTACATTTTGTAAAAAAAAAAAAAAAAAAAAAAAAAAAAAAAAAAAAAAAAAAAAATTTACACCAACTTAATTTAAAAGCCTAGGTGCCTAGGTAATTTAACTTTGCACAAAAGAGAAAATAAAATTATACATACTTATTGGAAGAAGTAGGGTTGTTTGGTTGTTTTGGTTTATTTTTTTGAGCTATTAAATGGTGATTAAAAAAATCATTTAAGATCTTAAAAGTTGATCACAACAGGGGTAACATACTCATAATATCACAGACAAAAAAAAAAAGAAAAAAAGAAGTGAAAATACAGTGGTTGAAAACAAGCACAACAAACAAAAAACAGTGATGAAAACGCAATGAAATGACGTATTACACATATTTTAAATGGCTGACAGACTAACATCTAATGTGAGCAAAATAAATGAAATCTATCAAGACTTATGTTTCAGACAAAGTCAATGTCTTTTTTTCTAGAATAATTTCTTTTTAATGAACATAATACACATTTTTTTATTATCTGCATTGGTTACACTTTGTCCTTTATCAAAAATTAGAATTTTTTCAATTTTTGGTATTTTCAATTCATTTTTGTGAGATTGCCCATTGTCATATGAAAAACCAAGTGCCTCACATGGAAATAAGGACATGGGTGAGATATTTCTTCGAAGTAACAGGTATACTGTATACAGTGATTGGTTATGTAAAGCAACCATGTAAAGAATTTTACTTAAAAGGGTGTTTATCTGTTAAAGGCATACGAGGCACATAAAATAATTTACAATAATTGTATTCCAAAATTTTGAAATATAGAGATGTTCCAAGAAAGATAAACATGTTCTCAACTTTTTTTTATTAGGGTCATGTCAAACTATATGGTAATCTGGCCTATAACATCTAAAAAATCTATATTAAATACCTAAACCATCTGTCGACTATTTTATTTAGAATAACAGTAAGTCACTATTATCATGGTTACATTGAATAGAGAAGATGAAGATTGAATTTAATGATCATAATGGAGAAATAAAACCAGCGAGTCTTGCATTCCTGAGAGCAGCATATGGGAGTTATGAAGTCTTCATATAGACAGTCGTTCAAATGGCCACTGAATAAAGGTTTAAAGCTTAATTGAGATATCTACAGCTTTATATTATAAACACAGGAATTTGAAATTATTTGCTCACAAGAAGTGGTTTCACAAACTAACCATTCTTTGCTCTTTTGTCATGGAAAGGCAGTAAACATGATTTTTTGTTCATTCTGCTCAACTTTAATACTTGAGGCTAAAAATAAGTCGTTCTTCACTTCGGCACAGATTAAGCAAATTTTAAATTGACTAGTTAACATAAAGTTATAAAATGTTTTTCGTTAATGGGGAAAACTTAAGTGAAAGCAACACCTACAACTGACCCCATCGACCTTCCCTACTCCCTCTTTCACCTATTTCGTAATCTGTCATGGCAGGACAATTACTGTGGATCAAGCCATAGCTGTGCTCTGACAAGTACTGTAAATCAAGTAGTTGTAGCCATGATCAGGAATGCAAGACAAACTGTTAACAATCAAAAATGAACAAATATCCAATATAACAATGAAGTATATGTGATATTATACAATGAATAAAACAAAATGGAACCCCAAAAAAAAGGTAAATATGTGTACATAATTCACGATTGTCGAAATTAGTATTGCTGTAGAATTAATTCTCACCATTACAGAAACACAACAAACAAAGTGTAGACATCATTTTTCTTATTTCTTAAAAACACCAATTTCACATCTATTTGTTTATCATCTCAATATGAGATGCAAGTTTTTATGGGTAATAATACTAGAAATGTCAGTCCTGGTAATATTTATCTCCCTTGGCACTCGTGGGGGCTTTTCAGTCATTTATTTTAGGCATCTTCACAGGTGCAGTGTGTAAGTTCATATTTCCTTATATATCCAAAGGAACCTTTTTTCAATCTGGGAAAACAATAGGTTTCCATGTCCTTTTCTCAATGATGACAGGATTAAATAAAATCTTCTGGATTTGGCTGCTTAAGGTATATATACAGTGCAACTTGTAACCAAGTGACGGCAACTTGTAACCAAGTGATGGCAATTTGTAACTAAGTGATGGCAACTTGTAACCAAGTGATGGCAAAACAAAATAGTCTATGAAGCGACAGTTGACCTGTGATGTCAATTTTGTTATCATTCGACAACCTGGTAGGTAAAATAAATGAAAAAAAACAAAAACGATGTTTGGCGATGATCTTGGTAACTACATAAAACGTCTTGATATGTTCTTTTCCCTATCACCTAACATGATCTCTTGTCTCTGAATAAGCTATTAGGGTGACAGCTTTCAAAGACATTAAATTTGTGAACATATTAAATTCAAATGTCAGTAACATAATTATGTCAGAAAATGCATCTTTTAAAATGAAGCTTAACATTATTTTTTTTTACTTAGTATACATAAGAATATCTCTGTAATTTGAAAAAAAATAAAACTTCAACTCATGCAATGGATATCAAAGCCCCTTTTTGAACCTCCAGATATATTCAGATATAATTCATATCACATTTCACAGTCATCTTGTCCTGGACTGGTCCATTTATCATGTACGACCTCTGACCTGGACTGGTCCATTTATCACATGCCATACTCTGGTGCGGACTGGCACATTTTTATCACATTACAGCAGAGAATGTATAAAAGCGTGACTAATTAAACAGTACTTGTAACAGGTAACTGATTAATTAGATTGATTGTTGTCATGACGATGATGATGGGGGCTGTTGTGATTGCCTTGGTTGTGACAATTTGGCAATAGTTTCTGGACTAGCAGTTGTTTTAAGAATACTGTTTTCATATTCTAACTGGCTATTTTTTTCAATCAGTTCTTTTATTTGTTCTTTGAGTACTTCCACTTCCTCCCGGACAGCATACATTAAATGACTTTTAACTAAATCCTGAAGAAAAAAAGACATTTATGTCAATCAAAATGTAATACAATAAGCAACAGTATATTGCTTCTAAAGTTTTGAAAATTCGCAATACTCACATGTTTTTAACATATTATTATTATCATTTATTTATTTATTATTTTTATTTATTTATGATTATTTTCAATTTTTTTTTTTTTTTTTTTTTTTTTTTTGGTACGCAGACATGACTAGTGCTCTTTTTCTATTTTTAGTTTTTCTGATTTTACTGTTGTTGTATAAACAATGCATGTATCTATACATATAAGGACACTGGAAAGCGAGAAATGTTAGAACAGCATAGCCCAACTGTACACCTAATTCATCTAGTCCAGAGAAATGAGTCAGACAAGTGGGCTTCAGCTGCTAGGTGATCAAAGTGCACACTTGCAGATCATAGCATCTTCCACCTCCTAGGTTAGAATCCAAACTGAGACAGGTCTGTGTGTAAAAAAGATTCTCAGTTAGCTTGCCTAAGGTTAATCTGCTTGTCTTTGCTTCATTGTGTGCTTTAGACAATTTGGTTGCAAAGGTCACATGACTATTATTACTTCTTCACAACAGAACATTTGACGACAACATTAACTCGTAACTTAGTATATGATAACTGTCAGTAAAATATATAAACAACTTACCATAGCTTGTTCTATCTTGTTGTCAATGGCAACTGTACTGGATCCACTAAAACAAATAATAAAAAAAAAATTCTTAAAATTTTTCAAACATAAACATCGAACCTTACAACAAAATCTTAATAAACACGGGAGACAACATCTACAATGTAAGTACAAATGTATATTTAGATTTCTGCTACGTAATACTCCTTTTTTTTTAACTCACTAAACATTCATGACAATCCTGTAAAATAAACCATGCCTGAAAAAAAGTAAAAAGAATTTTGATTCTTTTATAATCATCAAAGCATCATTCTGCATTTCCATATTGCCTAATTTTTACCGAAATCTGTTGTCATTCATGCTCCCACAATTTCCGACGAAGTTTACAATCTATCAATGCAGATAAGAAATGAATCCTATCAAGTAAATGTATGTTAAAACCTTGTATATATTTTGCCTAGATAACTTTTGTCACCTCATTTAACAACCCAGTATGTTTAAAATCCCATACTGGTATTCTATTTCATTTTATGTTTTTAAATGAGTCTTTCTATATTTATCTCCAAAAACCCTATTACATAAAAATCTGACTTTTTAAAAAAAATGATGGCAATGAATCAAGGTGTTCTTCTTTATAAGATACGACTGATTTCAGTTTTCATATCAACAAAAAAAATCTTATTTACCTAAAATAAATAAATAAATAGATAAATAAATAAATAAATAATTTTTTTTTAATTGGAAGTCATCTTTTAAACTCATAATTTTTATAAATAAATAAATAAATAATTTTTTTTTTAAATTGAAAGTCATCTTTAAAATTCACAATCGTTATTATTAGTATCATCATTATCAATTGAATTACCTGCTGTAAGCTGTGACCAAAAGATACAAGTCGTACGAAGTCATACTAAAATGAATAATTCACTAAATGATGTTTAACAGTCAGTGACGGTGTAAATGTATTAATTAAATTGCAATCAAGTTTTCAACTCTTATTTATACCCCATACACAAATATGTAAATAAACAATGATACACAGAAATATGTAAACAAATTATCACATCTTTATATAAGTTATGTCCCATGATAAAATATTTCTAATATTTCAAATTAATATTAACTGATATTATATTATCTAGCGGTTGGTCGGTCGGGAGACAAGATTAAGTATTATACCCCACGGATTGTTTGTTTTATTACTGATACAGACATCACACCACATTCCTTCCAAGTAAAGTCTACATTTCAGCATCTGACAGGCTTAGCCACGCTGTTTTTAGAATACATAACCCCAAAAATAAAACCAAGACTTGTCCAGTATTTAAAAATGTCTGCACATATTCCTAAAAAGAGCTTACCAGTATAATTCATTCAGTTTCATTTATGAGAAACCAGCAGGCTTCAATAATCTACAGTTTAAAATGTCAATGCACACTCCTAGTACATTAACCCTATATTTCAGTAGTCAATATTTTCAGAAAACAAGCAGACTTTGATCATTAAGATATGATATACATATGTATAAGTTTCTAGTTTCTAATGGATTTTTTTTTTTTAGAAAATCAATTACAATTCAATTTAGATTTTAAACAATGTCATTATCTAGTATGTGCACTCTCCACTAAGGTTATCCAATTCTTGGTACTTGTTATGAGAGTTACTTCCCTTTAATTAATATTGGTCGCATTGCAAACCAGAGAGAAAATGTATAGGATTTTGCACCTACTACTTATCACACAGACATACAGAATTCTTATGATGCTACAATATACTCAAAAGAAAGGCATAAGATAGCATAGCTTTTAAGTTTTTACTAAAATGTTTTATATTTATGATATCTTTAAATATTCTAATATTGTCACCCTTTCCAGTATTTATTTTGTTGATTCTATTTATTTTCTTTAGTTTCATATTTGATTTCCAGTCTACTTTGACTTAGTTTCAATCCAAATACTCTGTATACTAGTCTAAAGTATTGGTGTTCCAAATAAGGAAGAATAACAATACATGTACAAGTTTTGTTATCTTAATTAATTGTCATGACCAGTAAAATAACTTGACAACAAAACAAGTGTCATAGGTCAAAGGTTATCTGGAAAAAAGGTCACTTTATTTACATTTAAACATTCAATCAAAATCTGATACAAGATACTGAAGTTATCATTTGGAAACAAACAACCAAACAGATTGCAGTTTGCTGCTAATAAGCAAGGATTGTTTTCAACATTAATATTAATTGAAGTATTTCAGCATCAAACATTCTCACCAAGTTTTATCAAAATTGATCAACATTAAGAAGTTATTATCTGGAAACCAACAAATCAGATTGCAGTGTGCAAATTAGTATATGTAAATTAGTTTTGTAGATATGTTCACATGACAATCACATGACAATCTTAACTAAAGGATTTAAACAACAAACATTCCAACCAAATTTAATCAAAATCTGATAAATATTATCAGGAGATATCATTCATAGTCTACCAATCAGACTAAAGTATTCTAGTAAGCGTGCTTTATTTGTCACATGTCGACCTTATCTGAAGTACAAACAAACAAACAGGCCAAATTTTGTCAAATTTGATCAATATTCAAAGAAGTGATCTGGAAACCATCAACCAATCAGACTGAAGTACAAAAAAAGTCATGTTTTAATTTTGCCCCATGAAAATTTTAACACAACAAATACTCAGGCCAAGTTTTATTCAAGATCAAGATAACAATGCAGAAAAACCACCTTAAACCCTGTCTGCCGACCTGCTATAAAACAGCAATCGAAGGTCCAGACTTTATTTTGGATGATAGAGGTTATAAAAGGCATGTTAAAAAAAAATATCTCCTGTGGTTAATTTCCTAGTTGTAAAGAATATGTTCTTGCTAGAATACAAATTGTTGAATTGAATATTACTAATAAATGCACACACACACACACACACACACACACACACACACACACACACAACACACCATGATGAATCTAACCTTCATATGCTGAAAATGTAAAAACCACTGTATTGATCTGGATGTCATAACTTATTCACACACACATACACATACACACACACACACACACACACACACAATGATGACAATTCTTACCTCCATGTGCAGAATAGGTACAAACTGTTGATCTGGATGTCACTAATTTATGTACACACATACACACACAATACATATAGATACATGTGGACAAAGGTCTTACCTTGACCTGTTAATACAGTACAAAGTCGTTATACATAAACATCAGCATACTACTGAACTCATAATACCCCTTATCTTATTGACAATTCCATTCAAACACTCTCTCCCTGTGTCCATATATATATTTATAATAATCAGTGTTTAAACTGTTCATAGATTGATTGGACACACAAAATTATTTACCACAAAAATCCAAGGTCAGCCCAGTTATTATCTGATCAATGGACTGAATGCTATAATATTGTATATATGGATCATAAATACACATACTTTTGTACTACATATCAAGTTGGATGACCGCAGAATGAACTACTCTTCTCTGTGTGATAGCCTTGAACTAGAAAAGATGTTTTGTTTCGCTAATTAGTTTATAATCGTACATAATCTAAATATGACTTGATTAACAATGACTAATTGTTGTAGAAATGATAGAAAATCTGATGATCAGTGCACTCACTTACATTTATATATAAACACTTGCAACTGCGTAAATATACAGATGCACCTAGGCAATACAAAATTAAGATGACTCTCTCTCTCTCTCTCTCTCTCTCTCTCTCTCTCTCTCTCTCGATCTGAAGTTGTCTATTCTCTCTCACTCTCTCTCTATCTCTGTTGTTTTTTATTATTTGTTTGCTCTCTCTTTCTCTCTCTTGCATGCATACAATCTGAAGTTATCTTCTCTCTCTCTGATTTTTTTTAAATTTCATCTTTTTCTTTTTTCTTTTTTTTTGCTCTCTCTCTCTCTCTCTCTCTCTCTCTCTCTCTCTCTCTCAAAATTAAATCTTATTCACACTTCAGTATCTGAGTACAAAACAGAATAAAATATCTAGAATTGTCCAATTTATATTTTATGTGTATGTCCAAAGACAAATGTGTACTGGAGGACACAAAAGTAGGAGGACCATTAAATATAGTATTTTATTTTTGACAGGTGTTCTAAGTCAGAGGCCAGTGAGTCAGTTATTGGGTGTTCTAAAGAGTCCTTTCTTTTCACCCTTCAAGTCTTAACCCTGACCTGTTGTGACCATACAATGTCTATCATAACCCCTTACACAGGATAAGTATGTACATATTATTGTAACTGACCGAGGTCAACTACTGAACAGACATGAATTCAATACATGTTTGGTCATTCACACTGGTCAATCTCTATAGGGTTTAATGACACAAACATGATGAAAGTTTAAAATACAAATATCTAAATTTAAAACCTGTTATATCATTTTGGTTATAAATATTTACCAAATACTTGTATAGCTTATCATGTAAATGAGATATCCTATATGTAACCTGACCTTGATTTAAACCCTGCATACATTAAAGACACATTTCTGATGTAAATGTTTTTTCAAGAAAAGTTACCATAAATGGCTATAATCTTATATCCTTCAATAAAATTACAAAGTCACCGTCACTGAGGTAAAAAAAAAAAAAAAAAGAAAGAAAGGTTATTTATTAAAATCTTATTAAAATTCATCAAGTCACTTTGACATGTACAGAAAAGATTAATCAATAAACTTCATGTAAATTTAAGTTTCATTTTGTGTTAAAAAAAAAAAGTCAAAAAAATTGAATGTCTTACCCAGCATGAGGATAAAATAATAAAAATACTGCATATCTTACTATGATGTCTAGATAAACACTTTTTAAAAGAACACAACCAGAAACCAAATGTAAAGCTAGAATTTTTTTTATTGAAGACTATATTGTTTTTTGATACATTCTGGAAATAATTTCCTATTTTCTGGAAATTTTCCCAATTAAGAAATCTGAAACGGAATGGAAAATTCTACAGCACTGACTGCACTGAAACATTATACATATATATATATTCAGAGATTAATTATCTATTGTTAATATGTACCAGTATCTCATTTATATTCAATATTTTTTTGTGGAAATGCACTTTTGAAAGGGATGCAATACTGTAGAATCATTCAAATTCATTAGGTTAAAATATCCAGGTTTTACCAAAAAAAAGTTTTTGAAGAGAATTTAGTCTTGATTTAAGGCTCAGGTCCCGGTTTCACAATCATTCCTTAACTAAGATTTTCCTTAACTTAAATCTGGCAAATTTGAAACCTTAATAATTTGGTGAATTGTTTAGATATTTAGGATTTTAAGATGTCATTTTGAAGATGACTTCAAGCTTGTAACACCTGTATTTAGTTTTATCACAAGTGTTTATTTTTAATTCAAAATGAGATTGTCAAAATTTGCTAAATTTAAGTTAAGGAAAATCTTAGTAAAGGAATGATTGTGAAACTGGGACCTGGTATTTCAAAGTTTCATTGACATCAAATTTTATTGTTTTCAAAACTACCAACTAAAATAGCAAAATTTAATTTCCAATAAACATTGCTAATTTTAGAGTATTTTAAAAATTTGTTGAACAATCAAAAGAATGTGATTTTAGTTTTTTGAACATAGATCTCCACCATAAAATTGAGTGTTGTACAACAGTCCGTGTCATTTACAAAAATTTCTGTAACATCATATATAGTGATGTCGTGATTATCGCCGATGATCGATTGTCAGTCGTTGTCAGGGCAGCGATCCTCATAATCGATTACAAGATAAACAATCGATCATCACCGATGTCGGCGAGTAGTTTCCTGATTGTAGTAAAGTCCGTTTCCTTTCCGGTTTTTGCTACTAAAAACAACAATGGCGGACGAGGATCGGATAATACTAATCAGTGGTTTTCTTTGCCTAAAATTACTACCCAATAAAGGTAGTTTCCCCTTGATAAATATGACTAAAATTTCCCAATTTGACAACTAAAATTCCCCAAAAGGCTACAGTGACACACAATCAAATAGTTTAAGTTAAATCCAGTTGTCCAAATCTGTTCTGACAGACAAAAAATGTTAGATATTGTCACAATATAAGATCTTTGCAATGAATTTCAAAATTCTGACTGTAATATGTGACATAAAAAAGTCCAGATTTTCCCAATCTGAAAGGTGGAAGGTAGTTTTTAAAAACCATAGCAAAATCACTGCTAATAGGGTTATTGTATCCAGACACTTTTTACACAGTGCGATGCTTTTGCCACTATCAGTCTATCAGGACAAGGAGCTATCTGGCCTTTAACTTACAATCACAAAGCAAGAACACTTGGCTTTTACTATTAAAGTATTTATATTCGGCCTTATTTGTTTCTGAATACTGTATTTATATTCAGCTTTATTTGTTTCTGAATACTGACGTACAGTTACTAAGTAATTTCGATTATTATCGATTAATTGATCGATTATGCCTCTCCGATTATCGATTATGATTTTTTGTCCGATTAGACATCATTAATCATATATTGCTGATTACATCTTGATATAAGTGAAACAATATTAACTAAACTTTACATTACTTTTACTTCTTCAGGTCTCCTGCTATCAACTATCATCATGAGGATTCTACAACATATGATTTCCTTTTCTCCAAACAAAATTAGGAATCTTATCGTCTGATCCCTTTAAGGGCCTTTACTGTAGGCTTCAGGTATCAGTTTAACTGATTATTTGCTCACCAAGCACTCATTAGTCACCATAAGCATTCACCACTCAGAACATATACACCCCAAACATAAACCCACATGCCACAAGAATTTGTATATTAATTCTTGAATGATTAAAACATTTAACTGTGATCACCTGACAACTGATAATAGCATGTTTAACTAAAGCATCAGAAATGGCTGGTTTTAGTCTACAAAGAAAATTTCAAAGTCATTTTTTTATTTGAAAAATATTTATATACAGCAAGATTGCATCCCTCCATTATCTGATTAATCTTCTGTTATTAACCCAATGAAATAAAACAGACTTTAAGTTATGAGTTCAAAAGTTCTGAATCCTAAATGATACCTTACAACTGGGTCTACGAATAGGTCAGCTGTTCCAACATATCATGCCATTCTGAGCCTTAGTCATTAACCTGCTATAACTGTCTTAATGGCTGGACATAACAGTTTACATGTACTGGAGTATCACCTCCCTTCACCTATGTATCACTCTTTCTTTTTAAGAGTCTCTCTCTGGTAACTCTACAAAAGCTGTTTTTCATCTCTCTCTCTCTCTCTCTCTCTCTCTCTCTCTCTCTCTCTCTGTGGTAACTCTAAAAGCTAAATTTTTCTCTATCTCACCCCGAATATTCAATTCTCTCTCTCTCTCTCTCTCTCTCTCTCTCTCTCTCTCTCTCTCTCTCTCTCTCTCGCTCTCTCTCTCTCTTTCTCTCTGGCTCTTCAAGTCACAACAGGTGGTCTTACTTATTTCCAAATTTATTAAAAGGAGCTAAATTGCTCGACCATGTTGAAAATATGATCAATAGTAAGAGTGCAGACTAGGTGTTCTGTAATCATTTATAGGGTTTATCAGTAGTAAGAGTGAAGACTAGGTGTTCTGTAATCATTTATAGTGTTTATCAGTAGTAAGAGTGAAGACTAGGTGTTCTGTAATCATTTATAGGGTTTATCAGTATAAGAGTGCAGACTAAGTGTTCTGTAATCATTTATAGGGTTTATCAGTAGTAAGAGTGCAGACTATGTGTTCTGTAATCATTTATAGGGTTTATCAGTATAAGAGTGAAGACTAGGTGTTCTGTAATCATTTATAGGGTTTATCAGTAGTAAGAGTGCAGACTAGGTGTTCTGTACTCATTTATAGGGTTAATCAGTAGTAAGAGTGCAGACTAGGTGTTCTGTAATCATTTATAGTGTTTATCAGTAGTAAGAGTGAAGACTAGGTGTTCTGTAATCATTTATAGTGTTTATCAGTAGTAAGAGTGAAGACTAGGTGTTCTGTAATCATTTATAGGGTTTATTAGTATAAGAGTGCAGACTAGGTGTTCTGTAATCATTTATAGGGTTTATCAGTAGTAAGAGTGCAGACTATGTGTTCTGTAATCATTTATAGGGTTTATCAGTATAAGAGTGCAGACAAGGTGTTCTGTAATCATTTATAGGGTTTATCAGTATAAGAGTGCAGACTAAGTGTTCTGTAATCATTTATAGGGTTTATCAGTAGTAAGAGTGCAGACTAGGTGTTCTGTAATCATTTATAGGGTTTATCAGTATAAGAGTGAAGACTAGGTGTTCTGTAATCATTTATAGGGTTTATCAGTAGTAAGAGTGCAGACTAGGTGTTCTGTAATCATTTATAGGGTTAATCAGTAGTAAGAGTGAAGACTAGGTGTTCTGTAATCATTTATAGGGTTTATCAGTAGTAAGAGTGAAGACTAGGTGTTCTGTAATCATTTATAGTGTTTATCAGTAGTAAGAGTGAAGACTAGGTGTTCTGTAATCATTTATAGGGTTTATCAGTATAAGAGTGCAGACTAGGTGTTCTGTAATCATTTATAGGGTTTATCAGTAGTAAGAGTGCAGACTATGTGTTCTGTAATCATTTATAGGGTTTATCAGTATAAGAGTGCAGACTAGGTGTTCTGTAATCATTTATAGGGTTTATCAGTAGTAAGAGTGCAGACTAGGTGTTTTGTAATCATTTATAGGGTTTATCAGTAGTAAGAGTGCAGACTAGGTGTTCTGTAATCATTTATAGGGTTTATCAGTAGTAAGAGTGCAGACTAGGTGTTCTGTAATCATTTATAGGGTTTATCAGTAGTAAGAGTGAAGACTAGGTGTTCTGTAATCATTTATAGGGTTTATCAGTAGTAAGAGTGAAGAATAGGTGTTTTGTAATCATTTATAGGGTTTATCAGTAGTAAGAGTGAAGACTAGGTGTTCTGTAATCATTTATAGGGTTTATCAGTAGTAAGAGTGAAGACTAGGTGTTCTGTAATCATTTATAGGGTTTATCGGTAGTAAGAGTGAAGACTAGGTGTTCTGTAATCATTTATAGGGTTTATCAGTAGTAAGAGTGCAGACTATGTGTTCTGTAATCATTTATAGGGTTTATCAGTAGTAAGAGTGCAGACTAGGTGTTCTGTAATCATTTATAGGGTTTATCAGTAGTAAGAGTGCAGACTAGGTGTTCTGTAATCATTTATAGGGTTTATCAGTAGTAAGAGTGAAGACTAGGTGTTCTGTAATCATTTCCAGAGCTTTTTTTTTTTACTAACACTACACAATCAACTACAAACAAGCTAAAACAAAAATAGAAACTTCTAAAAAATCAGTAACTAAGTCACAAATATATATATATATATGATAAAATTATGTCATAACACTTTAAATTCTAAGAAATATTTTAAAAATCTGCTTTATGTATATCGTAAACTTATATACCAGTTTTACAGGTATGCAGTATGTAAATTATATCATGAAGACACCTGTTTTTTTTTTCAGGTAACATGTATCAGATATACATCTATATCTACCAGAGTGTATAATATCTGCAATCTAGCTTACACAAAACAGCAAGCAAATTTATTTTGCTTTATTTATATATATATTTTTTTTCACTTGTATCTTACTGTTGACTGCTAAATGTAAAATAACAAAAAAAAAATTGCTGTACAATTTGTTTTACGCCTTACCACTGTGAGGGTTACATACCCCATGCCACACCCACTGAAACGAGACATACATGATTTTTTCATAATTCCACTTTTTACTCATAATATAAAAAGAATTCTTACCAGAATGTCTTCAGAAGATTAAATGCTGAATGAAGCATTGCTTTGTAGCTATCTTCTTGTAGACAATTTGAAGACAATCCATTATCAGTTAGATTTACATCTTTATTTCTTATTCTGCTATTATCAAGAGAATGTTCAATATCTTTTTTATTTGAACTGCTATTATCAAGAGAATGTCCAATATCTTTTTTATTTAAGCTGCCATTATCAAAATAGATATTGCTTAACTGTCCAGTTTGGACATTACACGAATGACCAATGTCTTTTTCATTCAATCTGTTATTATTACAATAACTGTCGTCTAATTTTCCTGTTTGACTGTCACAAGAATGTCCACTGATGTCGTTTTCACATAATCTGTTATCAAGATACATATGGTCAGCATGTCCAGTCTGAACACCATAAGAATGACCACAATGATGACCAATGTCTATATACTGTTGTGTATTATAGTTTGTGTCCACTATATGATGCAACATTAAGTCCTGATTCTGTAAAGTTGGCTGCATATCCATGGTAAATAGCATAACAGACGAACACATTTCAATGTTAGATAAAATATCAAAGCAGATTGTATAATATCATCCAATATTTACAATCCTGGTTTTTGGTTGAAAATAAGTCTCCAGAAAAAAACGTAGATAAAAAAAGTTAATCAACTTTAAGTCCATACAAAAATGTTACATAATACTTTATGACTTGATCACTGTAGAACTATCTTTATATATATATATGCAAAAGTAAAATTCAATATCAGTCCAACCCAAAATGAATAAAGACGTTGGATGTGTAAAAATCATGAAAAAATAATGATCCACCCAAAATTAATTACCACAAAATCTACACCAACGCATGCAGTAAGACGTCTTCAATCGATCAGCTGTTGATCTGAACTCTTACACCACATAAAACCACAAAAAGGAGGAGCTTCACTGGCTAGATAAAACCTTTCTATTCATGAATATTCATAACCAGCTCAAGGTCAGGGGTCAATCTAATGAATATTTACAGTAGCACAAACCCCCTTCATTTATTTACAGTTATCATCAGGTAAACAATTAGTCATAAGATTATACTGGTATTTAGTATACACCTTCACATACTGTGATCAGAGTTACGTAAACAGTAGAACTTTCTTAAGTGCATGACAACTTTAGATCTCTATGTAAATAATAAATTGTAAACATGCAGCAACTGATCGATTTTAAGATAAATAATTCAAATTCCAATCGCATACTTCACACATGAATTTATTGATTTGATTTGAACTTGGTAAAATTACTTATACATAAAATCTTTGACGCAGCATACATGTATATATATATATAAAATATCATATATACCGGGTATATTCTCTTACAACTGAAGGAACAGTCACCTTATAAAACTCTTTTGTTGATGTCAATGTCATTTTAAATATCATTTAAAATTTTATAAATAGAAAATTTTAAAGATAAGCATTACTCTGCATAAATGATTTTAACACCAAGTACCCGGTAATCCTTACACATTTAGTAAACAGATTACTGATTATAACTTCACAAGGGAAAAGATTTTGTGAAGTAAGCAGTGGCCATTTTAGATGAGTAAATGCTAATTTAGAATAATGAACCCTAAAGCAATTTCCTTCTACACAAATTTACTTAATACACAGTAATCCTAACACATGAAGTAAACAGATGACAGCATTGACTTCCACAAAATATATACAAGGGCAAAGACTTTGGGCAAAAGTTAGGGCAGTGGCCCTTCAGAACAGTAACAGCTGGTTTAGAATAACAAATAACAATAACAGGAAGATGTTCCATTTTAAGTAAAAAAAATTCAAACAATGGCCTGTGTGTGGGTGAGAGAGAGAGAGAGAGAGAGAGAGAGAGAGAGAGAGAGAGAGAGAGAGAGAGAGAGAGAGAGAGAGAGATATTACTATCACCCAGGGACAGTCACCTTACAAAACTCTTGATGATGTCAATGTCATATTTAACATAATCCACTACTGGTAATATTTTACAAACAGAAAATTATAAGACAAGCATTCCTCTATATAAAAGAATTAAGTACCAAACAAACGGTAATCCTAAATGAGAATGACAATAAACTTCCACAAATTATATAACAGGGCAAAGACTGTGTTCAGTACAATGAACCCTCAACTTTCGTTGGTATTTCTTATTGCATCGAGAAATCTGACATTAGAAAGGGTTTCTTTTAAAGGAAATATAAAAATTTTAAGACATGCTAATTTTTTTGGTTTCTTTTAAAGGAACTGGAAAAATTTTAAGACTTGTATGCTTATATTTTTATTTTAAATCTACAATTCTGTTCATGTTGAAATGCTAGAAGATGTGTAGTAAGGTGCACTATCGTGTCTCAATGAAGATAACTGTGACAAACTAGATAAACCATCTGCAAAAGTAAGGTTGTAAGGTCTGAATGGTTGAACAAAATCTATTGATAGATCCCAATAAATAAGCTCATCTAGCTTTGGCACAAACTGTGAAAAAATAACAAAGTTTAATATCTGGTAAAATTCAAAAAGTCACATACATATCTTCAATGTTTATATTACAAAAGTGCCAAGTATCAGAAAGATCAATTGAAAACCATAGGAGGAGTTGATTACACAAAACCCAAGAACTATCATAAAGCCTGCTTTATTACACTGCTTTAAAAAAGTCCAATATCTGGTAAAACTGGGGGAAAATTCACCAAACAAGTTCAAAAAGTCATATGAAGTGCATCTTTATTGTGTATACTACAAATGTGCCAAGTTTCAGAAAGATCACTGGAAAACTGCATGAGTTGAGGCCACAACAACTGCTGACAGACAGACAGACAGACAGACAGACAGACAGACAGAAGGAGGGAGAGACAAGGTGATTACTACAGCACTCTCGTATCAGTTGATGTAGGGGCCCTAATAATGGTTCTTAAGGGTGGTAGTCCAGAAATTAAAACAAAACTTTTAAGGAAATTCCAAATTAAACCCTAAACATTGCTTTAAAATCTCTAACCTAGATGCGAGAAAATGTGCTCTATATTTGTGAGGTTACATGTTTAATCTTTAGCTAGATCTGACCTAGTCGCTCACACTCACAGATACTGTATTTACTTAACTCAGTGATTTTCCATTCTCGGCATTAACAAATAACAATTATGACCTTTTTAATTTAAGGTCCTAAGTACAACAAAACTTCTCCATTAAATATATTACTTTTCATTATCAAAACCCGATTATGGTAGGTCAAATTTCAGCAACTTTATGGGGTTCTAGCTGGAGCTATGTTGGACCAACATTTCAGTCAATTAATTCCAAACACAAAATGATGGGGCCTTGATGGCTGACACAGAGTTCAAAAGATGGGGCCTAAATGGCTGACACAGATGTCTAAGTATGGGGCCTTAATGACTGATACAAGAGGTTCATGTGGGCCTTAATGGTTGACACAGAGATCCAATGATGGGGCCTTAATGGCTGACACACTGATGTCCAAGTATGGGGCCTTGATGGTTGACACAGAGATCCAAGTATGGGGCCTTGATGGCTGACACAGAGGTCAAACGATGGGGCCTTGATGGCTGACAGAGATCCAATGTTCGGGTCTTAATGGCTAATACAAGAGGTCCAATGATTGGGCCTTGATGGCTGACACAGAGATCCAATGTCCGGGTCTTAATGGCTGACACAGAGGTCCAATGTTCGGGCCTTGATGGCTGACACAGAGGTCCAATGTTCTGGCCTTAATGGCTGACACAGAGGTCCAATGTTTGGGTCTTAATGGCTAATACGAGAGGTCCAATTATTGGGTCTTAATGACTGACACAAGAGGTCCATTAATGGGGTCTCAGTGCCCAAGCGGTTAAGGCATTAGCCTCCAAACCTTTTGCCATTTCACCCCTGGCCTGTGAGTTCAACCCTGGTTAACTGCGTGTGAAAAAGTATTTGTTTTACTAAAGGCTTTTACTGGTTGGCTCAGTACCAGTAAAATGCACTGAGTGGTCTATGATGTTAATCTGTGATAGTGTTGGGCGAGTAAACTAGTACTCTCAAGGTTCGCCATAAGTGTATACTAGTACAATGTAAATTCAGAAATACTTCCACACTTATACACTACATGATCTTATATTAATATTAATCCTAGAAATAAACAAAAATTGTTTTATCACGATTAGCTAAAACAAATTGCTAATATAACATAAAAACAACATTTAGTCAACCAATCAACAAGAAGTCCGCAAGGCACAAAGCCATCTGTGAACATGAAAAAGCAAATAGTACAAGCAATGTTGGAGAAGCAGTTACATACAAAGTAATGCTTAATGCACTGATATTTGAAGTTTCAACCTTCTATGCTTTTAGTCTGTGGAAGAAGCTGTTTAAATGTTCAAACTTGAAAGATGGCTAATATCATCCAACTTCTCTAAGTAGGGCTATACAAGCACCGATATTTCATATGAAGTTTTTACTAAGCACTTAGGTTCATGATGATATGTTTGAAAGTTTTACCATTAAATCCCCCTGTCATCTTGTGAATAAAGATCTTTTTGTCCACTGTTATGTGTTATCCATTGTAAACTTTTCAATTAAATACTTGTTTTTCAAGATAAAGTGAAGCAATGATATTAAAGTGAAACTAATCCATTTCAAGTTTGCAAAATTGTTGACCTTGACAACAATTAAAGGTCACAAATACCTTCGATAGTAAGTAAAAAAAAAAAATTCAACTTGGTAATAACACAAAAACGTGTATGATATTTGGCTGTAAAAAAATTAACAAGTTCAAATTCCAATGTTTTTCAATAAGGACATTTCACAAATTATTTAAAGTCCACCTAGAAAGTTACAAATCTCCAGATGGTATGGTAGCTTTTATTTTGAACCCTACACATAAAGTAAGCTTTATTTCCAAACACAATGGTACAAAATCAAAGAAAAAATCCATTCATCAAATGACGTTTATAATAATTGACATAGCACATAAGGAAAGTATTAACAACTAGAAATAATAAAAAGAGGCCAATAAATCTGAAATGCTTACCTGGTAAATAGTGGCCAGTAGAAATACTATAATTCAATTTAAAGCACTTAGGATTCTGAACAGAGAAACTGTTGTTAAGCACTGCATATCAATTCACAGTTTCTGCACTTACAATCAAAGGGAGTACTTTAATAATTTCATTTCATCTCCAAATTTACAATAAAAATACATCTTGTAGCAAAAATGTCTTTAAAACAAAACAATTTGATTACATAGCTAACAATATTTACTGGAAAGCAAAGAATTGTTTTCTTTAATAACACTGTCATAAAACTGAAAAAAGGCATTGCTACAAAACATTATAATAAAACAAAAAAGACCCTGAACTAGACCTGTATCACTCAATTAACACATATATATGAAGACAATAAAAATATACAAAAATCTGAAGCTGCATCAACAAAGGAGCTTTCATACCAAATACCATAAATGAATCTTATCTTATTCCTCAAGAAAGAATTTTAAAAGACTTGGCTAAAACAAAAATCTTCTAAAATAATCTTTGAAAAGACCAATGAAAACAAAATTTCACAGAAAAAACTGCTTTATGTGTTAAATGGCTAGCTATACATCTACTATCTATAAATAATTTATGATAAACTCAATTTCTCTACAAGTAAATCTCTAATGTCTCTCTCTCTCTCTCTCTCTCTCTCTCTCTCTCTCTCTCTCTCTCTCTCTCTCTCTCTCTCTCTCTCTCTCTCTCTCTAGCAGCCTGTTACATTTTGAACACTCATGTTCAATTGCATCATCAGATTTGGCCTAAACTCATCAGTTTCAGAGATTTTAAAAGATTTTTAAAACACTATGCCTTCAGTCATTATTGCAATGTCATGAACAAATTTGGATTCCACTGACCCAAACATGCCACTTACTATTTTTTTTTTCAAATACAAAATAAGTTTTGGAGAGGCTGAAAATAGGCGACAAATGCAAGCTGCAACTTGTCAAAAACTCAAATAATTGTTTTACAAGTCAGATTTAAAATCAACATCAAGAAACTTCAAACATTAGCAAAAAGGTCAATAAAATTCACCTGAGTTCATGATCTTAAACTCTAACCCTGAAGTCTACAGATCAAAAATATCAAAACATCATTACCTATTTTGAGTTGATGTGACAACCCAGACAAACCAATAATATAGGTCTTACTAAAGTATCAACTAAAGGGAGATTACTCTTATGAAAACTGGTATCTTCTCTATTAAACCTCAGTCATTAGACAGTATTAAATCACATCTTTACCTAAGTAAAGACCATCTTGGTGGTTAAGTGGTAGAGCATCTACCTCCAAGGCATGAGGTTATGAGTTTGAACACAAAGTCATACATAGTTTAAAATATGATATACTGATTTCTTGCCTGGCAAATTAGCAGGAAGAGTATCAACTGGACAAAGTATCAACCAGACAAAGTATCAACTGAACAGAGTATCAACTACACAGAGTATCAACTGGACAAAGTATCAATTAGACAAAGTATCAACTAGACAAAGTATCAACTAGACAAAGTATCAACTGAACAGAGTATCAACTACACAGAGTATCAATTAGACAAAGTATCAACTAGACAAAGTATCAACTGGACAGAGTATCAACTGGACAGAGTATCAACTGGACAGAGTATCAATTAAACAGAGTTTCAACTGGACAGAGTATCAACTGGATAGAGTATCAACTAGCAGAGTATCAACTGAACAGAGTATCAACTTGAAAAAGTATCAACTAGACAGAGTATCAACTAGACAGAGTATCAACTGGACAGAGTATCAATTACACAGAGTATCAACTAGACAGAGTGTCAACTGGACAGAGAATCAATTAGACAGAGTATCAACTAGACAAAGTATCAACTAGACAGAGTATCAACTGGACAAAGTATCAACTGGACAGAGCATCAACTAGACAGAGTATCAACTGGACAAAGTATCAACTGGACAGAGTATCAACTGGACAGAGTATCAACTAGACAAAGTATCAACTAGACAAAGTATCAACTAGACAGAGTATCAACTGGACAAAGTATCAACTGGACAGAGTATCAACTGGACAGAGTATCAATTAAACAGAGTTTCAACTGGACAGAGTATCAACTGGATAGAGTATCAACTAGCAGAGTATCAACTGAACAGAGTATCAACTTGAAAAAGTATCAACTAGACAGAGTATCAACTAGACAGAGTATCAACTGGACAGAGTATCAATTACACAGAGTATCAACTAGACAGAGTGTCAACTGGACAGAGAATCAATTAGACAGAGTATCAACTAGACAAAGTATCAACTAGACAGAGTATCAACTGGACAAAGTATCAACTGGACAGAGCATCAACTAGACAGAGTATCAGACAGAGTATCAACTGGACAAAGTATCAACTGGACAGAGTATCAGACAGAGTATCAACTGGACAAAGTATCAGACAGAGTATCAACTGGACAGAGTATCAGACAGAGTATCAACTGGACAGAGCATCAACTAGACAGAGTATCAACTGGACAGATCATCAACTAGACAGAGTATCAGACAGAGTATCAACTGGACAAAGTATCAACTGGACAGAGTATCAACTGGACAAAGTATCAACTGGATAGAGTATTAACTGGACAGAGTATCAACTGGATAGAGTATCAACTGTACAGAGCATCAACTAGACAGAGTATCAACTGTTCAGAGCGTCAACTATACAGAGTATCAACTGGATAGAGTATCAACTGGACAAAGTATCAACTGGACAGAGTATCAACTGGACAAAGTATCAACTAGAGTATCAACTGGACAAAGTTACAACTGGACAGAGTATCAACTAGACAGAGTATCAATTAGACAGAGTATCAACTAGACAAAGTATCAACTGGACGGAGTATCAATTAGACAAAGTATCAACTAGACAGAGTATCAGACAGTCTATCAACTAGACAGAGTATCAACTAGACAGAGTATCAACTAGACAAAGTATCAGACAGAGTATCAGCTGGACAGAGTATCAACTGGACAGAGTATCAGACAGTCTATCAACTAGACAGAGTATCAACTAGACAGAGTATCAACTAGACAGAGTATCAACTAGACAGATTATCAGACAGAGTATCAGCTGGACAGAGTATCAACTGGACAGAGTATCAGACAGAGTATCAACTAGACAGAGTATCAACTAGACAGAGTATCAGACAGAGTATCAACTGGACAGAGTATCAACTGGACAGATCATCAACTAGACAGAGTAACAGACAGAGTATCAACTGGACAAAGTATCAACTAGACAGAGTATCAGACAGAGTATCAGCTGGACAGAGTATCAACTGGATAGAGTATCAACTAGATAGAGTATCAACTGGACAGAGTATCAGACAGACTATCAACTGGACAGAGTACCAATAAAACAGAGTATCAGACAGACTATCAACTAGACAGAGTATCAACTGGATAGAGTATCAACTAGATAGAGTATCAACTGGACAGAGTATCAGACAGACTATCAACTGGACAGAGTACCAATAAAACAGAGTATCAGACAGACTATCATCTAGACAGAGTATCAACTGGATAGAGTATCAACTAGATAGAGTATCAACTGGACAGAGTATCAGACAGACTATCAACTGGACAGAGTACCAATAAAACAGAGTATCAGACAGACTATCAACTAGACAGAGTATCAACTGGATAGAGTATCAAATGGACAGAGTAACAATTAGACAGAGTATCAACTGGATAGAGTATCAACTAGACAGAGTATCAACTAGACAGAATATCAGACAGACTATCAACTAGACAGAGTATCAACTGGACAGAGTATCAACTAGATAGAGTATCAACTGGACAGAGTACCAATTAGACAGAGTATCAACTGGATAGAGTATCAAGTAGACAGAGTATCAACTGGACAGAGTACCAACTGGACAGAATACCAACTGGACAGAGCATCAACTGGACAGAGTATCAACTAGACAGAGTATCAACTGGACAGAGTACCAACTGGACAGAGCATCAACTGGACAGAGTATCAACTAGACAGAGTATCAACTGGACAGAGTACCAACTGGACAGAGCATCAACTGGACAGAGCATCAACTAGACAGAGTATCAGACAGACTATCAACTAGACAGAGTATCAACTGGACAGAGTATCAACTGGATAGAGTATCAACTGGACAGAGTATCAATTAAACAAAGTATCAGACAGACTATCAACTAGACAGAGTATCAACTGGACAGAGTATCAGACAGAGTATCAACTGGACAGAATACCAACTGGACAGAGCATCAACTGGACAGAGTATCAACTGGACAGAATACCAACTGGACAGAGCATCAACTGGACAGAGTATCAACTAGACAGAGTATTAATTGGATCACCTGGTGCCTGGAGAGTGTGACTAGGAGAGTGTATGCTTGTGGCATACTGACTTAGTGTGTTAGCACCTTTACAACAAGTCACAAGGTGTATGCTGGTATAAACAAAGCAGACAGTTTCATACATTCGAAAATCTTATTTATAGATGATTTTTTTCTTTAATTACAGGTAATCCTTTGAGATTCAAAAAGTAGCTCTTGTCACAAATAGCTGAAAAGCTTCTACTGTGACATTAAATATTATAATCTTCCTACCAATCAAGCCAAGTGTTTTTAAATGTCAATTTTAACCTAAATCCGGGATGTTTACTCTCAGTTAATACATATAGTTTTACCACAACTTTGAATTTTATAATAAAACAGGAATATTAATTTAAATAGAGATGCCAGTAGTTAGAATCTTTTTTTTTTTTTTTTTTTTTTACTATTTTCATTTTGATCATTGTGTATGAAATCTAACTCTTTTCGCCTTAACTTAGTGTGTTACTTTATACAACAATTGGGAGTGTATTGTTTGAATAAAAAAGAAAATAAATAGCGCTTGACTTTACCTTCCCATAGTCAAAAACCATAACTACTGGTATTTTATATGCAAATTATAACATGTGTCCAAAAGATCCTCTTGAGTAAAGAGAGAAGTTGAAAGACCAGTTTTATGTTTCATTTTGAAAAAAAAATTCACAATATTTCCAGGTAAACAGCCATGTATTAAATTACAGAAAAATATATAACATTAGTACATCACAATAGGATAAATGGAGAATCAACAAATAAGCTAAAGAATTTAAACAGCTCAACTTGAGCATTTAACAGGGTAAATACTCAAGAAAATGTAATACAACCTGACTAAGGTTTCTACCCTGTGACATGAATTCTTAACCACTCGACTATCCAGACAACTTGACTAAGGTTTCTACCCTGTGACATGAATTCTTAACCACTCGACTATCCAGACAACTTGACTAAGGTTTCTACCCTGTGACATGAATTCTTAACCACTTGACTATTCAGACAGTTTATACTTATGTTTGTAACCTTTGACCTGATATCCCAATCATTTGACTATAAAGACAGCTCGACTAATGTTTGTAACCTCTGACCTGAAATCTGAATCATTTGACTTTAAAGACAGCTTGACTAATGTTTGTAACCTTTGACCTGATATCTCAACCATTTGAATATCCAGACAGCTTGACTAATGATTGTAACGTCTGACCTGAATTAAATCTTAATCACTTGACTATCCAGACAGCTTGACTAAGGATTGTAACGTCTGACCTGAATTAAATCTTAATCACTTGACTATCCAGACAGCTTGACTAAGGTTACCTTTGACCTGAAATCTTAACCACTTGACTATCCAGACAGTTTAACTAATGTTTGTAACCTATGACCTGATATCTGAACCATTTGACTATAAAGACACATTGACTAATGTTTGTAACCTTTGACCTGATATATGAACCATTTGACTATAAAGATTGCTTGACTAATGTTTTTAACCTTTGACCTTATATCTGAACTATTTGACTATCCAGACTGCTTGACTAATGTTTTTAACCTCTGACCTTATATCTGAACCGTCTGACTATCCAGACTGCTTGACTAAGATTTGTAACCTTTGACCTGAAATCTTAATCATTTGACTATCCAGACAGCTTCGCTGAGGTTTGTAACCTTTGACCTGAAATCTTGCCCACTTGACTATGTGATCATGACGAGAAATTTTCTTTAATAGTTTTTAATAATATAGTGGAATAATCTTAACACATGTTTATATGGTACATGTACGTGAGTGTGCAAGCGTTTCTGATCTGCATTGTACTAGTGTGCACTTACTAGCAGTACATACTAGACCTGCACTTACTAGCATTACATAGAACTGTACTAGAACTGCAGTAGCATATATTTCTTTCTGTCCACAGATGAGAACATATCTGTTTTTATTGGACAGTCATGTTCATCTAAAAAAACTAAATATGATAGGGGTTTGTAAAAACCAGAATGAAAATGGTGAAACACATATTCCATAAAAGTAACCATTTTACAAATGAACAATTATGATAAAACAATCAATAATAGCAATCAGGAGCCTAAAACACACTGACACTGCTAATGGATTATTTTTTATTATTGTTTCATCACAAGTTAATATCCAAATGAAACTTGAAGAGCTAAATAAAATCCTAAAAGCCCTGGAAAAATTTTTCCACATTACGTTGATTATAACATATCATACCAGATACTCAATCAACCTCACAAGATTATTTTTGATTTAGTGAGTGGAAATTAAACAATAAAATCTTTTATCTATCAGTTCATCATTTACATTTCTCTGACTAGTATCTGGCATTGTCAAAAATTCCATTTAACATTCATATTTTCTATGTACAATAATAAATTGTTACTTTTTCAGTAAATCTAGTATAATTTTTTTTTCAAAATAAACGAATTTTATAAAAAAAAAAAAAAAAAAAAAAAAACCCAAAAAACAAAATAAAAAAAAAAAAACAACAAAAACAAAAACAAGAATGACCTTTTAAAAAATTTATAGTTTTTGCACCAGCAGAAGCAACATTTAAAATTTTATGTTGAAAACTTACTTTTGATATTTATACCAAGGTTGTGGCCAACTACCAGCATGCCGGCCATAATACACAGGTAAGTTCTCCTGACTAACTGACCGATACATGTAGTATGGCATGACGAGGTACGTAGGGGTGGCAGCACTGGACTGTGGTAAATTGGCATCAGTGCTATTTGAAGATGGAAATGATTCACTATTGATAAAACTATTATCACTTCTACTTCTGGGTCTAGTTTTCTCCAGTTTCAAACCTCTATCTAGATAATTCATGATTTTTTCTTAATAAAATTCCTTTTCGTATATTTCAAAATTTAATTTTTTTTAAACTGCCTTGCTATGTTTGTTTTACAACATCACAACAGAGAAATTCCAATTCCCAACTCCTTAACAACAAACTCTCATGTATAAGCCACTTCAAAATATCTTAATTTTGCACATCCTAATTACTTAAAACAAGTTTTTTAAAAAGTCTTTTTTTTTTCATCAACAATCTTTCACAGTGCACAGTAAATTTTAAAATTAACAGCTCTGCATAAACAAATACATCCTTTTCTGATAAATAAAATCCTGCCAGATATTTGGATGAGATGCAGGAGACCTGTCCAGCATGTAACAAGGTACACTGTATATAGCCTCAGGACATCACTCAGGTCACAATATCATCCAGATATAATAAACTGTAATAAGGTCTGGTCAAGACCTAGGTAAGAGCTATGTGCACAAAAAAAAAAATGTCAGTCACGCTTGAATGAAGCCCTACTTTTTTGGAGTACATGAATATTTATCTAGAACAATCTATCATCACCACTATATAAAATATAATGAGAACTGTCTCTGTTTTTTACCTACTAGTGATAGCTGCTTTAAACTGGTTAAATATAAATGAAAACACCACAACATATACAAAAGACGTAACAGGGACACTACTATTAATTATACCCACAGGGACAACTACCCAGGGATTAGTACTTTAGGGTAATGTTAGGTAATATAATTGTTACAGGTGTGATAATCATGTCAACATAGAGATATTCTTCCAATACCAAGCTTACCTGTCAACACATAGAGATATTAATCAACACTGACAGAGATATTCAACTTATGAAAAAATCCAAGACATTCCTTTTTCTACACATTTCACATAGAGAGAGTTTACTCTTGAAAAAAAAAAATATATATCCTACACATAACCAAGAGAGAAAGAGAGAGAGAGATTAAACTTATGGGAAATCTAAGATATACTAGTATTCTTTTCTACACATTACACACACACACACACACACACACACACACACACACACAGATTAAACACAAGAAAAAAATTGAAGATAAATTCCTTTTCTACACATTGCAGAGAGAGAGAGAGAGAGAGAGGATGAGGAGGTTTAAGGCCTAAGAGAACTTTTCCTCAAGTTAAGGCCTATAACCTGATCTATTTCACCATGAGGAAGAATTTTAAACAATTTAACAAATTTAGACAATTTATTCCAAATATAGAATCCATATAAAGTCTTATTTTTAGTAAATGAATTTACTTAGAAATCTTCTAAATGACTTATATAATTTCCCTGCTTTATAAAACATATGAGTTTTATAATTTTAAATGTCATTTTTAATGATTTAAAATGTTATATCAACTGGTATATTAAATGTATAAACATTACATAATGAATTGAACCAGTACAGGAAAAGGTTAAAATTTTGTTAAATACCGGTATGTGAGTGATGACAATTTAACACAGATTTAAAATCCTGTTACAGTATCATGTAAAATGCTTTTCAGGAGGGTATGATATAATTATAACAAAAACATTAATGTTTCTATATAAAAGGACTTATGTCATCATATACAGTTGAACCTCATAACAATGCCCTTCATAACTATGCCACCTCACATCATGCCACAAAGTAAACCTCATTACAATGCCCTTCATAACTATGCCACCTCACATCATGTCCACAAAATAAACCTCATTACAATGCCCTTCATAACTATGCCACCTCACATCATGCCACAAAGTAAACCTCATTACAATGCCCTTCATAACTATGCCACCTCACATCATGCCACAAAGTAAACCTCATTACAATGCCCTTCATAACTATGCCACCTCACATCATGCCACAAAATAAACCTCATTACAATGCCCTTCATAACTATGCCACCTCACATCATGCCACAAAATAAACCTCATTACAATGCCCTTCATAACTATGCCACCTCACATCATGCCACAAAGTAAACCTCATTACAATGCCCTTCATAACTATGCCACCTCACATCATGCCACAAAGTAAACCTCATTACAATGCCCTTCATAACTATGCCACCTCATATCATGCCACAAAGTAAACCTCATTACAATGCCCTTCATAACTATGCCACCTCACATCATGCCACAAAGTTAACATTATATTGCACCTTCATAACTATGCCACCTCACTTCATGTCCACAAAGTAAACCTCATTACAATGCCCTTCATAACTATGCCACCTCACATCACGCCACAAAGTAAACCTCATTATAATCCCCTTCATAACTATGTCACCTCACATCATGCCACAAAGTAAACATTATAATGCACCTTCATAACTATGCCACCTCACATCATGCCACAAAGTAAACCTCATTACAATGCCCTTCATAACTATGCCACCTCACATCATGCCACAAAGTAAACCTCATTACTATGCCCTTCATAACTATGCCACCTTCAGAGGTGTTTACCCCTTTTTGAAACTTTCAGTAATTATGATGATTTTTTTCAGTAATTTTCGCCATTTGTCAGTAATCTCAAATTTTGAACATTAATTTCGACACAGACCTAATATCATACATGAAACATCCAGAACTGTGTTTCAAGTCAGCTTCTAACATTAACAAGACAGCTCAAAAAACCTGATCACGCTCAACATCAGAAGCATCATCTTCTGCTTTTCTATTAGCAGACATCTTTCGGACTCATGTAAAGGTAAGTCCAGATAGAATCCGAATAACAGTAATCATAATCAAACTGGCGTTTGGATAAACCAAAAATATTACTTATGCAAAGTGCTTCAATAACCTAGGGAGAAAATAATTTTTTGCACAATACCGGAAAAGCGTAATTTCAGAAGATGAATCAGTAATGCGTATTTTAGGACTCAAATCCGGGATAAATATGGAAAATCCGGGAGGGTAAACACTTCTGCACCTCGCATCATGCAACAAAGTAAACCTCATTATAATGCACGTTCATAACTATGCCACCTCACATCATGTCACAAAGTAAACCTCATTACAATGCCCTTCATAACTATGCCACCTCACATCATGTCACAAAGTAAACCTCATTACAATGCCCTTCATAACTATGCCACCTCACATCATGTCACAAAGTAAACCTCATTACAATGCCCTTCATAACTATGCCACCTCACATCATTCCACAAAGTAAACCTCATTACAATGCCCTTCAAAACTATGCCACCTCACATAATTCACAAAGTAAACCTCACTATAATGCCCTTCATAACTATGCCACCTCACATCATGCCACAAAGTAAACCTCATTACAATGCCCTTCATAACTATGCCACCTCACATCATGTCACAAAGTAAACCTCATTACAATGCCCTTTATAACTATGCCACCTCACATCATGTCACAAAGTAAACCTCATTACAATGCCTTTCATAACAATGCCACCTCACATCATGTCACAAAGTAAACCTCATTACAATGCCCTTCATAACTATGCCACCTCACATCATGTCACAAAGTAAACCTCATTACAATGCCCTTCATAACTATGTCACCTCACATCATGCCACAAAGTAAACATTATAATGCATCTTCATAACTATGCCACCTCACATCATTCCAGAAAGTAAACCTCATTATAATGCATTATAATGCACCTTCATAACTATGCCACCTCACATCATTAAGGCCTGCACGTTTACACAAAACCGTAAACGTGTACACGACAGGTAGTAAACGAAACGATGCCGTTTACACGGACATCATGATTTGGATTTTGGAAATCGCGGTTGATTGTATCAAAGAAAATATATCGTGTCAGTCATACATTTATGAACATTGAATTTTATTGAATTAAAATACATTTATTTCAATCCTGTAACAATAGTTTGAAACAAAAAAATTACCGTTAACATCGATCCATGTAAAGTGTATGGCTAAATTGCCCGAGACGATATTGATATGCATGTGCATGCCCGTGGACTTTCTCAAAAACTTCGAAATTGTAACTTAATCCTAGTTAACAAAGACTTATGTACATGGAATGTCAAAATTTCAAATATTTCAATAAATGAAAATTTTAACTTACAACTTGTAACAAAAATGACCGTCTCTGTAACAACATAAAATTTAAATATGAATCAGATGGTAGACATGTAGGAAGTAGAAAGCGTAGAAATCAAAGTTGCCGGGATGCTTGGAACATTATCCTCTGGCTCTCTCTTGACGACAGATCTATTTATTTGTTAGTCGATTTAAGTTTTGATTTCAAACAACGGTTAATAAAAATAAGCTTGTCAACTGTGTCAGAATCAAGAGAAGATCTGAATTTATTAACTGTACCACCTGCTGTCGACAAAACTCTCTGAGGGCATAGAAGTCGCTGGTACCCCTAAATGTTTTCATGTAAGCTGTGTCTTCATATCCTGATTTAACATATCCTGATTAAATTTTCATCAATTAAGTATGTCACGTGTCGTGTACACAGTTATAAAATTTGTAAACGTTTACAGCCTATATCCGACACGTTACCGTTTACACGTGTAAACATGGAAGCCTTACAAATCATGCCACAAAGTAAACCTCATTACAATGCCCTTCATAACTATGCCACCTCACATCATGCCACAAAATAAACCTCATTACAATGCCCTTCATAACTATGCCACCTCACATCACGCCACAAAGTAAACCTCATTACAATGCCCCTTCATAACTATGCCACCTCACATCATGCCACAAAGTAAACCTCATTACAATGCCCTTCATAACTATGCCACCTCACATCACGCCACAAAGTAAACCTCATTATAATCCCTTCATAACTATGTCACCTAACATCATGCCACAAAGTAAACATTATATATAATGCACCTTCATAACTATGCCACCTCACATCATGCCACAAAGTAAAGCCTCATTACAATGCCCTTCATAACTATGCCACCTCACATCATGCCACAAAGTAAACCTCATTACAATGCCCTTCATAACTATGCCACCTCACATCACGCCACAAAGTAAACCTCATTATAATGCCCCTTCATAACTATGTCACCTCACATCATGCCACAAAGTAAACATTATATATAATGCACCTTCATAACTATGCCACCTCACATCATGCCACAAAGTAAGCCTCATTACAATGCCCTTCATAACTATGCCACCTCACATCATGCCACAAAGTAAACCTCATTACAATGCCCTTCATAACTATGCCACCTCACATCATGCCACAAAGTAAACCTCATTACAATGCCCTTCATAACTATGCCACCTCACATCATGCCACAAAGTAAACCTCATTATAATGTACCTTAATAACCATGCCACCTCACATCATGCCACAAAGTAAACCTCATTATAATGCAATTCATATCCATGCCACCTCACTTTATGCCCAAAAAATCTCAATATCCCTCCATATCTTTCCATCTCAATTCATGCCTAATAATAACTATGCAATCTCACTTATGCCAAAAATAAATGCAATTATAGTGACTTCCATTACTTTGCCACCTCACTTCATGCCACAAAGTAAACTTTTATTATAATACCTTTTGTAAACTTTTTTGCTCTCTCTCTCTCTCTCTCTCTCTCTCTCTCTCTCTCCATTTTGACTCAAAATGAAAAAGGACAAATGAAAGCATTTTTCTAGTTTGACCTATGGTTAGGTCTCTCTCTCTGAGTTTTTAACTTTAATGTAACATCTTGCACTCTCTTAAATAACTGTTACATTTTCAAGGAGAGTACGTTAATATCAGTTTTACCCTACCTATGACAGTCATTAATTAAGGTGACACTGTACATAACAAGTACTAATATATTTACCTGTCTGTACATGTAGCAAAATTACACCTGCCTAGAGGGTAAAACCATTTTTGGACACATGAAATTAAATGTAAGGGCTGTTGTATTATTAATTACTGTACATAAATGCACATATAAGAAGTATATGAGTTTGTATAAGTGATTATCATTATAATGAAGTCAAACTAAAGTCTACTGCAAATAATACAGTAAGATTTTTGGTAAGATTTCATTTTGTACCCACCCCCCTATTTAGTGCATAATAGTATATGTTTGTAAGGAAGGGGTTACAAAAGGAACACTTTCCATGATTTTTTGATTTCACCTACTGGTATTTCAAATACATGTGATACCAAGATAACTATCTTCAAAATCATAAAGCCAATTTCTTTCAATCTAGTAAATGATAATAATAAGCCATTTTGCTAAAAAAAACAATTATCCTTAAAATACAGTAATTTTCTTACATTTATTGTAAACAAAACACATTGTTTTCTCTAAATCCATGGTGTGAAGTATGTGTTTTTGGCCCAAGTAAGATTACTTAAACTCATATCAATGTCATTAGTTCTGAGATAGTGCAGAAAACCTGAGTGTCTGACAAGCAAATGACAAACTTATTAAAATTAGAATATGCCTACTATCGGTCCATAATTGTGGGTTTTTTTTTTTTTTTTTTTTTTTTTTTTTTTTTTAATTTTTCATTTAAAACTTTCCTCATAAAAAAAGCAGTAAGATTGGATTAAAAAACATTGACCTAACCAAATTCTATTTTAAATTAAAAAATCTTCTCTGTATTCTCCTGTACATAGAGCAAATTTTGCAAAAAAAAAAAAAAGCTGAAATTTAATAACTTCAATGATCCAATAGGGCCTCACCCACAATTACATCAGTGTATTTTTAAGGTTAATAAAGGTCAAATGAATTAATATGCAAATCACATTTCCCTACTACATAGTGTTGGATTTGAAAGAAATTGATGTTCAAAGGTGCAATAAATAAAGTTGTTTTTTTTTTTTAATTAGAAAAATGTAGGAAAGAGCCAGAAGTTAAAATTATCTTATTGTACCACAGATTTTTCAAGGGGTGATCATCATGAATATTCAAATCATGACAACTTATCTTATATGGTAAACTAGGAAGGTGCATAAGGGATATTTTGGACATAGTGAATTTGTTATCTTTTTGAAAACATTAAAAAATTGTTATATGCACCAAACTAAAACTTTTTGAATAAGTCTGGTTATTTTTCCCAATTAGGTAAGTAAATTTTACATGGATTTTGATACTTTTGAATGATTTTGTTTAAATATGGAATTTTGTTCTCCAAATATGCATATGACAAACAGTTATGGACTGATAATAAGTGAGATTAGAATCTAGGCTATAAAAAGTGCTGTGATCCTGTTTACCCACTCAGCCATTGTGTGCCTCAAACACCATGAATAACTGTTCCTATCCCTTTTATTGTAGTTCCTAACTTAACACCTCAAACTTCATTTTTTTTTTTTTTTTTTTTGGATGTAAGCATATTTTTTTCTTTAAGTTTAAAGTGAAAAGAAAGATAACTCTTACAGTCTAAATTAACTTCTACAAAATAAGTGAAAAGAGAGATAACTCTTACAACTTTTTGTATGCCTGTATGTATGTATGTTAATAGTAGTGCAACTATTATTGCATTAATTCATGTGACCCAATAGCAAGAGGATAATGTACATTTTGTCACATACAGGAAACTTTTACAATATCTATAACATTTCCTATAGAAGTAATTTTCTAAACAACACTGATTACTTGGGTATTGTTTATGAATAAATTGCAAACTTAATTTGATGTTCACAAAAATATTTCAAGGTCTGTTAACTTAGGTCAATAAGCATAGCTACTTATTCTGTCATGTAAATGACCCCTGTCATTTGACAGTAATGACACAAGATGATCAATGATTTAATTTTTAAATGAACTTCCCACTATTTAGTGCTTCTGGGGTTGAACCCATGACCTTAAAATAACTAGCTGAACCAAAATTGATCAACCATTTAAATGCTCATGTAATGCAGTACTCAGGTAGTTTGTATAAATTATATTTATTGAATATTTTAGGATAGTGTGTGTGTGTGTGTGTGTGTGTGTGTGTGTGTGTGTTTGTGTGTGTGTGTGTGTGAAGGTTGTTGGTCAATATTTGCTAAAATAAATCTATTAAAAAATTTTAAAATTTGTGTATTTCTGGACCATTAGTTGTAAATTAAGTTGGATATTTTAGGGTCTTCTTGTTAAATAGTACTACAGCATAACCCCTGAAAACCAAACCCTTAGAAAAACAAAATCCAGTCTAAACCAACTGAATCCTTCAATCCAGAATTATTAAAATTTTTTTTTGAAACCTTGATAAACTGAACCCTGTAAATTCCAAAATTAAATCAGTGTTCTATACAGTCAGTAAAAACTGATCTTTTTTCTCAAGTTGCATTTAAAATAAAAAAATAATAAATAATATGATAATTTGTCAATTGATTATGAATTGGAAAATAAAAATCAAGTTTTTTTTTTTAAATGAAATTTATTGTGAAAAATGTTTACAGTAATTAACTAAATTTGGAAGAAATCTATTTTTGTAAAGTTAACACATATTTCTAATCAGTACAATCACTTTTCTCATGGTCTTTGTTGTTGTTAATTAATTAAGTGGACATGGTTTCTTGTCAACAAAAGATCGTAATTGCAAATCAACAGCTCACTGAATAATTTTCTTTGACAGATAGGTGTCTGTACTCAAAATATGGGTACGTGAATGATGCAAGCTGTAACAGCTCATAAAAAATAAACTCTTCAGAGTTTTTTAAATTTTATTTTTAGTTGATTTAAAGCTGCATTAAGTTTTCCAAAGAAAAAATTAAAACAGTGCTATTCTAATTAAAGATGTTCCTAATGAACAATGTTACATTTGGTTCAGCGATAAAAGCTCGAACGAATACAGAAACAACAATAATTTCCCAGCGAGATGTAGCATGTGTGATCTAATATTAGAACATGGTTTCGTCATGAAAAAAACAGGTCATTTAAACACAACTTTCAAAACGGTGAAATACGATAAATTAAACTCAGAACTTCGTTGAATTTGTCATTTGTGACTTAGTAAGGGATACATAACACCATTTCAAATACATCTGGATATTAATTAAGGACAATTAATGCAATCTGTCATGTTTCACCTTCGATTCTAGGGTTTTCCGTACATCCATGCGCATGCTCCAAGCTCATAATAATCATCATAAAACACTGACCAACCGGTAAGAGGATTCTGTTTATTTACAGCTAAAAGGAATGAAATTTTAGAAAATGAATGTCATGGATCGTGGTTAGAAGTTGTCTATTTTTAAAAAAATATATTCTTATAAAATCAACAAAAAAAAAAAAAAATTCAGAAAATTGAAAAATTTAATGCAGCTTTAAAATTATGGAAATAGAAATGATTAGTTCATGCACAGAGGTCAGTTTAATTAATACAGACTCAAAGAGTGACCGAACAGCACATACAGCATGAATTACTTCAAAGGGCCCTAACGTCTATATATTTAATTATAGTCATAAGGGGCAAATAAATCTTTATTAAATCTCTATAACCGAAACTGAATTTTTTTTTCTGGTCCGGAAGATCATCTGTTGTGGGAGGTTATACTGTAACACCAAACACTAGACATTTACTACAGTGGCCATCTAAAATAGGGCCATGGCTGCCGATTGGTCTAAATTTTGTGCTCATCAGAACACGTGCCAAAGGCCTGTGGTTTTCTATGGGTACTCTCATTTCCTCCACCATTCCAGAAATGACCACCTTAATATAAGTAAAAGAATCTTGACTGGAGCATAAAACAC